>JANBVO010000032.1:0-447649 GCA_030052745.1 Pleurostoma richardsiae
CTTTTTCGCTTGGCCCGAGCGCCTCACCAAAATTTAAATCCTGTCTTGAAGATATCTTTTACAACTAGTGGATAGGTTCGTCGTAAACGATTAGTTCGCCTTAATTCGGATTATGTTATCCGCGATTCGCCTTATATTTAACCTTCGGTTTATTTATACCTACGTTCTTTCTATTAGTTCGTTTAATAGTATTTCCGTATCCGTTACTAGTTTACGTACCGTTTGCTTGAATTTTTCTATTACGATCCGTTCGCCGTTATAAAATAATATTCGTTAGTTTTTCGACTACTATATTAATAGTTATTCGTTTATTTACTACCGTTAGCTTTTACTGTATACTATTTATTTAATAATCGTATTCGTAACCGTATACGTATTCGTAAATATTTACTTCGTAAGTTTTTTTTAGAACGTAAGTACCGTTTTCGTTTTAACTTCGTTTAGTTCTTTCGACTAGCTTTTAAACTCGGCTTTTAAAAAAAACAACCGTAATTACTATAATACCGTTACTAGTATTTCTATATATAAGTGTAGTTTCGTATATTTTAACGGTAACGTTTTAATACTTAACGTCGTATAAAAGTATAGTAATGAGTTCGCGTATATTTTACCGTTAACGTATTACTTAATAAAAGTTATTAAAAATAAAAATACTGTTCGGTCGAACGTTTCGGTTTATTACTTTCTTTTCTTTTTATCGTTTACGTCGTCTTTTTTATCGTTCTCGTCGTCTTTCTTATTATTTTCGTTATTTTCGTTATCGTTTTCGTTTTCTTTTCGGTCGTTAACGTATCCGTTATCTTAGTTATTACCTTCCGATGTATTTAATTCGTACGTTACGTTTTCTAGTAAATTTTACTATTCGTCGGTAAAGTTAATAATTTACTATTCGAATACCTCGTTACGTCCGGTATTATATATCCGTAAGTAAAACCTTAAGTAACGTTATCCGATTAACCGGTATTTATTCATCGACGTTTCTTTTTTTTTCCGTTTAAACGGTACGCCGTTTATAATCGTCGTCGATAATTTAGTTAGTTATTATAACGTTTTTATCGGTACGTTATTTAACCGTTAGTAGTACCGTTTTATTTCGTAGTCGAAACTTTACGTTAACCGTACTAGCTGTATACGTTTCCGAATTATTACTTCGTTTTCTATTTACGCTTTCCGACCGTTTACTATTAAAGCTTTTACTTATTCGGTCGTTTTATATACGTCGAACTTATTTTACGATCTAAAATGTTATATTTAACTTAGTTTCTTTATTTACGTCGAATCGTAGTTTAAATTTTTTTCGATATTTTCTTTCTAAAACCGTACTATATTATTAACTTTAAACGTTACCGTATATTTTTTAATTATCTTTTTTATTACGTTATTTTCGAATAAGTCGTTAATTTCTTAGTTTTCGATTCCGTTTCTAACGATTTAATACCGTACGTACTTTTTCTATAACTATACTTACGACTAGAACTGTACTTTAGTTTAATATAATCCGTCGTTTACTATGTAATCGGCTGTCCTTTAATATTACGTAATGTTGTTTCCTACGATAATTATAAACCGATATTATATATAGTTAAATTCGTATAACATTCGTAGTCTTTCGATTAGTGCCGAATTATTTTTTAGTAACTTAACGGTAAATAGGTCGTTTAATTATATTATATTATAGTAATCTATAATATTTTTTAATATCTAACCTTTAATTTTATACGTATAAAAATAACTTTTAATATTAGTCTTTTAAGTATTCGTACCGAGCCGGATAATATTATCGTATAAACGGTAGATCAGTATTTTATACTTTTCGTTAATAATAATAAACTGTTTCATCGTAATTACTACGAAATATTTACTATTATTTATTTATCTATCTACTACTATAAATGTTAACTATATATATATATATATATTATTGAACGCGATTTTCATCTTTTATTACGTATTCTCGTTGTAAATCTCTATCGTAATTCCTAGCCGGTACTATCTCGGCTTTCGCTATACTTTCTCGGAATTTAACCTTTACGAATAGTATAATGTTCGTAAGTATAAATAAACTCCTTCTTTTACGTTTATAAGTATTAAATACCGTATCCCGGTATAATATTCACGAGCGTACAATATAACTAGCTATTTACGTTTATAGTTATTCGACCGACGGTAATCCGACTATAAATTCGAGTTCGATAAGCTAGTTCTTGCGTCGACCGCTTCTTTATCGACTGTATTTATTACGGTTAATTAATAACTACCTATTAGTTTTTTATAATTACTACCATATTCGCTTCTACGTTATTATATCGTTCATACTTTCCGTTAATCTAATCGGACTCGTATAATTGTTACTTATATAACCCTATCGCGTACCCCAAGCGGATTACCCTAACCTTAAAGTTAGCTAAACTTACCTTAAAAATTTCTAACCAATCTACGGCCGAGCTTAGACCGAAACTACATAGACAGAATGCACGGGCCACCAGAAACTTTTATATGGCAAATTCTACCCGATTATAACTATTACCTCGCAGATTAATACTTAAGAGAAGTAGCGCAGACCAGAGAGCTAAGCTCGAAGAAGCCGATGGAAACTAGAAAGACCTATTTTATCGAGTATAATTTGTATATTCGGCCGTAAAGAAGCTGAGCAGAGCACCTAGTAAGCATGTATACGCTAACATACCAGCCGACGTCATTGAGTGAGTTGAACTGAACGGTAATACGAGGGATAGCGGTAGCAATGATTGTTCGGTCCTGAGATGTCGAGTTAGCGGATGAACGGGGGAAGTAGAAAGAGACAGATGGTAAGAATTCAGACACTTACTAGGGCGACAAGGAAGAACGCGAGCCATACTGAAGCCATGATCAATACGACTGCCATGCCGTTGGGATATTCCGTCCCGTATGTTGGAGGAAGTTCCTGTGTAGTTGATGGCTCAGTATTGAGATTCTCGGTATCCTTGGCGGCGTTGACCGTGCTTAACGCAGTCCGAGGGGGCACATCATCTAAAGAAGCCATGACTAAGATATGCTGGTAAAGGAGAGACAGAAGCTCGAGTATTGTCCAGGAAATGAAGGTGAGATAGAAGGGGAGCACGGAATGACATACGATGGAGGGAAAAGGACGTTTTTATAAAGGTCTATATGATTGTTTCTTCCCTGCAAATAGACTACGGAGGCTCGGCCGAGAAACTGTAGCCCCCGAAACCACCACAGAATCTCACCAAAGTAGTGAAACTCATGTAACAAGTACCTACGTATCAGGATGAATCTACGAGTTTCCAGCTCTTTTTGCTGCGCGAGGTAGTATCTTTGACTCCTAGATCTGGCATGGAGTACTTCGTGGAACATCGGAAAATGAGTACGCCAATTGATCCTATCGAAGGGCAGAATGAGCTAAAGGCATCGTCGGCAGTCAGTGTCGGCGAGCAGGGATACCATCTTCCGACTGCCCCACACAAGACCCATATTCGGAAATAACTATTCTCCGACGCTATACCTTAGCCGTCTATACGAGGATATGCCGTTCCTTATGTCAATCGTTCATCGACGGGGTCCTCTTCCTCTTTTTTTCCTCCGGCGAGATCTGTAAGGATGTAAGAGAAATCGAGAAATTTACTTCACATTCTATCGCCACCGTACAATGTCCACTCTCGAACCAGCCGTGGCCGACTCATCAAAGACGTCTCCCACGTCATTTGCTGTCAACGAAAAGGTGCCGATCCTGGCCCCTCAAAGACATCCGTGTCTCCTGTGTCAAAGGCGGAAAGTCAAATGTGATAGGAATACACCTTGTTCCCACTGTATCAAGGCCCGTGTGGAATGTGTCGTTCCAAAGATAGACCTGCCTCCCAAGCGTAAGAGAAGATTCCCAGAAGCTGAGTTACTTGCACGCCTGCGAAGATTTGAAGCCTATTTCAAAGAGAACGGGCTTGATCCCGAAGCTATCGGCCGTAGTACCACAAGTCCTCAATCTGGGGGAAACTTAGCTGAGGCCATCACGAACTACGCAACGCCACCACCACTCAACGTCAAAACGTCGCCGAGGAGCTTGAGAAAGTAGGTCAAGAGCTAAGAACCCCCGGCATCGCTTTGACTGACAGCCGATACTAGTGGCAATCTTCTCAGCGATCAGGTAGGTCGGCGTCTTGTGCATATACATACCCACCATTTGTTCGTTCTTGACGTAGAAGCTAACCATTTCTCTCCAGTTTCGTGAAACGGAAGAGATACTCCAGGGCTCTTCCAACGATGAATCATTCGAGACTCCCATGACAAAATCGTTCGAAGTTCGAGAGACCTTAACTGATGGTTATGATCTTGTCTTCGCAGAGCAGGGGAAAGAGGACTTGGCCGGCCTCCATCCGTCGCCAATACATATCTTCAGATTGTGGCAGATCTTTCTCGACAACGTCAATCCGTTGGTCAAAATTTTTCATGCACCAACGGTACAACAACAGATCCTCGATGCCAGCGCAGATCTCAGCCATGTCCCAAACAACACGGAAGCCTTGATGTTTGGGGTTTATTCCATGTCAATTGCGTCTATTGATAATGAAAAATGTAGTGCCTTCTTCGGGAAAGAAAGGGAACGCCTTCTGGCCCAGTATCATGCAGGAGCACGCAAAGCTCTAACAAATGCGGGTTTACTTGCCTCTTCTGATCTCGTTACCCTACAAGCATTTGCCTTGTACTTGGTATGGCTCCGTCATAGTATGATTATGTCTATGCTGACGTCTTCTGTGACTGCATCTAGCTCTCAAACTTCCAGGGTGCTTAGGGTTAACGCTCTCTCTTCTGTCTGACTGGTATAGCTATGCGCGTCGCGCAAAGGATGGGTCTCAACAGCGATGGCACCAGCCTTGGTCTTCCTCCTTTTGAGACCGAAATGCGTCGACGGCTATGGTGGCAGCTCGTGATGATCGATAACCGAGTTGCCGAGGTCTCTGGTGCCCCGTCCCTTCACGCCACCTACTCTTGGAGCACCCATCCTCCATCCAACGTGAACGATAACGACCTTTTCCCGGGCATGAGAGATATCACCGTGGACTCTGACAGGCTGACTGAGATGTTATTCGTCTCCCTGCAGTGTGAACTGTTCGAATTCACTAGAAAGTCCCAGCAGGTGTTGGGGTCATCAACGAGCACGAAAGACGAGGCAATCGATGCCTTTCAAAGCCGCCTAGAAAGCAGGTATCTCAAGCACTGTGACCCATCGGCTCCGGTGCACCTCTTCTCGATTTTGACGGCGCGATTGGGGATATGGAAATTACGCATGGGCGTCTTCAGTCCACGAATGCTACCAGATCCCCGACGTCAAATGCCTCGAGATGCGCAAGATGGTATATTTTCCGCGAGCTTGGGAGTGTTAGAATGTTATAACACAATGCTTGCTACGGAGAGTGTTCAGAACTTTATCTGGTATGCCTTCACGAATCCTCCGTTTACAGCCTACCTCCATTTGCTATGCGCGTTGCGTACGAGAACGAACGGCGAGTTGGCCGACAGAGCGTGGCATCAGCTCGCCGAACACGCCGAAAATCGCGAGAAGCACGACTCATGGGACCACCCCCAGAAGTCTGGTCCGTTACGTCTGGCCATTGGCAATTTGACCATAAAGGCATGGGAAGCCCGAGAGATGGCGAGGTCGCATTTTCAGCCAGTCATGCCAGTACCACGCTTCATCTCCGGTTTGCGTGATCGACTGGCTCCCCAGAACTCAGGAATCCAGGGCACAGATCCATCAGGGCCTTATGACTCCTTTGTCCTCGGTGGGATTCCGAGTTTACACTCGGGAACGGATATATTTTCGTTGCCGGACTTTCTACCTGACATAACCTCACTATCGGGTTGGCCGACTTACAACGATTTTACACTAGAAGACATGACGTCCCGCGTCGGAGAAGCCCAGTATCTTGAGTCTGGTGCTGGATCTAGGTGACAATAGCTTCTTTAAGTAGGTTACCTGTCAACGAAAAAGCAACAGTTAGAGGAGTCGATCAACATATATAGCCTTGCCACGAACGGCAGAAGCTGCAGCAGCTACTACACTATCTCGGTAGAAAATAGATAAAGCAATGGGCAATTAGCAATCAGCATTATATATATCCCGCGCTGTAATATCGAAGGGGACACATTCTTGCGAAGTCCACCTTACTGTATAGTGTATACCTTTAGCGTGAGTCCGTTAACATCGAATAGCTTTAAATCAAAGGTGTTCAACGAACCAACTCGTCAAAGGTGCTAAAAGGTTACAATATAAGTAGCATAGGTGACAAGGTATCAAGCGTAATATCTGTTTGGACGCTAAAGAAAAAAGCGAAAAAAGGCCGGGTTGCAGAACGTTTAATCTGCCTAACAACAAGTTTACGTTACGTTATTATATTCATTACACTTACACTTACACTACCAAGTTTAAAGGAGGAGGACTATTGAGTAGTTAACAATATATAGGTCTGATCCTGCATCAGCCGCAGTAAACTAACGTAGGTTCAAACCGCGTTATTAGACATGCTTGCAGGCAGCACCTCACTCACCTGCACCGTCACAGCGCAGCTCAAGCTGCGCATCATCAGCCTCGTGGGACTCACCCTCATCGTGATCTGGGCGTTTTCTTCGATTGGTGGCCAGGCGTCATACAGACAGATGACCATCGGCCCTAGGGTCTCAACCGTCCCAGTTCCACCTACATGGTACCCATGCATGGAACAATATGACGGGTCTCAGCAGACAACGGTGTTCCCCATCATCAACGCTCTCTTCGTCACCCTAATACTCTCTCCTTTGTCGACGAGGCTGTCGACGGTGGATACGTGGGGCAATGTGAAGATACCCCTGATTGAGAACTACGGGAACGAATCCACCCCTGACAGCGAACGGTGGTTCGTCGTCGACAAAGCTCGGTCGGCACATATTCCTCCCTGGCGAGGATACCCATGGTCGGCATAAACGGATCCAGCGTCCTCCATGACATGAACATGGAAGTGGCATACTTGTATTTCGACTGCTGTATAAAAATGAGTTTACACTGGATGACACCTACCGGTGCGATCATCGGGAAGGCCGTCATCGTCTAGCTCTTTAACTACCTCAACAACACGACGCCACGAGCCAACGCCACGACGCTAGACTTACCCGACCTGGACATGGCCAACTTGTCGCTGCGAAATATCACCTACGCATCGTACGTCGTAACAGACCTCTCTTAGTGCACCTCAAGCCAGACTACGTCGACGTGACGTTGCACTGCACGACTGGGGAAACTGCTCCTCGTGCCCGTCGCCGTCGACGAGCTTACCGCGAAAAAGACTTACAAGCCTGGATATGACAGATACCCGAGTACTAGGGCGATCTCGAGGGCATCATGCTGCAGCTGGGAATTCCGCTCGAGAAGGTGCCCGACACTATCCGGGGTCGGACTCGGACCAATGGCGTCACTGACTTTCGGTATCTCATGCTCCGGTACCATAAGATTAGAGAGCCCGTAAACGCCCTAGCCAGCCTCATGGGCAACCGCGTTGCCTTCAAGTCCGTGGACATGTCGCTCCATGAGGCGGAGCGTCAAAGCACTCAATATTTTGGATATCGTGTTCCTCCCATTATCCTTCTCGGCTGGCCTCTTCAGCATGGCGGATTTGTACTTGCTGGGGAGTTCGCGTTCTAGGCGTACGTTGCGCTCTACCTTCCGCTGCTAGGGCTGGTATACTTCGTCTTGGAGCTTGGATACACGGACGGCTAAATGTACTGGCCGCTTAAGACAGTAATATGTAATGGAAGTAAACAGACGATGTCGGCGGGAAGGGGAGGATACCATCGAGAGGTATGGCATGATCTTGGATCGTTCGCGAACGGGCCGGAACAGGACCTTTGAACTACGTTAGTCTAACTATACAATTCGATGATTTATTTCTACAAGAGTAAAACTTGAAAACCCGTTGGATAGGCTTAATTCTTTACGTAATACGGGAATGAATTAAGTAGTAGAAAAGTAGCAGGAATTTTGTACGATTTCGCGTGCTGTAATAAACTTGTACTAATCATGCTTCTAATAGGTTAAGAATCTTAACGGAAAAGAAATAAACTGTACGGTAAAAGCTCTACAAGATGACTAGAATTATCTAGCTTGAATACCATCACGCCAAACGCCTCTAATGTTAAGAGTATCATCGATGTCATCCAACGGGTTCCCTTCAATTAGAACAAGATCAGCCTTGAGTCCTTGTATGATCTGTCCTCGATCCTTCCAACCAAAGAGTTTAGCAGTCAATGCTGTTCCAGCGTGCAGAGCTTCCTTAGGTGAGAAACCACATTCCTTAACAAGCAAGTACAGCTCGTGATGGAATGTCACACCCCATGCCGTGCCCAGTCCCGGTCCAGCCGAATCAGAGCCTCTGGGAAACATCAGCACAGTTCTCTATCCTAACTGGCCTCTAGCCACCATTACTCACACAATAATCGGGACATCTTCGGCTTTCAACCTTCGAACTGTCGCGTACGCATTTTCTACCGTGGCCCCGTCCCTTGCAAACCCCATGCATTGGCACAGGTTCGCATACCCCTTCGCTGTCAGCTTTCCCTTCACCCGTTCATCATTCGCAAACCGCTCCGCCACCGCTCGCCCCTCCTTCGTGAAGCTTCCCAACAGCGCGAGGGTGGGGTTGCACCACGCCCCGGCCTTCTTGTACTCGTCGACAATCTCCTGACTGACGGGTTCATCGATGAAAGTGTGTGCCAGGCCGTTGACTCCTAGCGACAGTACTTCTAGCGTGTCGGCGCGCCCAAAGCAGTGAGCCACAGCGACGTGCCCTGCTGCTTGGGTTGCTGTGATCAGAGCCTTTTGTATTGCTAGTGACGGCTTGGGGAAGGACCGGTCCATGGCTCCGCCGGACTCGTGCATCAGCTTAATGTAGTCGGCGGCGCCAGCGGGTGACAGGCTGTAAGCAACGTAGGCTTCGGCGTCAGCGGGTGAGGTGAGTCTCGGCCAAGTTGCAATATCGGCGGCTGTCTGTAGCATGGGGGATTAGCTCTTTAACTAAGGGATAAGTAATTTGCCGTCAGAAAATGCATCGGCCTCACATCTTCGCTCTTGTCATACGCCGTCACCACGGGCATCGGCCACCCGCCATCAATAGTCGCTGCCACGCCGGCCGCCTTGAAGTCGGCGTTCTCCGCCTTTTTCTTGGCTGCGAGATTCTTTAGTTTGTGCACATTGACAGTTTCGTTGTGCATGTCCATGACGGTAGTGACGCCAAACTTGAGAGACTGGGCCAGTGCGACCTCCTGGCCCTTGTCCGCGTGAATATGGGCATCGATGAAGCCGGGAACGACCGTGTGGCCGGGCTTGGAGATGACGAGAAAACTGGCGTCGGTGGGTGGCGGGCCGGCAGATACGGTGGATATAAGGCCATCCCTAACCACAATATAGCCGGACTCGATGATGTCGATACCAGTGAAGATACGGACGTCGGAGAGGATGAAACTTGTTGATTCCATTGCGATGACTGGTGATAGCACTGAAGTCCAGGTATTTTGAGCTCTTGTGAGATATGAGATACTTCTTGCGTTGGTTTACTCGACGATCTTAAGTTCTTAGAGAAAGTGTTCGAATAAGACTGTTAGGCTGTCAGGTTTTCTCGACCTCTACCTGAAGCGTAGGGATAATCAAGTGGCGTACTGTTCTCCTATGATTTATAACAATCAATTTGCCTTGCTGACTTTGGAAAATCTACCATGAGTCACTCAGGTCTTGAGCTATTTTTACGTCCATATTATATACCTGGTGCACTTGATGAACTGGCCTACACAATTCTGCCAGTCCCTCGATCACGAAGGTCAAACGACGCCTAATTGAACCACTGGCGAGGTCTGTTTTCGGCTTAGTGGCCCGACAGTGTCCGACAGGGTCCGACAATGTAGCCCAGTAATATTCCATACAATCCAATGATATCGTTCGACAGCGCCCGACAGCGCCCGACAGCGATTCTCCACCAGCTTCACAAAGTATCGAGCAGCCAATCATAGAATGTCCTAGCTGTCAGGAGCAAGCAGGGCTGAGTATGGGCCCATAATCCATAATAGTCTCCGTGTACTACGTCTCAAGAATCTCAGGCACTCCTCATTTACGTTATTTACCTCGGACCCATCTCTCAGCAATCACGGCACTAGGTTAGCGATCTCCGACACAACCCGCCATAGTCACAATGGCGGCTGAAGGCGGTCGACCGCATACATCTCATGCCTCCCAGGCTTGTGTAATGTGCAAGACTCGAAAGAAAAGGTGTAACAAATCACTGCCATCTTGCGGGTATTGCATCCGGTTAGTCGCCGAAACCGCTGAACCTGTCGATGCATGCAGCATAAAGCTGATCAGCGTTGTAGGAAAGAGCTGCACTGTGTTTATACTCGAGTCCCACGCCTCTCGAACCATGCCGTCCTTACCGCGGAGAGGACCCGTGCTGAGCCGATTTGGGGTGCATGGCCGCCTACGAGCATCGCATCCTCTCGCATGATCTTATCCTCAAATGTGCCGTCCGACCAGACAACGGCTAAGGCCGTGCAGTTAAGTCACATATTTCAATCAGTCTTTCGCAATCGACTTCTTTCGTTCGCTTTCGTCCGACCGGATGCTAAGCAGGAGGCTAACCAACAGACATCAGTAATCAAGTGTATCTCGAGATCCATGGAATGATTCGTGCGACGGGACAGTTTGTAGACGGCATCAGCCACCGCTATTTCCAGGGGTTTCACCGCCACCTACCCGTCATCTCCCGTATACGCTTCTATAACAACCTTAGCACGTCAGGAGGAGCCCCAGGCGCTGACGTTTCCGTCTTGCTACTGACTATGTGTCTGATCACGCACGCTCCTGCACTGGGATTTGAATCCGAGTATGGAACCTTTCAAATGGCCGAACAACATTCCCTCTATTTGACTGCGAGATCCCTCCTCACTCAGGTACAGGTATCCTGCTCGTCCTCTCTCCCTCTAATCCAAGCTGGTATTCTGCTAGCCCTTTATGAGTACACACATGGCCGGCCGGATGATGCATTTATGACCATCACAGGCTCGGCGCGAATGGCCTACGCCGCACGTATCCACACACGTGACCGTCACCAGACACGGATGACACATACAACCAGCCACAATGCAGATTCAGACATCGACCTCCTTCTACAGGCCGAAGAAGCGGCGAATACGTGGTGGGGTATCGTGATCTGCGAGCGGTATGTTTTCCCTAGCATGAATGGCAAACCTTAGACGCAGATCAGGCTAAGGTCGCGCTGGTGGCAGGACCTTCCTTATTGAAGCGACAGTCTTCGACCAACCGATGGTTACTGTCTTCCCTGGTGTAGATGCTAGACTGCCGATTGAACCTGAAGTCCTCGACCAGCTCGACATTTCAGGCTCAAAGTATTTGCCTAACGTTCCCATATCATGTCTGACATCGGAAAAGATTGAAGGATTTGGTCGAACAGTCCAAGCGACCTACCTTCTAGATCAAGTTCTCAAAAGCTTTGACACACCAGATATCGATTCTAGATTGCTCCAGCTTGATAGGCTGGATACCAATATCCAAGCCTTTCTGTCGTTAGTCATGGCACAGTGCCAGGGGCATTCGGGCATCTTTTGTGTATCAATAAATATTGCCATCAGGTAAGTCCATGGTCTCTTTTCCCTTTCTTCAGTTCCACTCGATTTTCCCTAGATAGCCACACCAGTCCGTGCTAATGATTTTCCAACCAGGACACTATTCATGGTACATTGGCATATTTTCGGCCAGCACCCACAGGCTGTGAGAGCCAATTTCAGATCACAGGAAGAGTGGTTTGAGAGATCACAAGACGCGCTTGATACCGTTACAAAGATTGTCGTTAACACTGCGGAGTCCCTTATCGGCGAGTCTCTGGCAAACACGGCAACACCCATGGTTGACCTGATGCCTCCAACGTACACATATATATCTTGCGCCGCGCTACGGCATATCCGTCGTAGCACGCACAGAGAAGGTGTCGATTGGCTAGAGAGTGCCAAAAACATGCTCCAAACATCCTTGGATAAGTACTTCCAGCGCTGGAGTGTGAGTGATGACTGGGTTAAGGTCAGGAGTCACACAGAGCATGTAGCATGCTCTGCTGGTTGCGTTCTAGGCATCTAGGCAACGACAACAATCCGCACCAACTCGAAACGTTCCTTACTCAATCGGGAAGCTCCAAGCTAGAGATAAGGGTTCTGTATACACATCCCGGCATCTCGACCCGTCGAGGCTACCGCGATTGTGCACGTTGCAGGTAGCAATTGAGGCTTCGCCGCGCGGCAGGTGTTATGAGATCTGTTCAATCTACTAATAAAGCTCGTGATACCTGGTTCTCTCCCCAGGCATTCCCTATCTTCTTCCCTTTTAGCACTGTTTGATATAGGTCTAGGGGAGTCTAGAGCGGTAATAGATTCGCTCTACATATTCGACGTTAGTGAGATCTACTGCTGTTAATACCGAAGCGCTAGTCAATCTACTTAAAAGGATGTTACCTAGACTAATAATGCTGCGCGGTTGGTGACTAGTGGGTATCTGTACACTGCATCTACTCTAAAGAAGTAGACAAGGAGATGGTTATCTCTAATGCCTGACCCTTGAGCTGTTCGCCAAGTAACCTCGGTCGAACTACGATTGTCTAGTGTTCAGTTTTAGAGGTGACAAAAGATCATATTGTGTAGGCTTAAACTCCGCGTTCTTCTCAATCTTGAATAGTGTATAAGGGCTAACCTCATGAGATGAAAATTAAGTAAATCTGTTACCCAGTTTGACTGGCTATAACAACTTAATGTCGACTCAAGTATAACTATAGTGTAGTAAATACTTCTCTCTTGAAGTGCAAGATCAAGTCAGGATAAAGGATTCACGACTCCTCATCATTTCCCTTGTGTTAACCCTCTTCATTGTCATCTCTTGGATCGCCACGACATCTCCAATGAATCGATGGGCCCCTCTCAAGTGCCTACCCAGGATACTCATCTTCTCAAACCTCTCAATGATCCATGCACGATCGAGCGGATTATCCGTTTCGAGTGCTGCAATAAAGAGTGGCCATGCGATCCTCGTCAACCCGTCTTCTCCCCGGTATCTAAATGTCTGGAACGCGAGGTTCATGATCTCCTTTAACAGGAAGCGTTGTACTTTCCCCTGCCCCAGCGGCGAGTCTGGCTCTGTAATACGCAGAAATTCGAGTTGGATCGCGTAGAAAATAGGCACGATGTTCCGGATATTCGCTACGAGTCGGTTGTTGCTATCCGTTTCAATGGAAAGTTCGCGCGCGACCTCGAGTATCTCAGCGAAAGCAGACCGAGTTTTTTGTATAGCTTTAGCCACGCTGGCTACGCGCTTGTGGAATTCGTGGGGCGTGATGTCGTTGGTAGCAGCAAGTTGGGCGACCATGAAGCGGAGGGGACTGCAGCAAGTGATGAGGTTGAAGACACTACGGTTCTCGAGGTCATCAAGCAGTTCGGTCTGTGGGTAAGCCTCACCCCAAGCGAGCCGGTAAAGCGGATTGGAGTACCGATGCATGCGCATGAAAGCGTCAATTGGGGATACCGGGGAAGAGATGGTTGTAGACAATTCAGGAGTCAGGATCGAGTCCGCTGGATCATCATCTTCACACCGCGCGGCTTCAGACAACACGATTATCAATGACCTGTTGAAGTGACCGCCAGTGCCTGAAGATGCCGCTGCTGAATCAATATAGGCGATCCAGACTAACATCCTGACCGAATAGAGCGACAGCGGCAAGGGGCAATTCGCATCCCGTCCGGGTCTTCTTGTTAAGGCGCAGACTCGAGGCTCTTCTGAGTTCATAATTGGAATTCGGATGAGGGGCTTTAATCTGTGTTGAACAAGCGATGCTGCCCCCTTGAGATGATTTGAGGTTCCTTGACAGTCCCCAAACTGTTGCTCAAACAGCATCATCAACCATAGCGTCGTCAACAAGACATCTAAGTCTTGCGTCAGGTCTTCCTTCCCGACGACTTCAGCGAGAAGGCGTAAGGCGGCTGAGTAATGATACGTTGGTTTCCGGCTCGGCTCTACTGGCTGAAAAGGACGTCTCGTGTCCATCTCCCGGAAACCTAGAGCAAGTGCCATGTGCATGATCATGGGTTCTTCTCGTGCGAGGTCGAACATGATGGAGATGCAACCGTAGCTCGGGTGTTTGGTGTGATGAAACTCGGCAAACGCTGTGCGGAAAAAGCGAATGGCATCATGGTCTTCTGCAGCCATAGGAAGTGAACAGGCCGCTTCGCTGGGTCTCGAAATAGTGATAGCTAAAGGCGATGTCAAGTCGGGCTGGGATGTTGCCAGTGACATAACCCTGATCTTCTTCGGCCTCGGGTTATAATCGCAGAACAGTCCAAGTCGAACACAGCGTCCGCAAACTGGCCGTTGCTCGTCGCAGCGCTTCTTTGCTGCTCTACTGCGACAGGTCCAGCAACCTTTCCGAGACCTGGGGGCACTGCGACCTCGGCAGACACCGGCCGGTGAAGGGAGTGAATATTCAACATCTGGGCCAGCGGACATCTTGGATGGATCGGACTCGCAACTGATTCTGTGCTTGGCGACGGACATGAATCCGGGTGATTGTATCACGTTAGTCCTCTATGTGTCACCGCATGTGTTTGCCGATGTCGGCTATCGGCTATCAGCAAGGTGAAATTATATCAGCCCGAGACTAGCCAAAAGGTTAATGGACCAGACGGTGCGGGATAGCGCATCATTCGTGACCATGCTACGCGCTAAAGTTGAGATAAGACCTAGGGTACTAGCGGCATGAATTTAACTGCATGGAGACACGTAAGACCGTACGAGGTAGGATATACGACATCGGGGAAAACGCAAGTTCTCTAGTGCAAAGGAAATACAATTGCAACCTGTGGCAAGTTGACCATACAACCTCTTAAGAAGAGGTTTACTTATATCGTAAACCGAAGCCAAATGGAAAAAGTGGCTTCTCAGAGTCAAATGCCATGTCCTCGCGGCTCCTCGTAACAGCATCCATTGACCTCGGCAGATCAAATGGAAGCTTTCCCTGTGGTAGATTGTCGCCAACACCAAAGCACACGTCTAGGAAGGCCTCGTCGTCACCACCAAAGTTGACCATCAACGCAGTGTCATGTCGGGATGCGTCCTCTCCATTCCAAGCCTCCCCTCGGACACCCAGTCGCTCCTGAGCCTCTACTAGAGGGGTCAGGACAGCAGGCCGGTCAAGATAAACATCTATCACCGTGACAGGTACTTTTTCGATGATCTGAACTATTCTTGACACCTCTTCAGTGGGAAATTCCAGGTGCCCCCCATGAAACTTGGATTCAAAGCCTCCCGGTCGGCAGTCGTATGGCGCTTTGAGCCGTAACAATGCAACGTCCGCCTCCGAAGGTGAGGACACCAGCGTCATCCCTCTTTTTGTTGCAGCATCATTGGATAAGAGGCCTTCAACGTAGAACTTGGTCACTAGCGCAACTGCTTGTTGCATGGGGACAGTGTTGTTTCCATTCGCCAGGATCGTGAAAGCCCGGCGCTGTGTGGCCCGCCCGAGCTCTATGAATTGCTGGTTCCCCACGATGGTGGCAGCCTCGTCGGCGTCAACGAAGCGCCGGTCGTCAAATAGACCCAGCATAAACTTTTCAGTTAGAATGCGTCTGACAGACTCATTGATGCGACCTTCGGAAATAAGTCCCTCCTGAACTGCCTGAATTACCAGCTCGGGCCTCGACTCGCCGCCAAATTGGTCACAGCCAGCTTCAAGGATCTTCACGACGCGTTCGAGTTCGCTGAGGTGTTCACAGCCCCACGCACGAGCTGGCATGTCTTGTCCCAGAAGAACTGTATCGGTAATCAGGCCCCAGTCTGTGCAGATGACGCCTGGAAAGCCGAGTTGTTTGCGGAGTATCCCGGTTATGATATTTTTATTGAATGCCATCCCAACTTCTTCAAAGTTCGACCCCACTGGCATTCCATAAGCCGGCTAAGAGATCTGTTAGCATGGCTCGATCACATTGGTCTCTCTTTCGGTGACAGGGATTGCAGAGTCTTACCATGATTTGTCTCGTTCCGGCCTTCAGAGCCTCCCGGAATGGCTCTAGATGATAGTCGAAATTGTCTCCGGGATATACCTGTTCTCTTCCGTAGGTAAAGTGTGGATCCTCGCCGTCTTTCCGAGGCCCAGCGCCAGGAAAATGCTTCGTCATCGTCGACACGCTGAATCTCCCGTTCTGTCCCCTTAACCCGGGCTGTAGCAGCCTGCCCTGCATACCCTCAATGTATGCGGCCACAAGCCGCGCAGCCAGCTTTGCGTCCTCGCTGAATGTCGACTGGACCCTCGCCCAGCGATACTCCGTCGCCAAATCCGCCTGTGGATGCAGCGCGACGCGGAGGCCGACAGCGATGTATTCTCTTCTCACACAGTCACCAAACACCCTCGCCAAGTCGGGGTCACGCAGCGCCCCAAATCCCCACGTTTCGGGCCATTGACTTAGGGCGCCAGCTTTAAACCCCGTTCCCACGTTGGAATTGAAGTGATGGCGAGGATCTGATGACAGCGTGACGGGTATTCCCAGCCGTGTATGTGCCAGTACATGCTGCTGTATGGTGTTGTGCCACATCGCGACGAGTTTGGGATCAGTGATCGGACCAATTAGATTGAAATGTGACATGTGCTTGGCTTCGAGCATTTCAACGGTGTCGAGTATGGCCATTTCAGGAACTGGACCAGCTAACGAGCCGTCGGGCCCGGGACGGATCATGTTGTGGAAGAGAAGCCCAGACTTTTCCTCCAGCGTCATCCGTGAGAGGAGGTCGGAGACGCGCTCCTCTGTAGGCAATGACGAAACTTGGTAGGGGTATCGTCCTCCGGACATGTTGATGATAGGATTGGAATCTTTAGGTTCTGGTGAATCTTACAGTAGGTGTAGTTCGCTAAGCGGTGCCTGTCTTTGTTCAGAGAATCAGGAAGATGAAGCTCTGGGTGCACGTGTGGTTTCAATCCTTGTTCAAATCCCACGTAGCTAATAGCTAGCGGCTCTGTCGGCTATCTCCCTCCCCTACTTTAGCAGTACCCACATCCTCGTATGACTTGCCAGTAGCGTTCGCATCAATCTCGGGCACTAGTCGCGTATCATCGTGATGAATGAATTATTTAGTGCGCAGCTCAGTACTCGCCCAGGTACATCTATCCCTTGCGGGGTGGTACTCGAACCGTACCTGTTGCTAGCACAATGTGACCAGTTTGCTACAAACGCGGATACAACTGATGTTAAACTGCTTTCCAAGTCTCTTCTGGGGGCCCATGCTTGGAGACTGCTCTCAGTCGCCGCCCTCGAAAGGGAGCGAGAATTGTTTACATGACATAGCGGAACTGAGGCAGTTCTAGGTCTGTCTTGTCTGACAAGCTCAGGGCAACATCCACCTCATCCGAATTCGCGTCTACAATGCCGAGCTCCCGATCTCGCCGGCTGTTCTGCCAGGTCAGGTAAACGCGAAGTATTGCGGTCGCGATGACGGAGACACAGAGACAAACGAGACAAGCCTTGAAACCACTCGGATATGTCGGCGACTCATTCTCCATGAAGAATTGGGGAGAAGCAATGTTCGCAGCGCAGTAACCTACGAAGAGCTATTTTCATCTGACGTCAGCTGCTGGAACAAGAATGTGATGAGGATTGCGCGAGAGTATGCTTACAGCAGCGTTGACGGTCGCCTTCTTGGTGAATCCAGCAAAATTAGCTGTTGACATGGCGAAGATCATTGGGAAGTTGCCAGAGAATGCGATGCAGAGGCAATAGCCAAAGAAGCGGGCCCAGAGGCGCGAAGCGTCGATCTGGTTAACCATGACCGCGCCGATGACCCCCACGGTGTAGTTGAGCATCATAAAATATGTGCGCGAGTTCTTGATGTAGGTACTGCCGACTGTTGCGATGATGACGAAGAGAGCCTGGAATGCGGTCGAGATCATTTGGATCAGGTACGTATGCACTGTTGAGAAGCCGAAGCCTTTGATGATGATCGATTGAAACTGTGAGCGACGACCGGGATTAGCTGGGTACTAATTATTTTTTACAGAATCCACGGGAAGAAACGTACACTAGCCAGTCCGTTTGCCAAAGAAGAGGACACCATGATCAAGAATAGAAGCCACATCTTCGGGTCTAGAAAGCCTTCTAAGAGTTGGTACATCTTGAAGTTGTCATCTTTGATGCTTGTCATGTTAATCGCAACACGGATGATAGCCTTTTGCCTCTGCTCGGGATTGAGGAACCGTGCGGTGCTCGGATGGTCGGGTAGTAGATACGTGAGACTCAGACCCCAAACTGCGGTGACGCCTCCGAAGAGGATGAAGAGGACCTGTTAAAGACATCTCACGTTAGATCTTGTTCACCTAAGGGGCAGAAAGGCGGCACACAACTGCCTCACCTGCCAGGGTTTAATGCTGCCATCGATAAAGCTGATGGCATAGGCGAGAAGCGAAGAAAAAAAGCCAGCGATCACATTGCCCATGAACCACACCCCGTGTCTCAAGGGTTGCTCTGACTTCTTATACCACATCGAGACCAGTAGGGCCAGGCTCGGCGCAATCGCAGACTCAGCTGCACCCAGAAAGAAGCGAGCCGCAAGCAAGCCCCCAGAGTTAAAGGCACCAGCGGTGCACAGCAGTACCACGCCCCAAATGGTGCTTTGAGTTTAACAGTCAGTTATTGCTCTTCCCCGTCCCCAGCCAGCCGGCTCTAGAAAGGACAAGAGAAAGTACCCACCAAGCACCAGCAATGATTTTACCAATGGGAAGTCTGACAATAAGGTACGACGCGGGATACGAGAATGCCAAGTAGCCAAAATAGTAGATACTACTGGCCCACGAGTAATCATCGCCAGTTAGATCAAGGTCTGTCCGCAGACCCATGATACTAGAGAAGCTGAGGGCCGACTTGTCGAGTGTCTGGAATAGATATGAGAATAGCATGACAGGTACAAGGCTTTGACGCAATCAGTCATGATATTCAAACAGACGACCAGGTAGTAGATGATGACCACGTACTATAGATCAATTCTGAACAGGAGAGCTCGGTCCTCAGTTAAGGAGAGGGCTGGAACAGTTGTGACATCTCCGAAGTCCTTTTCGGCAGAGTCTAGAACGTCCTGATTAGCTGTCCTTTGAGCGACTCCGTAATCCTTTTCTTCGCTCATTGTGTCGTGTTGCAAGTTGATTTTTTTTTGGGGGGGGAATCTGTTAGATTCCCAGAATGATGAAGACAGCCGGCTGCTAAATGGTTTCACCTTTTCTGACTGTCCGTAGTGGGTGACCTTGATATACCCATTGCCTGACCCTTGTGGTTGTGAGAGAGTAACCTCCTGCTGATGTCGCCTGAGGTGTTCGAACCCGGAAAGCGGACCACGTAGATAGTCGGCTAGCGGCTATCTGAATAGCCGCTTATCTTAAGCGTATCATCTCCCACATGGTTATGTTGCCCATATTTGGTGTTTCCTCATCAGGTAGGTATTTGGCCTTGAGTCATTAATTCCGATGACGGAGGCCCACTTAATACTAACGAGATCGTAGTGGATGCCTCGGTGTTGAGGCAGGAGTTGCACGCCTGGATGAAGGAGCCACATTCATTTGCTCTCTGCGCGCTGCTTCGCGGTTTCTACAAGATCCAGCGCCTGTCAGAGTCAGAATGGAATTCTCCCGGTTTCTCTCTACCCTGCATACTAGTCAGAACCAACAATACTATGACGGCAATACCACTCTTGGAGACGAGCAGCGATAACCCGGCCTATACAGTGGAGGGCAAGCCCGACAATGGTTTGGAAAAGAAAGCCAGGGAGATCGTTGCATCAACAGTTGAGCGCCTGGAGCAGGATCTTTTCGCCTTGAACCGCGCAATACATTTACACCCTGAGACCTGTTACGAAGAGATCTTTGCCCACGCAACACTGACCGATTTCCTTGAGACCCAGGGCTTCCACACTCAGCGACACGCCTACGGTCTCGATACTTCATTTTCGGCAGAGTGTGGATTAGGGGGTCGGCTCGTCATTTTCTGCGCGGAGTACGATGCTCTCCCGGGTATTGGCCACGGCTGCGGCCACAATCTCATTGCCACTGCATCGGTTGCAGCTTTCGTGAGCGCCGCGACAGCCTTGATGGCTGCCGGGGTTGCCGGACGCGTTCGAATCCTTGGAACACCCGCAGAAGAAGGAGGTGGTGGGAAAGTGAAGTTAATCCAAGCCGGTGCTTTCTCCGAGGACGTGTCGGCTGCTATTATGTGCCACGCGCTACCACTTCATCAGATTAAGGCTGGATGGAGCGGAACAGCAGGATTCCGAACAATGGCATCTCGCCGGTTTCACGTCGAGTTCCACGGTAGGAATGCCCATGCCGGATCGCAACCGTGGGGCGGCATTAATGCGTTGGACGCAGCCGTCGGGGCTTATTCAGCAGTCTCTATGCTTCGACAACATATCCGGCCTTTTGAAAGAATCCAAGGCATCATCGAAGATGGAGGCCAGGTTCCAAACGTCATCCCTGACTACTCGAGGATGGCCTGGGGTTTGAGGAGTTCGTCGGTCAGGGAGGTTGACGCTCTATATGAACGGGTAAAAAGCTGCATGGACGGCGCTGCTACTGCAAGTGGATGCACCGTTCAGTTCACCCCGTAAGCTTTCTCTTCATTCTACTATCGGCAAATATTTAACTGACTTGAAGCCAAGGATGGCACCGTACATGGAGCTTCGAGTGAACCATACGCTGTGCAAAGAGTATATCAGTGAGATGGAGCTTATGGGAGAGAAAATCCTACTCCAAGATGACGAGCCGTCATGCGCAGGAACCGATATGGGTGAGTAACCCTGCTACACAATCATTCCAGCGCGTACTAGTAACTGACAATGTCATGGAAGGTAACGTTTCCCACATTGTTCCTGGTTTCCATGGAATCTTTGGTATTCCCACACCCCTTGGCGTACCCGTCCACCACCGGAGCTTCGCCGATGCTGCTGCAACTACCCAGGCTCATGACGCTACTCTCAGGTCTGCTAAAGCGATGGCTATGCTAGCATTCAAAGTCTTGACGAACTTGGAAACTGCGGCTAATATAAACTTCGATTTCGTCCAGGGACAGAACCCTGAGCTCGAAGTTGCTGTTTTCGACTCTTTTATAGACTAGGGCCATGCCGTGTAATACTTACTAGCCCGAAAATTGTGCCCTGTGTTATAAATCTTCAGCTGAGCTTAGGTACTTCTAAAGAGCCTAACGTAAAACGTGAAATACTATGCCTAGTAGATGCTTAGTGAAGTTACATGTTAACGCAGCTTTGAAGTTGTGAGGC
Source organism: Pleurostoma richardsiae (assembly GCA_030052745.1). NCBI lineage: Eukaryota > Fungi > Ascomycota > Sordariomycetes > Calosphaeriales > Pleurostomataceae > Pleurostoma > Pleurostoma richardsiae. Next base: position 21,365 of record JANBVO010000032.1, read on the forward strand.
ACGGTCGTTTTCAATCTAAGCACATTATTAGAGTCTAGGAGGAGACCTCTTTATTAATTAGGTACCAGTTGTTTACACGCCTAAAGACTAACGCTCTATCAAACTAAGCATCCCTGAAAACTTTTCGCTATAGCCTGTACCGCTTAGCTAAACGTCCCTTGCCGTATTTTATATAATTGATAGGCGTTTTAGTAGTTAATTGTGTCATAATTCTTGAAAGGTGTCTAAGACCGAAATCTCCACGAACAATTCAGCAGCAGGACCTCGGAGTAAATCGTTGTGCGAAGCCTTTCCCTGCATCTGAGACTAGGTCGTTGGCTAACATGTATTTCATTTAAATCCTGTAGTCTCGACTGGAGCTGTGGAAAGGGTTAGGGCTGCTAACCCTTGGCTTTGAACTGCATAGCCACAAGCAACATATCTAGCCAGGCCCCCCTGTAAGAACACGTCATCAGTCTCTGATCATTTACTTCCGTCGTACAGGGAATCCAGTCATATCGCGAAACCGACATGGTTACCTTCTGCATTGCGTGGCCTTCTGTGTTTAGAACATGTCCTACATATATCACCCTCTGCATGGTGATGAGATACGACTGTTGACTATTCAACCAGTTAGCGATGAAGCAGATGTGACATTGCCCGTTCACTGCATGCTTGAACATGTTCGTCTTCCTTCTTCTCCTCGACCTCATGAGGGATTTAAGGGAGAAAGCCATGTCTGGCCGGAAATGTTTACTCCGCCTGCCACAAGTGCAATATTCAGAGAGGCTTCAAGTGGTATCTATGGGGCGCAGACCACGAGATCTAGCCCAGCAGGCTCGAGAATAGAAGCACAAAGGCACAACGTCCCTGAAGAGGACTTGCCATGGAGGCACGCGTGGGGCGACTATCTGGCCCTTTCCTATGTATGGGGGAGTCCAGAGCCTGCTCACACTATCATCATGAATGGCGAACCCTTCTCGGTACAGCCTAACCTTTTCGACGCGATGGTCCACTTACGGAGCACCCAGAGAGTCTGTCAAGGATTCAAGGTCTGGATTGACGCCATATGTATCAATCAAGCCGACATCGCCGAGCGCAGCGAGCAAGTGGCTCGAGTGCAAAACGTCTATGCATCGGCATGGCAGGTTGTGATCTGGCTAGGAGCGAGTTCAGATAACAGTGACCTAGCAGTTACAGCATTGCGTTGGATTGCTGGGCAGATGACGAAGGCGGATCCGTTAGACGGCTTCTATCACGAACGGATGACCGTGGACGCGCGTCCTCTATTCATTATTTGGCCTACATATCGTAGTCCACTGCGAAAGCAGGTTTACCTAGCCATCTTCTACCTCCTCACGCGTCCATACTGGCGACGAATGTGGATTTTGCAGGAAGTTGCGATGGCTCGGGAAGATGCGCCTGTCCTGTGCGGGAACGCTTGCTTGTCGTGGAAGGAAGTTTATGAGGCCGCCACCTTTATCGACAGAGACGAAGCGAGATTTGGACACGATATCATTCAGAGAGGGCGACCAAGAATCCTGCGGACCTGGACCTTTGAATTCGCACGTGATAGGGCCATCGGAGAGAGAGAATGGTCGTCAGAGCGGATGTGGAGGTTAGTTATGGAGCTGATGAGTATCCAGCGTGATCAACAATGTATGAAATCCGTGACAGATTCAGTCAATGTGCTGCGACCTTTACTCCTTGGCCGAGAAGCTTCAGTCACTGAAGAGAAAGATAGAGTGTACGGCATCTTAGGGATCAGGGCCCTTGCGAAAGTGGTCAGCATCACGCCAGATTACAACCTGTCACTCTCGGATATATATATCAAATTCACGGCGGAGATGATACACAAAGGCGACTTGAATGTTCTCAGGCTTGTATCGAGATATGCGGGCCGAGTCATTGGTAGATGGAGGGTCGATGGCTCTCCGCTTAGGAGGCGACGCGGCGACTATTCTATAGGCGAAGTTTGCACTCATAAACTTCCCAGTTGGGTGGTCTGCTGGACCTGCAAACAGGCTCCTGTCGCTCAGCTTCGAGGCTTATATCGCGCTGCAGGAAATGCGCCGCTCTCACCCCCAGAATTCGCAGACATGACTTTAGTTGTTAAAGGCGTCATCTTTGACACAATCACATCTCTTGGTGCCTTTCATCCTGGCGATGGAGATCAGCGTTATCCTCTTAGTGGACTTGAACCCTCCCAGAGCACATATGGCGACTTGGAAGCTACTAGAACGGCCCTCTGGCGGACGTTGGTTGGTGATACTACCAAGGAAGGCGGCACTAGGGCGCCAGACACATATTCTTGGCTGCTCTACTACACACTTTGGACGCAAGGAGTGGCAGGCGTCTTCACAAATGGCTTCGGCCTAGAAGATTTTATGGAAAGGAATGCTTCATTGAGTTTATGCGGCTACACGCTCGAGCAACTTGTTCTTGGCTCTCAGCCATCTCCATGGAGGTGGAACATGTCGACACGCCAGGTTTATAACCTTTCAGATGAGCAACGTGAAGCTTTGTCATGGGCTATGAATGCAACGGCCTGGAGGCGACTGACTGGCACCGAGAACGGAAGGCTAGGGCTGACACCCGCAGCAGCCATGGTCGGAGATAGGATTGCAGTGCTTGCAGGCTGCAATATGCCGATGGTTTTGAGAAGATACCAGGACGGATGGACAGTTGTCGGCGAATGCTACATACACGGGGTCATGAATGGGGAGATCCTTAGTAGCGTTGGCGATTTGATGGATATGAAAATCTATTAGCACCAGAACGTGCCGCTATAACTTTCCTGGGGAGAGATAAGAAGCGACTACCAACCTACGCGTCACTGTCGTGTTCTGATCGAATTCTCAATTCTTTGTATTTACATCTGTTCGTACAGGACCGCTAGCACATCCATTCCCTCAGAGAAGGTGTTTGTATACGCCGATGGCTTCATCGAACTCATCATCTATCTGGCCTGCCAGCGCCTGAGCTGCAGCTACAAGTTCCGCCGGCACTTTGCTAGCTACAACAGCACTGAACTTATCCGTAGCGTCCTTCTCCAGCTCCAGATTTAGCAAGGTGACCGGGCTCAGTAACAAGTGGTCGAACTTTGGTTTGGCAGCGATAATTGTGGTGAGAGTCAAGTTCACATCCTGGATCAGAGCTTGTGTTGCGACCGCCACGTTGACAGTCTCGATGAGTGACAGGTTTGCAGAAGACTTTGCGATGTCGGTTGCCTTGTTGATGTCTTTAAGGAGGGTTGCTGACTCTGTAACAATTGGTAAAGCTCCTAGGAGTCCACCATCCCAGGTGATGACAGTATTGTTCAAGGCTGCCGTGTCCACGGCTATGACACTGAGGGCAGACACAATCGCAGCACCGTCAGCTAGGGCAACTGGGATAATGAATATGACAGCCGAAAAGAGAGTTGTGGCGAGCATCGTGGAAAGATCCTTTTAAGATAAATCTAAAACCTTGTCAGATTTAAGTGTGATATTAGACGGGTTCGACTACAAAAACATAAGAGCCTAGTAAATTGCAATCGGAATCATTTCAGCCCAACAAGGACGATAATTTCAAGCTTATCTTTATACCCTGACTCCTTTCCCATGAATGAAGTCTTTCACAAGACTCGGTTAGTTGCTCAGGCTCTGACATCTGACTATCTTACCCCGCAGGCAACACCCCGAAAGTGGCTGATTTTCATCAATAGTTGAGATATATGCCTCCAACTGCTCCGGAAGGATGCGAAGGTCAGCCGCTAAGCAAGGGAATATTACCGGTATATGGCGTTAGTGCAGGAGCAACTTGTCAATATAGGCAGCACGTTGTCGATCGCTGCAAACTTTGACTAATTCATATGCAAGTCCGGGGTGCCGGGATACGAGTGCGGGGATGAGAGTCCGGGGAAGAATCCCTGCTTACCGCGGCTCCGAGGTGATTCATTGACATGCAGACCGGCACTGGAAGGAAGACATGTGAAACGCGCGGGCCAACAGAGCTCAAGGCAGCGGGAAAGGACGGAAGGGAAACGTGACGGTGTCACTCCAGTCATAGAGAGTTAAGATACTGCTTGAAGAACAATGGAACAATTCTCAGCCCTTACAATGTACACGGATCTCATTACAAGCAAGTCTTGTCATTTCAAAAACATCCTCTCAGACAGAGGTGAAGGACGGAAAAACCTTTTGAATATCCACCTGCGTGTCTGCCGGAGGGAGGCCATTCTGGTCACCTTGAATCATGTCTATATGGCTGCATCAGCCAGGATATCCTCCGCAGCTTTTGCCGAAAGCATGATTGTCGGCAACACCGGAAACGCTCCTGACACAATAGGAAAAGCCGAAGCATCGACAACTACGGAATTTCGAGTCCAGAACCGCCATGGGGTCGTCATCGGCCCCAATAGCGCAAGTAGAGCTAGCGTGGTGTGAATATGCCTGCGTTTTAAGTAGCGTCTTCTCCAATGAAATGGTGCAGTTCCCGGCTCCGGTGCCAGGGCATGGATGCTTCTCGTCGAAGGGCAACACCTCGGGTCCTGCAGCTTGCCAAGTTCTACACAAGAGATCAGCGCCCTCTGCGCCCTCTGCCAGTTCCTGGAGATCTTCATCACCTTCTTTTTCAAAAAAGCGAAAGTTGATCTCGGGAACATCCTGAGGATCCGAACTAGTGAGACGGACGGATCCAGCGCGAGAATCGGCTCCCGATACGTACCATAGCGCACTCGTACTGGCTGTCACCGTAATATTCTGGGAAGCCAGGCCAGAATCCTTCAAAAGAAAGCTTCCACACCATGTAAATATGTTCCGATTTCTCGAGGAGGAGGCGTCTTGAACATTGTAGTGATCAGGCCGCCACCAACTGGAGATTGTCCAATCGCCAGGAGGCTCCCCTCATAGTTATCGTCGAGATTCTCCCCGACGCCGGGAAGGTCTTTAATGATCGATATGTTGAGCCTTCTCAGCTCTTCCGCAGAACCAATTCCGGTGAGCTTCAGTATTTGTGGACTATTGAATGCTCCTCCGGAGATAATGACCTCCCTGTTTGCTTTTAACTGGATGACTGGTCCCTTGTCGCCTGGATTGTATCTAGGATCGGCGCGATACATGGATTGACCTGCATGACTTCGACACCGACAGCTATCGGCACACTGGAATCTTTGGAAAAGAGGATTTTGGTCACTAGAGAGTTGAGCTGAATCTTGAGAGGGTACTGTTTGGGGTCATTAAGAGTCGCTCTGATGTAGTTGTTGGGACTCGATCGATGACCCGCAGAGTCAGCATGTTGAGGTGTCACCCGTTGTCAGAGCCAGCCAGCCTGACGATAACAGTTCAGAGTCTACCAGACAATCACCGAATACGGGAGGGAACTTACCATCAAAGCCATGCCCAGCGGTGTCGGTCGGTAAATATTCGTTTCTTTCAACCTTTATCAGGTATTTCCGCATCTTGGATGCCTCCCAGCTCGTATCTCCTGTCTTGTCGACGACAATGTTCCAGTCGTCATCCTGTGGCAGCGAGCATACGCCGCCATTGTGCATCGCACAACCTCCCAAGGTCGCTGCTTTAGGGTATTGGATTCCGAGGGTTGTAGCAACAGACGGAGGGTTAGTCCTCACGTAAAATTTACCATCAGGAAGCCGGTAGGTGTAGTGTTCGAAGCTGCGTTCCCGCAAGGGGTCGTCTGAATGCTTAACCCAGAAGTCCCAGCGATAATCTTCGTCGTTGGCGGCGGTGTTGAAATTTTCCATCTCTGTGTAGACGGGATTGTCTCCCTGGTCGTCATCTGCTTCCAGCAAAAGGGTAGAATAGCCTGCTTTCGCCAAGTCACAAGCCAGGGGGCCGCCGCAGGGACCACTACCAACCACAATATAGTCATACTCTGCTGAAGGCACAGCAGTTCCTCGCTGCGCTGCCACAATAGTGACGAGAGCGATGACTCTGCGATGTATCTTGCTTTTGTCTTCCGAAAATCGTTAAACGAAGAGATCAACGTGTCTGCAATCAGCCTATTTGGGCACGACGAGCCAGGGGAACAAGCGTTATAAAGATAATCCCTTCGCGTGTCACATGCATATAGATCTTGTGAAATTGGAACAACTCGCCCAGAGATACGGGATTGAAAATTTTATATTAAGGCTAATATCTGGTTTCCTGTTTGGATACTTCCTGAGAATTGCCTCTGCATCTCAGTCCAGTCTGGAGGTTAAATGTCCCGCTATTGACCGGTAATTCCGCAGAATGCAACTATCAAGCATGAGCTACCATAGCTGTGATTTAGTTATCTCGGTATATTTACGTCCCTCGGACACAGGACACGGATGCCTTTAGCCGGTTCAGGTAACATGAAGCGTGCCAGTCGAAAGCTGCATAGCGTTACATGCGCAGACGTCCTTCCCAGTGAAGCCCGGAGAAGACTTTTCAGAGGATCTCCCCCCTTTGCACCCTGAAAGCACCGTGACAAATATCGATTGGTAGTGCATTACAGCAGATAACACCTGCCAGCAGCTAAACATATACTGTAAACCTTCTATCGTTGGCACTTCTCTTGCAGAGTTGTCTAAGCTACCTTAGCTTGCCAAGGTGTAATAGTTTCTGAGTCATGCGAGAGGAATCAAGAAACCCATATTAAATCTTAATCGTAGCAGCAAAGACTCCCTGACTCCCTCCGACGTAGATCACGTCGCTGTCCTTGCTAGTCCTTCCGAATGTGCATGACGTCGAACCTGTTACAGTTGCAACAGTAGTCGGTTTCCCTGAACTTGTATCAACCTCAACGACGGAGTTTCTGCTGTTGGTCGTTACATAGACCTTGCTGTTTGGCCCCAAACAAAGATCGTCCCCCATCAGATTTGTCCAGAGGGTTGTCACAGCCCCGGTTGCTTTACCGGTCTCGTCGACCGGCACCTTGTGGAAACTGTTCTTGAATATGTTGGTGTACCATACGATCCCGTCTTTGTATTTTATACCGTCGATGCCGAAAGGAATTCCCCCGGCGGGCGCCATTGTCGAGTCTGTAAGTGCGACCGAATAATCGCCAGTTGACATACTGAAACGGTAGACGTTGCCTTTTCCGGCATCAGCGACCAACACTGTGTTATTGTTTAAGACGGCAAGACCATTCAGGTTGGTGGCTTCTTGAATCTGTTTGACGAGCGATGCCTTCGGATACGTCCCAGTAAAGTCGATTTTGTAAATCCCCTTCCCCCCAATCACGGCGAACACGTCCGGAGTAACCTCCCCGATCCCGCTCAGCCCATTCGCTCCAGTAACAGTCACTGCAGTCGATGAGGTTTTCGCAGCCGGATCCACGGAGTACAAGTTGGGACTGTTCATGTTCGTTGCCAGGATTATACCATTCGATCGGGTTGCCACGTTTTCAACCGATGCGAGCTTCACAACTTGTGTCGCCGTAGACTGACGTGGTTGGATTGCCCTAGCAACCACTAGATCTGATGAACTCGCGAGAAGCGAAACAAGCGTGTACAAGATCTGCAACATCTTCGAATACGAGAATGACATTCGGAGCCCGCTTGCGTGGGTTGGGACTACCTACTAGCTTCTGAATACAATGGGTTCTGTCCTGAGAGCCAGATGTGCAATGTTTGTGGTGGGAAGGCATATATTTCAATGGGGCGCTCCTTCGAGTTGAAAATGAAGACAGGCTGTGTATCTAGGTAGGCTAAATGACCGCGACTTTCTTCCGGGTCTCATTTCGCGGTACTGTAAATTTGATCACAGCCAAGACCTCCTCGAGCCTGACCCGAATACCATTGGCTATCGGCACTTAGTCCAATCTGTTGAAGGTACTCTAATTAGGTGGTCTCGGGCCTATTGTCTGTCGTCCACCGAGCTACGGTATGGACGATATCACTTGACGAGACAGAGCACGGAGAATGGGCGTCAGGCCATCCCCCAGTCAAGGGATCATCACATAGCTCGACGCCTTGGTCAAGGATTTTGTCTAGATGTTCAGCGTCTGTATCATGTCCTGTCCGAGCACATTCAAGATGTGATATAATTAGAATATATATGGCGGAATAACCCTTACCTTCCAAACCTCTATTGAAAGTAGAGATTCTGAGATGGAGAAGAACACCCAAATTCCTGCTTCGAGAGGCACTAGCAGTGACAGTGAGCCTCGAATCAAGCATTCACTTTCTCATGAAACCCACTCAAAGTTAGCCGTAGAGTCTACATGCTTCTTACCACTGTTCAACTTTTCGGATGAAGTAGGATAGACATGTATCGCAGCGAATTATGACAGAAGCTTGATATTCATTCAAAGTTCACTCTAGTAGGACATAATAGGTATGTGCGATGATTTTAGTTCCGGTATCGGTGACCCCATGACTGACCGTAGCCGATTCAAGTCGTTTCCGGCAACCATTTCCATTCAATCTCTCTAGCCAGCTTCACTTGTGCGAGGTGGATTCGCTGCTCCTCGTCATCGTTGAAGTCTCGGAGTGCGAGAGACTCGGCATTTTCGTCCTCGGGTTTCACAAAGTACGGCCCATCCACCTCGCATTGCGTGTACTCGTCCGGGAGCGTCCCATTGTACAGGAATGCCCTTACATGCCTAGCTATGCACATAGAAGGCACGGCAATCGAGCAGTGGCCATACCCCTTGACCTCCACAATCTGCGAGCCTTCAAAGGCAGAGTTCGCCGAGCGTGCAGATACCAGCGGGCAGACGGGGTCGTACGTGGTGGAGAGAATGAGTAATGGGTGGGCTGTCCTGACGCCCTTTTTTGGCTCGTAATTGTGCGTCCGCGGGATTAGCCACTGCTGCTTGCCGTAGTAACCGCCATTCTCAGTCGGACTGAACAAGCTCTCGTTCATATAGGGAATAAGCTGTTCCAGGATAGCCTCCCTGTCCTGTGGCCAGTGAGAAGCGCCTGAAGCGCCGTCGTTATAGGTGACGAAGCGGTTCGAGTCGCCCTCCAAATCCCAGGGCTCGCTACGCCCGTAGGCCAGGAACGCCTCTGTAGCATTCCCTTCGAGCATCTTGGCGAGACGGTCGGCGAGGGAATACCAGTTCGCAGGCTTGTAGAGGGCGGGAAAGACCGCGTTGTACCAAATCTTCTCGTAATCCAGAGTGCCGTAGACGGTATTGTTGACGTAGACGCTGAGAGGCTGATCCTTGAGTTTGTCGGCGAAAGAAGCCATCATCTCGCGTAGCTCATCCTTGGACGATGCAAGTGAGGACAACGTACAGTTCTTGCCGGCTTTTATACATTCGTCGAAGAACCCGTCGAGAACGTTCTCGGTGTCTATAAGCGACTCCTTGTCGAACAGCTCCTCGTACCAGTCGAACTGATTGGCAACGCCGTCGATGATGACGCGAGCAGACCGCTCGGGGAAGAGCGCGGCGTAGGTCTGGCCCAGGATGCTACCGTAGCTGAAACCCCAGTATACCATATCTCCCTGGCCAACAGCATCTAGGATGCTGTTCATGTCTGCGGCTGTCTGAGGGGTGTTGACGTAGGCCCCGTACTCCCCCGCGGTGTCTACGCACGCCCGAACGAAGTTTTGCGTCCAGCTGTAGACCTCAGCGCTATCCTCAGCGACTCTAGTGTCTCGCACGGGTGCCAGCGTGCGCCTGCTCTCTTTGTCGGGGTAGCAAGAGGCCATGGGCCGCGAACCATTCACTCCGCGAGGGTCAAATGACAGCAGGTGGAAGCCCTCGCCGACGATGGTGCGCAGCTGCTCGCCGCGGCGGTATAGGAACTCGACACCGCTGCCTCCGGGACCGCCGGGGTTGAGGAGCAGGTTGTGAGTGGCATTTTTGGCGCGCATGCGGATCAAGGGGAGGCTGAAGGTCCTGTTTCCCGAATTTTCGGCGTCAAAATGATCCATGGGTACGGCAACAGTGCTACACTCCAGCGGGCGGTCGTTGATGGTTCCGCACGGCTCCCATTCAATATGCTCGCCAGCATAGGCGAGAACTCCTGCAGGACTCTGATGATGATGGGGGCGCCGAGGGCAGGAGTGCGCGCGTGGGTGATGCCAGACGGCGAGCTGGACAAGGGCCAGGCAGCCAAGGCTGGCGACGGCTGCTAGCTTCCACGGCCTCGGCCTCCTCGGCCTGTGCCAAGGCGTGTTGGCCCCGCCGATGTAGGCGGCGACTGCGACTGAGCCTTTGGCCTCCATGGCTACAGGTCAAAAAGTATCGAAGTCTTTGGGCGCTACGCTGGGGGCTGTCACCCTAGATGATGGCTGATGGCGCTTCGGAAGGTGGAGTCGATTCAAGAAACGCCGTGACACCACCTCACATCCCTGGCAACCGCACGTGGCTCAGCCCCTGCGCCACAGACTTGCCAGCAAGGCAGCCTGAACCAATCAGGACAACTGTATGTGGGTCGCTATCCCTGCATTGACCGCCTGTTTGAAAGTGACAGGAGGACTCCCGTGACAAGAGTGCCTTTGCAGTAAAAATCAGAAGAGCTGTCCGGGTCTAGCCGCTTCACTCATGCTCATTGTATTGTATGAAGTCAGAAGCCCAGGCTGAATTTGGAAAGCCTTCTTTGGCCAGGTCTCTCTGATTGGACATCTTGCGGAGGTGCAAGGTGGGAAAGGCTCTCTAGCATCGTGAAAGCCCCCAGCACTCCAACTATAATAACCACGGCTATATGGCTGCGCCCCTACAGAACCGATGCCTAGCATTTTACTCGAGAACAGTGTAGGGGAATCACTGGCAGAAAAGATTATTAAAGAGGGTCAAAGAAGAAGATAGCCGAGCACAGTAGGGCACCGAGAGATGCGTTTAAGGATTACTATGTTTAGAGGCCCAGGCGTGCTATTTCTACCCCAATCTGAGGGACTTGTCCGGCGCTGTGTCTTCGCGAGCAGGAGACTGTTCGATCAAGTGGTTCTCACAATCACCTAGGATATGCGTGGAACTTCACCTTGCGGTGTAACTCGGACAAGGTGACGCTTAACCCCATTGCCCAACAGATAGTCCAGCGTAACTGAGTGTTGTACTAGACGGTTGTCGTACACAACCACCGTCCCATTCTCCCACTTAACCCTGGTCTGGAAGTCGATCCCCTTGTGCAGATGGTCAAATAGGAAGCTGAGAATGGCGTCACTCTCTGGCTTCCGCAGCCCCACAATGTGTGTGGTGTACTCAGGATTGACCCAGATCGCCTTCTTTCCTGTCACTGGATGCTGCCGGATCACGGGATGGACGGTGTCGATGCCAGGGCGGCGAGCGAGATTCGTCTTGCCTGACAACAAGTTCTGCCTCTTGCCCGAATGGACCGCCTCGAGGGTCTCGAGATAAGCTTGCATTGACGGAGAAAGTCGCTCATATGCAGTGACCGCATTGAGGTACAACGTATCACCACCAGACTCGGGGCCCGCTAGGGAGGATAAGAAAGTCGTGCAAGGAGGGTTTCTGCGCGCGAGCCTCAGTGACACGCTGAACAGGAGGGGGAAATGCAGACCTAGGGATATAAGTTCAATCTACCATCCCGACTTACACTTCGTAGGACATGTCAGTATGCCAGGCCACGGTGTTAAGCTGTCCTTCCTTCTGGTTATCAAAATACGAGCCCTTGTCGCTATCCCGGAAAACCACTGTCAGTTCAGGGTTGTCCTTCGGGTGGACACCCCACTGGTGAACGTGCAGGCGACCGAAGTAGCTGCCGTATTCTTTCAGCCACTCTCGGCCCTGGTCTACGAAGTCTTGGTCCCGGAAGACCAAGACACCGCGCTCCGCTGCCCATAGTGCGAGTTCGTCCTTCTGTTTGGAGTTAAGCTGGCTGAGCTGGATGCCCCAGACTTCGGTGCCAATGCACGGCGTCATCTCCCGGTGCTTTGGGATCACTGATAGTAGCGCCTTCTTCTCCGGATCTGCTCGCGAAGCTGCATCTACATGGTCATAGGGGGCGAGGCCAGCCTCCGAGGTCAAAGTATTGTATGGGAGGAAGTCAAAGTACTTGTACTGCTCCGGGTCAGTAAGTGGTTCAACATGTGGTAGGATCTAGAAGAGATAAACATTTTCCGGTGTGTACTCGTATGCGGTCTTTACCGGGACTTCGGTTGGTCCTTTGGCGCTCAAAGGCACCTCTTTCAGACCATCCGGGAACTTGAAGTCTGCAGGAGGGATAAAAGCCGGGTTCTCCACCAAACTGGTATGGTATTGAGGCGTGGGCTCGAGCGTTGCGTCATGGAGCCCGCTGGCTGTACGCTGGACAGTCACCGTCGTAGACATCTTGGAAGGATAAAGAGTTCGAGATGATCTTAGTTGACAGAGTTGTATGCTCTATTCCAGATCGACTTTGTCCTGGCTGAGATGAAATTTCCAGTCACTTATAAGCCCGTCTTTGATCCTTCATTCCGACTTGATATCCCCTCGGGCTGAAATCCCCCCTTCGGAAGTGTCCTTGCTGTATCCTCAGACCATAAACTCATCTTCAGTCGGCGATACGATCTCAGAAGATAAGTACATGATAACGCTATCTCTAATTCATCGTTCAGTAGACATCTTGCCATCATAGACGCGATTCGCACTGCCTATCGCAGGGTGAGCTCTCGGTGTTGTGTCTCGGCACGTTATCATTCTCAAGTGGAGACGACATTCAGGGGCGATGACTCGCGTATCCACTGCTCTATCTGCCACACGGTGTAACGCATCGCCAATTCGGGACTGGTCCGTTGTGCGGTTCTGATAGCGGGCACCGCTATGCTCCCTCGGTGCAGAGGGCCCATCAATCCGGGACGCTAGCGTGTTGTCTCAAGGCTAAACTGTACGGAAGAGCAAAGATTAGAAATGGGCGGGATTCATTGGGTTGCAGCCCCCGACTGGACGGCCGAGCATCCCCAGCCATTATCACGAAGGCCTGGTCTTGGGACTACAAGCTTATCTTGGCACCAACTCGACTTCACACGGGCTGGAGATAATGCACTTGATATGATATGATAAGACCGAAGACAAGTCCTAGCGACCGGGCATATATCATGGCTGTCTGAGGGTCGTGAGATCTCGAAATCTGTATCAGCGTTGCCCCGTCTCTTCATCCCTTCTTCAGCAAACATCCCAAGTAGAGCAACTCTCGCGCCTCTCGATAATGGGCAAAAGCAGCGAAGTCGTTCGTTCGACGTCAACTCCGTCCGTCAACGACGGTGAGATGCTCCATGTCGCTGAGGAGAAACACCGCGACACAGACATCGCCCTGGACTTCGTTGAGCGCCATGAGGGCTTCACGTACACGTCTGAACAGGAAAGAGCTGTCGTTCGCAAGATAGATGTCTGGTTGATGCCTTTGGTACGCTTGCATTCTTTCTCGGTATGCCTCACGCGGCTCTTAACAGGACTTCAGATGTTTGCCTCGTACTGTCTCCAGTACATGGACAAGAGTGTCATGGCCCAGGCTGCCATCTATGACTTGGTCTCGGATCTCAAGCTTGTCGGTCAAGACTACTCTTGGTGCTCGTAAGTGACCAAGGCTAGGTTCTTTGTCAGTTAGCCCATAGCTTATTCTGCTATAACACAGGTCTCTATTCTACTTTGGATATCTCTGCGCACAGCCGGTTGCCGCATACTTCTTGACTTATTTCCCAGTGGGCAAATTCGTCACCGCAACGTCTCTCTTGTGGGCAATTGTCCTGTTTGCGACGGCTGGATGCACCAACTTTGCTACCTTGGCAGTTGCTCGGTTCTTCTTGGGCGTAGCCGAGGCGGGTGTGTCACCGGCATACGTCTTGATAACCGGGACGTGGTACACTAAAGATGAGATCCCGTTCAGAATGGGGATTTGGTTTTGCGGCAATGGACTTGCCATCATCATACAGTCCGTCATCGCTTATGGCATCGGTCACATTTCGGATACATCCATCCCCGTGTGGAAGTGGTTCTTCATCATCTTTGGGGTGATTGGGCTCGCCTGGGCCGTTGTGCTGTACTTCTTCATGCCGGACACGATCCTTACCGCCAGGTTTCTCAGCGAAGATGAAAAAGTCATTGCTGTCGAGAGGATTCGCCGCAACCGAACTGGAGTTGCCAATCCCAAGTTCAAGCGCAACCAGTGCATCGAGGCACTGACGGACATTAAAGTATGGTGGGCTTTCTTCTATACCATCGTCTGGATGATTCCTATGACCGCTGTAGCATCATTTGGGTCGCTGGTCATAAAAGGGTTTGGGTTCGGAACTTTCGAGAGTTCGCTGTTGAACATGCCGTTGGGGGCCACGGAAATCATCGGCCTCTTGGGCGCGGGCTACGTTGCTCAGCGTTTCCCAAACACCAGGCTTCTCATGCAAGTGGTGTGCAATACGCCTGCCCTCATCGGGGCAGCCTTGATCAACTCATTGCCCCAGAGCAATCACGTTGGAAGACTCGTGTCGTTCCACATTACCAACTTCGCTAACGGCACTCTCACCATGCTCTGGGCTGTGACGAACTCCAACATCGCTGGGCATACAAAGAGAACAACCAGTAACGCCATTCTGTTTGTTGGATACTCAGGTAAGTTCCTTGCGTTCAGTCCCTTTGAGCTGAATGCTAACATCAGCAACAGCTGGGTTCATCATCGGGCCCCAGTTCTTCCTCGGCCGCGAAGCTCCTTATTACCCGACTGGGTTCAGGACAATGCTCGTCTGTTTTGCTCTTGCTACGGTACTCCCTGCGTTCTACTGGCTTTACCTGACTTGGGAGAATCGCCGCAAGGCTGCGAAGCTGGCTGCCAGCGGCGACGAAGTCGTCCAAGTCCGTAATGAAGAGTTTCTCGACCTGACCGACAAGGAGCAGCTGCGTTTCGTCTATATTAAGTAACACAGGCTAGTAAAGCACACGGCTATAGACTGGATGGGATATAACTGCTGCTTGCACAGTAAATCTGTGCCTTAGCGCCTTGATCCGCGAAGGTGGAATAGAGACCTGGTTTTTGTATCGTATTTTACTTTAATTGAGCCTTCTTTCAGACCGTGAACGTCGACTGCTGACTCCTTCAATAAATCCGAGATCCAATGTTTACCCTACTAATTAATATGAAGGGATAGAGGAATACGATGTCAGTTAGAAGGACGAAGGGGCAGTCCCATTGTGCGTTGACTGCTGCTACTCGCTTTAAAAGAGACAAAAGTCTCGACTTCTCTCTAAGGTTACAATAACAGAAGTGGCATTGTCGTTCCATGTCTCCCGCTCTAGTCGATTCTCGTCAATAACCCGCCATATATCCTCAAGGAGCGCCATCTGCGAGTCGCGGATTCTGGCAGGGTAGACTTGCTTCAGCATATTATTCCGCTCTCTCACCCAAGCGCGATGGTCGGTGGTGACCGCCTCTCTTGATGAGATGTAAAACGGAAAGGGGAGAGACGAGTCCGGTCCACAGCCCGGTGGCATGCTCTTTATAAGGCGCACCAGATCCTCCACCGTCTGCTGGACCCTCCATGAACCAGGCGAGTCTCGATAGATGAGCCGCTGAAGTATCAGATGGGCACTCCAGTAGAAGCACTGACTAAGATTGTCGAGATGGCGAGTCTTCGTTGGCCTCATGCTGCGCAGGGTAACCTTTGAGCGTGCATAAATACGCATGTCGGTATCAAGGGTAGAGGCGCGTCTGAGAACATCATAGCGTCCTTCGGCGCCTGGATTCTCGCGAAGGTCGGCGGCCAGATTAGCGAGGCGGGCCAGAAAGCCAAGGACAGGCTGAGGGCAACCGGTCATCTCTCGAAAGGATGGAATGGTGCGGTCGTATTTGTCCTCGGGGAGAAAAAGCCAGAACGAGACGGGGAGATGTGGTCTCCGGTGTCGCAAGATGGCTACGGTCACATCCAACATGGCGAAGCGCTGCACCAACAGTCGGGCAACAAACCCTTCGACAGGTTGCTCGATGTAGCCCAGATCCTGGAGGAAGTGCATGGCACACGCGAGATGGACATCTACGCCAGAACCGCCGATGAAGACGAGGTTGGCAATCTGCAACAGCACCGCAGCCAGCGTCGCCTGCTTGGGACTAAGCCCACTCCCGGAATCGTCAAAGGCACTCGTATTATCGCACGATACCAGCGCTTGCCGCAGCGATGCCAAAGCTTTGTCGTGTCTCTGTAGGACAACGTTGGGGGCGGCGTGACCGTGGCAGTACATATACTCGGTCGCTAAGGAGATGATGGTGTCAAGCAGCACTGGCGATGCAAGAGCGAGTTTGGAGATCCTCCTATAGGGGTTGTCGGCGGAGTCGTATGCTGGGAGCACTCCAGAAAGGTGATTGAACCAGTACGCAAAGGCAATCCGCTCCCCTGGGGAGCCGAAAACCTCGGGTGACAGTTCGAGATGCTCCAGTATGTCGTCATCGACGAGCTCCCACGTCCCTTGTAGCTCATCGGACGCGCCATCTCCATCACATTCCTCCTCAGTATGCGCTAGAGGCGAGTGTTGATGCTCCCGCAGCTGCGCCTCCAGCCGCGCCTCCTGCTCTTGGAGCTGGCGAGCGAGCAAAGCCGCATTGCTGATGAAAGAACCACTCGTCGGCACCTGGTAAAGACGAACGTCTGAGGGCTCCGCATCTTCCTGCTCTGCACGTCTCTGGGTTCCGGCATTGACCGCGGGAGCGCCTCGAGCGCGACTCTTGCGGGCGGCGGGTCTGGCGTCGGCAGTGGCCTGCTTACTTCGTCTGGTATCGACCCAGCGAACCTGCGAGCTGGAGTATTCGCAATGCAGATCCCGCGTACTACACCCTCGGCATCTAGGGCGCTCCTCACTGCACTTCCGCCGTCTTTTCTTGCAGTTGGCGCATCCATTGCGTGAGCGCACCTCTCCCGCCTCAGGCATGGTGAATCGCTGCGCAGGAGTAATACGGCGCTTGTAATGCTCAATAAGGGAAAGGGGAAACGAACCATGAGTGTTTCGCAAAGGGGGAGGACCACGAATTCATAGCCCAATTGTGGAGTTAATCGCGCTATTGACAATCCGCTATCTTTTTAGCACAACTAGGATCTCTCGGCGGCGCAGATAAGGACTCCGATTCTTCTTCGGACGGGCCCGGCGTTTCGACTTGCCTATCTGGGTTTCGGCCATCCGCCGTTCTATCTCTCCCGAAGCCACGTTCCCTGTCTTCCCCGTGGAGACTCCCTGCGCGGACTGTCAGTACATAGTAGCTTCAGCATGGACAAAATCATGTGCTGCAAACACGTCCACAGCTTGTACTTGCGGCTTCCCTTAGAGGCGCTTGATGACTTAAGTGCTTGTCGTGCAAGGTCCCTCCCATAAACTGAGCTGAGTTGCTGAAAGCGTCCTCGCCGCGGAATTGCGAACAATGTCAGCATCACGGACGACCACTGCAGTGGTTGGCAATTGCCAGTCTCAGTCTGCATTTGAATCAAGATCCTCTCTGACCACGGCCGATTATCTCGAGTGTGAGGAGCAGTACGCAGCGGCCAGCCTGCCGTCTCTGCCTGTTGTCCTCCGCCGCGGACTAGGTGCTCGCCTGTGGGACATTGAAGGGAAGGTGTACATCGACTTCCTCAGCGCATTTTCCGTGGTTAATCAGGGGCATTGCCATCCCCGAATAACAAAGGTCATGGTTGAGCAATGCCAGCAGCTCACCCTGACTTCTCGAGCATATCACAATGAGTACTATCCGCTGATATGCAAGAGGATCTGCGACTTGCTAGGCTTTGACATGGCGTTCCCGATGAATTCGGGCTCTGAGTCAGTAGATCTCGCTATCAAGGTTGCTCGCAAATGGGGATACAATGTCAAGGGAATCCAGCCAGACGAGGCTCTGGTAATTACTATCACTGGAAATTATCATGGCAAGAGTCTGGGACCGCTGTCTGCTTCGGACAATGGAAAGATCAGAAACGGTAGGATTATTCTCCTGGAGTGAATGCCTCAGAACAGGGCTTAACGTGATTTTCTAGGGTATGGTCCCTTTCTCCCCGGTGTGGGGCCAGTCATCGATGGCAAAGAAGTCAGGTTTAGCAACATCCAAGACCTTGAAGACGTGTTCGTCTCTCATGGTCCCAAGATTGCCGCCCTGATGATTGAGCCTGTCCAGGGATACGCTGGGTGCCTGCCGACACACGAAGGGTACCTTCAGGCAGCCCGCAACCTCTGCAATAAACACAAAGTTCTACTTGTTGCGGACGAAATCCAGAGTGGCTTTGGCCGGACCGGCTACCTCATGGCGTATCAGAAAGAAGGCGTGAAGCCCGACATGGTAGTACTTGGAAAGGCTCTCACCGGAGGCGTGTATACAATGGGAATGGTTGTGGGCACCCGGGAGGTGATGAGCCAGATGCAGCAGGGAGAGTAAGTCAATTCTATCTGCAATAATCCTGATGGCTATGGATAACTGACGAAGCACTCGTAGACACTCCTCCACGTTTTCAGGCAATCCACTGGCTTGTGCGGTCGCACTGGAAGCTATCAACGTCGTGCTCGACGAGAAGCTACCCCAAAGGTCCCTGGAGTTGGGTGATAAACTGATACACCGCTTGGCCTCCATCGAGTGTCCACATACGACCGTCAAGGTCACGGGTAGAGGTCTCTTCTGTTCATTCAGCATCGACGAGTCCCACCGTTCTGGGCTAGTCACAGCAGCGAGGTTGACGAGTCTATTGAGGAAGCGTGGAGTCCTCGCGTTTTCGGTATCTAACAGGGTTAGGATAGCACCTCCATTGATGATTCCAGAGGAGGACCTGTGGGCCGGTGTGAGCATCTTGGAATCGTCTTTACACGATCTTATCACGGCTTCGTGAAAGAGAATGGCATCCTAGAAATATCGATCTTCTTGTATCCTCTTAGTAATTCTCTCCAAAGAAACAGTTCTGGCTACCCTCCAGATTCCCTGTGCGCTTAGGAGGCTATTATCGCAATCCTTGTGTCTGACTGTAATGGGGTTTGGTTAGCTGTGGTGGCTCGACGCAACCGATGCAGAGGCCAATCCGGCAGGATCCCACTTGGGACACGCTACTGCAGCGGCGACATTATTAGTGTAATAGTGTCGGCGGTTCGGTTTATCAGCCTGCAGCGCGACGAAAGGAAACCCATAGAAAGAGGCCCGCCGGGCCAGGCAGCTTACCGAATATAGAAGGGTGTTACGCCCAGCATCGCGCCGAACAATGTGAGACTTGCCCAGTATGTCAGATACAGTATGCACTCAAGATATCACGTATCAAACAGTCATCCAGCAGCCAATCTTGACGATAACGATATCTGCGGGGTCCTACGGTATTGGCTTACGCAGATGAATCGAGTGTACTATCTCAACATTCTTAACGGTCGTGCTCGTCTACAGCATCTTTCCCACTCCTCAGACTCGCCCTTTCAATTCCATAATCAAAGCTTCGTGAATTCTAAACAACAAATTTCGTGTTCTCCTCTCAGAATCCTTCGCAACGATGGCCACCATGACTGAAACGGCCGTTGTCAAAGGTGAACTGAAGGTAGAAAGCCCGAAGAAGCCAGCAGGTTATGATCCCGATGACCCGACCACAAACTTGAATGTTATGCCCACCTTTGCGGACAAGTTTGAGGAGAGACAGTGGGCAAAGCAGCAGATGGTCGCTATCTTCCGAGTGTTTGCCAAACACGGCTACGCAGATGGGTTCAACGGACACATCAGTCTACGAGGTATGCCACTAGTACCATAATACCAGCAGCTAATTATGAAAGACGAAGACTGACGAGATTGTACAAGACCCGGTCGAGTCGCTCACATTTTGGATCAATCCCTACGCGAAGCACTTCTCGAGAATCTGTGTGTCGGACTTAATTCGTGTCGACCACGACGGCAAATACGTCGAGGGGCCAAAGGGCAAGATCAATGCCGCGGGGTTCATCATCCACTCCAATATCCATAAAGCAAGACCCGATATCAACGTATGAGCCCCCAGCTCCTATACCGCAGGGGAAGCCAAGACTGTCATTTCTGATCAAAATTCAGGTTATTTGCCACGCTCATTCCCCATATGGGCGTGCATGGTCGGCCTTTGGTCGTCCAATTGAGATGCTTGCCCAGGACTGCTGTTACTTCTACAACGATCTCTCCGTGTACGGCGGCTTCGGTGGTGTGGTTCTGGCAAGCGCTGAGGGATTGGAGCTTGCTAGGCAGCTGGGACCCAAGAACAAGAACCTCATCCTGCAGAATCATGGGTGCGTATCCATTACTTATTCTGCGAGCGTCGTGACTGACGGCGTTTTACAGACTTATCTCCTGTGGCTCCAACCCTGCAGAGGCCGCGGCTTACTTTATGATTCTTGAGCGAGCGTGCCAGACCCAGATTCTTGCCGAAAGCGCTGCCGCCAACGGCATTGAGAAGAGGCTTGTCGGCGATGAAGAAGCAGCGTATACTAAGAGCTGGCTGGGAACTACTGAGGTCATGTACATGTGGTTCCAGCCTGAGTATGAGGCAGTCCTGTATGAGACTAAAGGGGAGTTTCTCAATTAGAAACTGTGAGCCACACATCCATTATCACCCACGTTACACTAATTCGCCGAGATACGCTTTTTGTGTCCCCCCCGGTCTCCCTCTTCTCTCCCTCGTAGGACTTGTACATCGAGCATTCGAGCATATTGCACTACATGCAGCGCAGTGAATCGATCCGACAGCTCTTGGATAGACTCTTTAGGTATATTATGTCTTAATCCAAGATGTATTACTTATTTATGGAGAAAAGAAAGCTCAGATACACATTTTTTCTGATGATCTTTAACTGAGACTAGAATAGATAGACAAATGATGCATAGGGCGATAATACTGCGCGAGTATAACGTCGATATATTCGAAGCTAATAGCTGAAGGAGGAAGAGGCGATTGCCAGCCTGAACATTCTCGCCTGGCTCCGTGAGGATCACATCGACCAGACACTGCGGCTGTTTTTCTGGTGCCTGTATCTTGATCTCCATCTTCATCGTCTCTCGTATCATCAGCAAGGAGCCGCTCTTGATTACATCTCGAAGCGACACGGCAATTTTCCACGCGCTCGCCGTCATGCTTGCTATCACTTCGACTGCATTGGCGTCTGCAATGGCGGTCAGCAGGCGAATATTAGTAGGCTCCTGAGGCCCGAGATATTGCTCACCTAGACCGTTTTGAGGAGCTGTCTTCGGCTTTTCTACGTCTCCCGCAACCTTTTCCGACAACTAAGTTTTGAACAGTCTATTTTCTCGTTCAAATTCAACTGCTGAAGCTGGCTTTTGCCGGTGGGCTGTGGCGCGGAACAGAGCTGCAGCCGCGTCGATAACATGATAGATGGGCAAGCCCCATGCAGCATCCGACGCCGTTGACTAGATGCGGTTGTTTCGAAGAGGCCGTCTTTGACATATTTCCTACGAGCAAGCCCGTTACAGCGCCGGATGAAGTCGACATTGTTCGGAAGATACGCTGCATAGAGGGGTTGGAGCACCATGTAGCGGTCCATGGCTTCTTGGCACTCGGGTAGATCAAACAGGACCGGAAGATGAATGATGCGGCTGGGGATGACATCGGATGGGGGCACTGAAACCTCCACCTCAAGAAATGCTTCAACCGCCCGGCGCTGTTTAATGATATTTGGATCGAAGGAGATTAGAATCGAGTTATTCTCCACTACGCAATGCATCTCGATACCTTCAAGGACCTATCCCTTATCGAATTTGTCAAACCTTTGGATATATGCTCACAGGCCGACATAATTAGTAGCTGCTCTGAGCGAAGACGCCGAGTATAGCTTTGTCGCTGGCTTGTCTTATGCAGAGAAACTCGCGACCTTGTTTCTTCTCGTGTATAGGATGCCGTCACCCAGCTCAGCTGGCAGAATGCTCCAATCAAACAAGGTGTCAATATTTTGATGTGATACGTTAACAAAGTCTCTAGCTACATGGATATATGAACCTCAGTTCGCCAATTAAGGCCTAGGGCCTGATCGCACGTAACCGACTGGAATCCCACGGAATCCTTCTGGCCGAAGCTGTCCTGAGATGCCACAGGTCGGCGCTCGCTACAACATGAGTCACGATGAAACATCACTAGGAGTCAGTAAACAGTGATACATAAGCTACACTAATACCGAAGGGCGGCTTACCGGTTTGGTTAGGAGTGTCGACGGGAAGGATCACGCCTGCTACGCCCTTGAAGCCGACTGCCTCGACAGTGAATTCATACGACCATATTACTCGGGTGGCTGCAGCCCTCACCTCCGCCCTTCCTCGATCATTCCGGTGTGGGCCCGTCTAGCCGTATGCCGCTCCTACTTGAGCTCGGGGCAATAGTCCACTGTGAGGTAAACAAATCCTGTTGTCCTTTGCTTGTGAGAAATTCCCCCGAGAACTATGGACCAACCAAGGTGTAAAACACGGGTTGGTCGCTGAGTTCCGGTGTTATTGCCGGAGGAAGGCTTACTGGTGAGAAGTCTGACAGACTAGTTATGATTAATTTGAGGAGCAGGTAATCTTCGACCGGATATATCGTAAGTGTGGAAGTCCTCCACGAATGGCCAAGTAGGCGCGAGAACCGCTGGGGTACTCTCAGTCTACATCTCAGCATTCACCAGAATAAGATGCCGCGTCCAAGGGGCTGCAGAATTGTCCTTAATAGTCACAGAAAAAGGAGTACCGCAGAGATCGAGTACGGTGGCATGGCCAAAAGTTACGGGTGAGCACCGTGTTCTAGAGTGATAGAAGGCGACTCATCGCTAGCAATAACACCTGCCGTCCCTGCGAGCCCTGAAAGTCGACTCCTCGGTAACATCAGACTGATGCACGACGTCGATCCTACAGGAATGTCTTGCCTACAGAAACTTGTATCTCACAGCATGTACGTACGCCATGCCTCTTGAATGTTATATTCAAACCATCAAGATATGTAAATCGCTGATCAATAGCACTGTATGTGGTACCAAGCGTTCAAGTATCACTTTGTTGCTGCTTTTATAGCTCGCCGCACTGCTTGTAATGTCTCCACGGGGTCTACCAACTTTCCGTTAATAGAAACCACAAGAGGAGCATTCGATATCCTAGACTTACGGGGAAGATCACTGTGGATGCAACAACTAAAGGCTCTTCCCTCGAAACTCATCTTAATAGCTCCGACGGTAGTCTTCGTTATGACCTCGTTTCGTGTGATAATGCGCTCCACCTTTGACTGAACATCATCGAGGTTTATTCCACCAGATGTCCTACATTTTTCGTTAGCTCCGTCCTCAACAATTCCCTGTCCTCCCCGCCTAGGCGACTTACAAAATCGACATCAGCTTGCCGTTTTCATTGTAGACTATGTCGGGGAAGAACTCCGGGATGTAGGGGATAGACATGGCAGTTGCCATATTCTCCATGCGTGTATTCGCGATGATCAAAATCGGCACGCCAAAGACCTGGACAGCACGCATGACCGCCCGTCAGTGGGGTTCGCTCGCCTCACACATGCGCCACAGGTATCCTGTGTCTTCACGTGGTTCAGCTGCATCCCTTCGGAGCTCAGCATGCCAGCTAGGGCCCCTATCTGGTACGCAAGCTGCGCGAACAAGTCGTGCGGGGAGATATCGATGTGCCGCCGACCGAAGCCTTCGCGGTCCGGCAGGGACGGATGGGCGCCGACGGGCAAGCCATTCTGCTTCGCAAGTCGGATAGTCCGCTGTATCACGACGGGGTCGCCGCCGTGGAAGCCACATGCCACGTTTGCGAGGCCAATGAGTGGCATGAGCTCATCGTCGGGCCCCTAGGATACCGAGTGTCACACTGATCGGACTCTATGCGCAAAGCTCGGAAGGACAATGTATACGTACCATCTTCCATGGACCGAATGCCTCACCCAGTTGATGGTGACGCGCTGATGAGTTGTGCCGCTGGTCGCCATCTCGTTCGCGGTTCATGAGGGAATGATAACCAGGAGAATCTGCGGCTGGATCAAAGGAAACAACTTCAATCTAGAGCTATGCCCAACCCCTGGGAGGTTACTATTTAGTGCAATATGGGTGCAATATGCGAGCAGACACGCCTTATCGCCCCAGGTACAAACGGCTCCGGGTGTGAATCGCACTTCCCAAAGTGGAAGTACTTGACCCCGAAGTCCGAGCATCATTCGCTAAAGCTCCAACGGGAGCCTGCTAAGGCACCCCCATTCTTGATCCAGTACTGTCTCCACTTGTGGCCGATGCGGAAGCCTGATTTCCCCGTGCCCGATAGTTATCAGCTAACGGTCCGATTCCGGCGGCAGGAATCGCGGGAACAACGTCGGGGCTCTCTGGCTGTAGCGGCAATTTGACAGCTTCCAAGGACAGCGGACGGCACTGGGAACTGGGAACTGCCTGCATGTTGGCTTTTTGAGCTGAAGACAAGTCACTTTCGGAGACCTGCGAAGAACATGGCTTCTAATTCTTCACTGAAGGGCGATATCCTTCTTATCTTCGCGGCTACCAGCGCGCCCGCCGGCTGGATCGAGGAGACAAGAGTGCGCTTTCCCGGCCTGGAAATCCGCTGGGAGTGCAGCATAGCAGACGATGGATCTCTCCGGAAAGCTGAAGACTTGCCTACCGAGGTCTGGGACGGTGTCACGATGCTCAGTACCTACGCTCCGCCGCCTGCGCGACTCATACCCAATGTGCGGTTCGTGCAGCTGACTTCAGCCGGCTCCGACATGTGGAGGAAGCATGAGAAGTATCTCGACAAGAATGTCGTGTTTTGCGTCGCCAGCGGCGCCCAGCCGTGAGTTTCACCCGACGAAGATGTCAACCGCGCTGCTGCGACTGACACGGGCCCTCGACTTCAAGTCCCCAGATAGCCGAATGGGTCATTGGGACCTGGCTAGCTAGCTCGCATCATCTTCTGCGATATGCCAATTTCATGAACAAGTCGCATTGGGATCTGCACTATCTCCACGATGTGGAGGATTCCGCAGGCCTTCGAATGTGAGTCAGCAGCTCATTCTCAAACTGCTGAGCTCCTACTGCCTTCACTAGAACTGACAACGGCCGGATCTGTGAAGGGGTATCCTGGGCTACGGTGCCATTGGGCGCCAGGTCGCGCGTATCGCCAGGGCAATTGGGATGGAAGTCTACGCGTTCACCCAAAGCGAGCGCCCGACCGCAGAATCAAGGAGAGATGACACATATTCCATCCCTGGGATGGGCGACAGCGAGGGCTGCATCCCGTCTAAGTGGTTTCACGGCACGAGTCGCGCAGCAGTAAACGACTTCCTGAAACAGGACCTAGACGTGCTAGTCATTAGCTTACCCCTGACCGACTCGACGCACCACCTAATCGACCGGGAACAGTTCGAGATCCTAGGAAAGAAAAAGGCTTTCTTGTCTAACATCGCAAGAGGTCCTGTGGTCAACACAGAGGCTCTGATTGAGGCGCTAGAGAAGGGTGAACTCCGCGGCGCCGCCCTAGACGTCACGGACCCCGAGCCCCTTCCCCGGGAGCATCCTCTTTGGAAGGCACCGAATGTACTCATTACGCCGCACGTATCCTGGCTGTCGACCAAATACTGGGGCCGAGTGATGGAGATACTTAGCTTGAACCTCGAAGCCATAGCCACTGAGGGAAAGCTTGTTAACCCGGTCCGGAGGTAGCGTGTTGGGCGCGTTCTGCAGACCGAGGCCTGTCATTTGGGACCATCCAAGAATACAACATCAAAGCTCGCCTTCCATCTGGCATACCATCGTGTTGTAGCTTATACTCGGGTAACCACGCGCTAGCCACAATCCCTTGACGTAAGCTCGAGCTACTGATATCAAGACAATGGTACGATGCACTCATCTTGATCTTAATAGATATCGCTATCATAGGGCAAGAGTCCAAGTAATCGTGCCCAAAATAACTGGCAAGCAAATACCCTGACAGTATCACACTAGGGATTGAGACATAGCCTGGACCTTGCCATAAGAGCCTCTCTCAGGGAGTTCTAGCTCCCGAAGGAACGCAGCGGCAGCCACAGCCTTGAAGCTTTCTAGTTTACCATGTCCATTCCTTTGCCGCCGGCTGTCTTTATTGCTATCATTAGGCTGGCAGCCTATGATCATGCACGCCAGACACAGCTCCAGGGCATCAGTCTCGGCACCGGAGCCCTCTCGAGGATAGCCTGCAACAGAAACAGCAGCACCCTCTACGACTTCCGTACGGTCACCTACGTAACAGGGACGCATTTGTCTCGTGATCCAGCTTGCAATCCGCTCAAACTCGTCACGGAGCTTGAGGGACCGGTCGAGTTGGCGGCGAGTCTGGATGCCCGTCTTGCTCATAACACTGCCGATGAAGACCTCTAGCTCAGATATATGGTCGGTCGGGTGCTCGGAGAAGTCTTTCATCACGGTGAAAATGGCCTCTTCGTATCTGGTGGCTGTCAGCGTCACCTCTCCTCACCGTGATCGGGACGGTGCTCGACAACTGGTAGGTACAGATGTGTGTACGGTTATTGAAAGCAGGAGCACAACTCACACAAAGCGTATACGCATGGCTTCCTCAACGCGAAACCGCCAGTCAAGATTCGCGATGGCGGTGCAGCGGGTCTGGATGGAAGCGATAAAGTCATCCCAGAAAGGGGTTCCTCCCGCAACGGGTTTCCTCTGGACGTCCTGGTCCCAGACCTTGCCCTCGTCGATGGCCCTATACAGCTTCCCCAAGATCTTCTCCGACTTGTAATATTGAAAAGGGGGTGCCACGTCATCGTTGTCGTCCATGTCGTCACTCTTGAGAATCTTTTGCTCCTGGAGCTGGACCTCCGACTTATCATGGATGACAGTATGTGGTCCAGGGGCGAGACTGCGAAGGAAAACCGTTACACAGCAAGGAATGGTACGGAGGAGGTAGCGCCTTACAAATCAGGTCGGGACCTATCCGCCCTAGGAAGGGTGTTTAAGTCTACAGGGATTCCTGTCTTCGAGAAGTCCACTGCTGTGGAGTGCAACTCTGCCAACTTGACACAGTCCGGGTCGCGCGTTCCCATTTCTCTTTGGTCAGCGAGGATCATATGTCTCGTCGCTATGACTCCGAGTTGGTCGGTCTTCATAAAGTCAACAAAGAATTCTGCCATATCACCCTTTTCTACCTTTCTCCCAATATCCTTAGGTGGTACTCGGGGATAGTCAGCTGGCGGGAACGTCACATACGGACGTGCATCAGGGTCCCAGATGATGTTGTACAGATCTCCGTCAAGATCTCCTCCGCTGAGTTTGCTTGGAAGATCTCGCTGACCATTTCGGCTAAACACAATGCAGTTATAATGAGATCGAAGGGGGTGGGTGTTAGGCGGGATAGTGTTCACGACTTCCTGCACATCGCCAGGATGCAGCGCTGGTGAGCGGGTCACTAGCATCCGCTGCATGTCAGGCGGGGCGGGCGCATGTTTCCCAGACTGCTCGTCGAATGTGACGTAGACCTGCCCTTCCTCTAGATAGCCTGTTTCGTCCATAACTCCAAAGAGAGTCATCCCCTCCCGCACCGGGATACGGGCCTTGTGCTTCAGCAGGCGCAACTCTCGCAGGACGGCGGCTTGAACTACCGATCGCAGGAACTTATCTTTCCTGTAATCAAGCCCCAAGAAGTCGCATTCTCGGAAGAGCCTGTGAAGCTTGATGGCGCTACCTATGTGCTGAGTCTCTAGAAAGCCAGCAACGTTGTAGGCACTTCGCGTGATATCCTTGAGGCGGGATAGTTCCAAGTTTTGCAAGCTGAGAAACCAATTCTCGGATACCCCCATGTCCTCTAGTATCTTAATCATCTGCCGGTTGAGAACAAGCGGTATAGGCTTCGATGCCATGTCGCAGATGCCAAGCGCGTGCATGTCCTCGGTGATAAACTTCTCCATGGACTTCCGAATGCAGATCTGTAATCCCTCCAAGCGAGAGTCCACAGCTAACATTCCCTTGGCACCTCCGCAACGAATCTGAAAGCAGGACAGCGAGGGGTTATTTGGGGGGATGTAATCCCTGCACCGCTTCATTGCGCCGGGCGACATGCTGCCGATGCCGTCACTGAAGACTCGCGACCCGCATGTTACGTCTGGAATCATGGTTACCAATATCTCGTTCTCGTCTAGAGGCACAGCATATGGTGTCTCCGAAAACGCCTGGCCGATCCTGGCTGCACATTTTGCTGGCGAGCGGATGTGGGAGAACTGCCCAAGTTCGGATATGATGGTGACATAGGTTTCCATCGTACCCCTTGCGTTACAGAAAGGGGAGTAGAACTACAAGAATTTGTCAGAACCCCTTGGCACGTTAAATGTAGAAACAATAGTCGAAATCGCCGGAGAGGCCGAGTTGTGCAATAGGAAAATGGCTGTGACGGCTGGAAGGGTAAACAAAACTCTCTTACCCAGACTGAACGTGACCGGAGTGAGGAATGGGAAAAGCCGAGGAAAGAATAAGTCCTACCAGCGACTTGGACCCCTTCCTTCAGGATCTTCTTGAAGCGCGCGTACACATCGTCATAGGTGACTCTGGGATTGTATTGAAGATCCTGTCCAGCTTCATCGCAGAACTGCACGCGGATAAAATAGTCATGGCACTCTGGGAACTTTCGCAAGACACGGTTCTGGGCCTCCAGCTCTGGACCATGGAGCGTGATCCTTGACGGACTGACGACAATGCGATTGATGCGGGCCAGATGCGTTGGCGCGGGAAAGAGACCATCTTGAAGGGCGAAGTCTCCATCAATAGCATCCTCTATCTTCCTAAGTCGCCTAATGAGAGAGTCAACTGAAAATTCAGATGCGTCACCGTTGGGACGGGGCCAGTCGATTGTATTGAAGAGTCTCTTCATTGCGTCGACCGAGATGGGCCGCTTGCCTGCTGCCCGATCGGCAAGATACAGGTTTTGGAGCGCTATTGTCAAGTCGATAACGACTGCTGGATGCAAATAACCGTTGCAAGCCAACGCTTGCAGCTGGAACAAGATGCTGAAAGGGAGTAAGTTCTCTTGCGTGCAACGAGCCAGTCGTTTTTGCAGAGCTTCTATCGAAATAATGGACCGTTGTAATGGCATCGACTGTGTAATGAGTGGATAGTACTCTACTGGTATCGTCTTCTTCTTGGCAAGATTTTTCATCCTTGAGTCCAACTCTGGCGACTTCACTCTGAACTGGTAGACGAGACAATGTCCCACGACGGTGGCGTGCGACTCGTCCAGAGAACACAATCGGCGCCGGCTAATCTCTGCCCTCCCAGGGAACCTATGGCCTGGGCTGAGACACAGGGTCTGGATTTGTATCATTAGGTCGTCCTCTTCAGGGTCATCCAAGAAAAAGTATGGAACAGTTGAGAGGGTGAGTGTCAAAGAACCGTCTTTGGACCATATGAGCTGGACGATGGAATTCATACGAATGCGAATCATGGACCTTTCCTGCTTGACTATGACCGAGCGTCGAGCGAACTTGATGCTCCCGCGGGAGTGCCATGAGACTCTCGGTGTATACGTAAGACGCTGGTTGTTGTCGAAGGCACAAGAGCCGCAGCTAAAAGAATCCATATCGAACATGATGGTTGGGTTATCCACTTCGGGATCATCGTGCCGGATTTGACGCTCCTCGGCCGCATGCATCAGGCTGCGAATCGTCAGCGGATTCGGCTGGCCCTCCGCACCGTGGCGGTTGCTTGGCTTGCAATAGACGTCTTGGTTCGTTATGCGGAGGCGTGCTGTATTACGTGGATTCCGCAGTGCTCTCCGACCACGGTTTTCAGGCGGCTCTAACGTCTCACCATGCCGACTGAGGAAACTTTGGCCGTCGTTGAGTCGTAGAAATGTTATCTGTGCAACCCGGCGCTTCTTAGCTTTCTCGCAAAGGTAGTCCTTGATGCCAAGAGGCTTGAGGAGAGGTTCAAGGTGGATCCTCAAGCCCTCCTCGCTGAGATCAGTAGGTAGGTTTCGCAGGAAGACTTCCATGACGAAGGGCTGGACGTGAGAGAGAGTGAGAAGGAGAATGAGATATGGGGTGACGTTGAAGGTTTAGATGGAAGAGAGAACATCAAATGGCCCTGTCACTGGCGATGATGGCGCGGCATTTGTACGCTTGTCCTCGGTCAGAACCCTCTGGGTGTGGGACAAGAACCGACGGCTTGATTCGTCCCAGGCGGAGGCCTACTGCCGCGTCGGAAGGCGTCCACCGGAATGGACGCCTCTTTTCCAACATTCCGTGGGCCTCATGCGGGGACAAATCGGCAAGGCTTGTCGCAGCGGAGATTGGTTGGGGCTTTGGCCGAGAGGCGAGAAGGGTGGCGACGAGCGAGTTTGACTGGCTTTAGAATTAGGAGATTTGGGAGAGTTGATACGACAGGTAGGGACGAGCGACATGGCAGGCCGGGCGACAATGGAAGGATCACGCGGGGTCTAGGCTGGAGTGACACAGGACTTCCTGTGAACGCCCGAACTGTGGTGCTACCGGCTGCTGGCGACTAAATGCGAACAGGGAAAACAGAAGTCTGGGTAGCTACATGAATACAAGACGCGGACACAGGGAGCAACTCCCGCGTAGGTGGGCATGAAGGAGGTGAAACTTCCCATAAGTACTTGAGTGAGACGGTCTTGAATGGCTCGTTCCTATCAAACCTATTCTGTATATATGTAGTCACTTCGTGATCTGGAACTATTTGGGTCACAATAAACCCGGGTAAACGAATTGCGGTCCCAATCGCAAGCTGCCTTGCCTAAAGCTTCGGGCACTCGACATCCATAATCCAGGGGTCCCCTCGCTCCATACAGATATTCTATGTAGACCAAGAAGCAACGCCAAAAAGAGCACCTAACGAAAAATAGGGTCAATCGCGGGTTTGCTCAGCTCGACCTGTGGTTCTCAGGAATTGCATACAGCGGCCTGGGACAGCCGTAGCGGTCGCAACTCGAGAATTTCCACCAGTCACTGTGCACATGATATGCCGCGTTCCTCACCAGGAAAACGAGCAACTCGGGAGCCGGAGGCCAATGCTCCCAGAGGCCACCCTCATAGGTGACATCGTGGTTGGAGAACCCCCAGCTTACACCGGTGAAAAGTCCCAGCCGTTTCTACGGTTTGGCCCGTATTAGCTGCCGGGTAACCAGTGCACCAGCGGCACGGATGTTGATGATGTGACTCACTATGATTTTTGCAGACTCCGCATTGAGCACGTCTTCCACGGCGGCCATCTTCTCTGCTCCGAATCTCCTAAGGCCCAGCAGCGTAGGGATCTCATCTGAAAGGTGCTGTCGCAGGATCGCCCCGAAGGTGTCGATGATCTTCACGACCTTGACGCCGTCATACTCCTCTGTCCGGGCCACGCAGCCCTCGACGTAGGCGTGCAGGGCCTCCATCCCGCCATGGAAGGCGCGGTGCTGGTCGATGTTGGCATCCATGACTCCCTTCTCGCCTGTCATGTCCTCCAAGACGGGGAAGAAGCCTCCCTCCTCCATATCATGATGGTTATGGAGCTCTTTGGACCAGTTGAGAATGAAGTGCAGGAATGCGTCTATGTCTTCTGCCTTGATATGCAGGGCTTGCAGATAGATGGCGTTAAGACCACGGAGAATCATATTGTGGGAGCAGGCCATGTCGGCCGCGACACGATCGAAGACATCCGGCTAGACTGGAACTTAATAATGGCATCCTTTGAGCAGGCGGTCACCTGTCAATGTAATCACTGACATCGTAGTCTTTCGACTTTTGCCTGGCCTGATAGATCGGGGTTGTGATGAGGGCGAAAGGGTGATCAGCGAAGACAGCCATTCTGCTCTCGGTAAGCTAAGGTGGCAACGGAGTGGGATGCTTTGCCGGGAGGGTTTCGTCGTCTGCTTTGCTTGATGCGCTCATTGCACGTACTTGTATTAACTGCGACAGAGCATGGCCACTCTCACAGCTCCTCCGTCATCCTGCCCGCTTTGTCAGAGATCATGCACGGTGAGAAAGCCACCTCTGATGAACAATGGCGTTAAGAGTTCCTAATCCGGTACTTGGCCACTTTCATTCCGCCGTTCGCCGCCGGCTGTTGCTGGACGCGGCCACGCCGAGAAGGGGGTGATCGCTCTTGGCGTCAGCAACGCAGGAGATGGTCGCCCAATCCCATCGAGATGCCCGACGACGGGGCAGTATATCAAACCGAGGCTACAATTCTGGGCTGCCTGGCTCCTCGCGCTAATCACCCTAGCGACAGCCTCAACGCTCGTTACCAACCGGCCGGACCAGCGTCCCGCCGTGTGGAGATCTCGGCGAGGTGGCCCGCGGGAGGGCTCCAGCATGGCCATTGCACTCGAGGGTAGTCGCGTCTTGTCATGCATTGCAGCGAGAGATTAGATGTGGTTAAAGGCCTTGCGTGGCCTAGCGAGTCAACCTGTCCCCTGCATCTCGATCCCGGATGAAACACCGTCGGTGATGCTGGTCGTCGTCGTAGAGTTTACACCACACAGCCAAACCAGTCCCGAAGTAGACGCTTGATCGATTCGACGAATGTCGAGACTGTCTCTTAGACTATGGCCCGGGCCAGGTCTTGTGGAGGGCACCTCTATCCGGCAGGGGCCTACGCCGTCGTCGCCCCGGCTCGGTGCCCAGGCCGAGGCCGCGGAATGGAAAACTCAGCTCGGCTCCGGAACCCGGAATCAAGGGCGGAACACGGCTCTAAAGTCCGGCGGGGCCTCTCTGTCCACGCACGTGGAGCTTGACTTGCCCCCATCTTTGATTGCATCATGGAGCTGCTCCTTGCTTGGGGCGCATTATAAATCTTCCATTCACCTTTGCTTCCCCATCTTGTAAGGCCGCACACGCGCCTTCATCAGGCACTAATAGGATCACAGAGCCGGCACACGTTTCTCCCAGCGGACACTTCTGAGCAACAACCGTCCAAACACCACCGTGACGCTTAGTACAAGCCCCACCGGCAATGGGTCGCTTCTTCATCACCGGGTCCTCCGACGGCCTCGGCTCGCTGACGGCCAAGCGCCTCGTGGCGCAGGGCCACAAGGTCGTGCTGCACGCCCGAAGTGAGCAGCGCGCCGCTGACGCCGCAGCCGCGTGCCCCGGCGCCGAAGCGGTGCTCGTGGCGGACCTGTCTAGCATCAACGAGACTAAGAAGCTGGCAGCGGAGGCAGACAAGCTGGGGCCGTACGACGGCGTCATGCACAACGCAGGGCTGTACCTGGGCTACGAGAAGGTGCCGGGAAGGTCCGGCCTGCCGAGCCTGTTCACCGTCAACACGGTGGCGCCGTACGTCCTGACGTGTCTGATGAGCAAGCCGCGGCGGCTGGTCTTCGTGTCGTCAGGCCTGCATCGCGCCGGCCAACCGCGACTAGACGACTTGCCCGGCTCAGGCTACAACGACTCGAAGCTACAAGACATCATGCTGGCCAGGGCATTCGCGCGTCGGTGGCCTGGCGTAGAGAGCAATGCGGTGGACCCCGGCTGGGTGCCGACCAAGATGGGCGGCAGTGGCGCGACGGGAAAGCTGGACGACGCGGTGGACACGTTCGTCATGGCGACGCTGGGGGAGGGGGCCGCAAGCGGGAAGACGGGCACGTACTTCGCCAGGTCGAGAGTGGACAAGCACGCGAGCGTAGCAGACGACATAGGCCTGCAGGAGAGGCTGCTCGAGGAGCTAGGGAAGATCAGCGGGGTCTCTGTTCCAGAGTAAGGCAGCTCTGCCCTACAAGATGCGCCTCACCCCATCCTGTATACACCGAGTCCTGGCACTTCAGTTCATGGGTCTCGCCAAGGCGGCCCGTGGCCGTCTTGATAGTCTGCATATCTCTAATTCCGCTATCTGGAAGCTGCGCCTCCGTGTCTTCTATACGATCCCGGTGACAATGGCCGATATGTCGAAGAAGCGCCTCGACTACATAGACGTCTGTCTCTCTTCACTTGGGACCAGATATGAAGCCCGTTGCTCCAAAGCCGTGTGACATGCAATCCGAGTGACAAGGGCCATGTCCGTAGACGTGCACTTAGGCTTTGTATTATCCCAAACACCTTCTATCTTTATCACTTCGGCAGCGGCCTGTAGACTCGGCAACGTCGGTGGAGTGCATGGCATGCGCGTAGCAGATACCATGCGACTGCGGCGAGCATGGCGACGGCGACAAGAGCGGCGCAGAGGACGGCGAGCAGATGGCTACCGATCCAGCCAAAGACGTGGTTGTCCCAGTTATCCCAGGTGCCGCCGCGCTCTTGGGTGAAGAAGACCCAGCGGTCGGCGCCGGGGCGCATGTCCATCATGATGCGGTGTAGCGGCTTGTCATGCTCCATATTGATATCGGTGGCGTCGGTGGCTGCGGCTTTGGGGGAATTCGCTGTGCTGCTGCTCCTCTGCGGAGACGGCAGCCGAGCGTGGTAGTCCTCCCAGATGACGGTCTCGAACCACTGGCCGGTGGCGTAGCTGATGGTCACGTACGGGAGGGGATAGTTCCAAGCGTACGGGATTATCGAGTCGGTGAGGAGCCGGTAGAAAGCGTGGCCGGGCTGAGCGCCGAGGATGTTGTTACTGAGGGCGCCGTGGCCGCCATCTGTGACCCAGACGGGGTAGAACAGGAGGGGTTCGAGGCTCTCGCGGCAGCCCTAGAAGAGAGAGGACGTCAGCGCGGCTTTTACTTTTCGGACTTGCGACAGGGATTGTCGCAGGACGGAACCGAGCGGGAGACTGACGTTGTCAAGGTCGATGTAGATGCCGCCGTAGTGGCGCATGAGGAAGTAGCGCAGGGCATCGACGCGCTGGACCGGGAACTTGAAGGCATCGTAGGCGCCGAGGAACCACGGGTAGTTGCTCTCGATGAAGGTTCGCGAGATCTTCTCGGTCCAAAGCTGTTGGCGAACATGGATGCCATCAGCCTCCTATGTTCCTCCCACCTCGCCCGATGGTAGAGGGAAGACAGATGGTGGACTTGGGATTTGGAAGACGAACCTTGTATTCCCATCCCGGGTTGAGATCGATGCAGGTCTGCCTCAATCCGTCCCAGTCAGAGGGCATCGCCTCGTTGCCCGGATCCTTCCAGTTGTGGAAGATCTGGTGGATGATCTTGGGCACCAGCTGCGGCCGTGGGTCCGGCGTCGTCGAGTTGTGGGCGAGTGCGGCCTCATCTTGGGTGAGCCGCACGCCGGCGTGCGGGCCGAATATGCGGACGAAGCGGAGGATGCGCGTCCCCAGGTAACTGACGGCAAGAAGAAGCAGCAGCAGCAGCGCGATCCTCGAGGACCGCATGTCGGCCTGCCGAGGGCGGCGCCGGGACTTGTTTGCGCGGGTCGGACCTGATGCCCCGGCTGGCGTGGCGCTAACTGTCGGATCAGTTGCGGGGTTGGCTGGCTGACATCAGCATCCCTCAGCGATGATGAATTGCTGCCGCGGTCTGTCTGTCTCTCTTGCGGCAAAAGGGGACGCCGGAACGGTAATGCAAGTGGCGGAGGTGCCTGGAGATATCTCGAGTGCGAGCTACGGGCAATAGACAGATTGAATGCAGAGAAGGGGGATGCGAATGCGAGCATCTGAAGGACGCGGTCTGCCCCAGCCTGCCCAGCTCCTTGTCAGGGGAAAATCAAGATCAGCGCCTGTGCCACAGCGCCGCCACGGCCCTTCCACAAAGCTGTCGCGGATGACACACGTGGTGATGTCGGTGCAGGAGCGTAAGGCAGCAAGGCAGCAGGGTAGCAGGCACGCAGGGTAGCAAAGGTAGCTCCATGTGGCCGACCAGCCTTTCTTTTCATGAACTTTGATTCTCCTTGACCTCTTCGGGCGTGCCGGCCGATGCGGGCTGACACGAAGGAGAAACAAGAGATGGCGAGAAACTTCAAACTGCCCGCCAATATCGAACTTTGGTTGACAGAAGCTCCCAGACCCGCGGGGCCACCTGGGCAGCAGCGTGCGGCTTTCTGCCGGGGCAACTCTGGCAATTCACCCTCGCTTGGAGCCGTAGTCATTGACGGTCCAGGAGAGCCGCATGGCCGACGGCCAACGTTGCGTTGCGCCGCACCCGCAGCGTCTGTCTCTAGCTAGAAGTCGTGAATAGGCACGACCAAGCAGTCCTATACTTCGTACGCTCGCACAATAGCGGCAAGCCCCATTCACAGTTGGCCTAAGGTACTTCAACTGCAGTGACGTTTGCCGCAGCCACCTGGCGGACAAGCTTCGTCCATGACCTTTCCGGGAGCCGGCGGGGTGTCGAACATAGGCATGTGCCGGTGGTTACAGCCCTTTGCCAACACCTCTGCACTCGCGGTCCGCGACGGAGCAATGTTTGCATGTGCACATGTGCATCCCAATTCCTCTAGTCCATGTCGGAGTGCCGACGCAACTCCAGGCGGAAGCCAGCGACCACGCGCGGAAAATTGCCGGAGTGGAGGCTTCTAGGGGCGTGGAGCTGTGTTCAGTAGTGGAGTTCGTCCTGGAGTACTCGGAGAGAAGACCGAAACGCGGGCGGCGCTGGGAACTGCTCCGTACTCCACAGCGCCGTTCTCCCCTACCGACCTCGAGATGCGGAGAGCCATGAGTGTGACCAAAGAGACGGATACTTATGACTTTTGCACCAAGCACTTTCGAGGCCAGGCCACTCATCCCCCACAGACCAGCACCAACCTTCAACATATCTGGCAAGAGGCAGCATGGGTGTCAGGATCTCAGAAGCCAAGGCGAGACCCCTGCCTCCAGGGGTCTACACGCCTGTAGTAACAGTCTACCAAGATACGCCGTCCCAGGCCGTCGACTTAGATGCCATGTACAAACACTGTCAATACTTAGTGGGCAGTGGAATGCATGGGCTCGTCTATTTGGGCACGAACGGCGAGCTGCCGCTGCTCGATCACCAAGAACGGCAGGCTATCGTCCGAAATGCGAAGAAGGCAGTGGCAGACATGGGCTTGCCTGACTACCCCATCGTAGCTGGCATCTCTGCTCAGAGCACAACCGAAACGATACAGTTTGCCAAGGAGGCTGCCGATGCAGGGGCGGGATGGGGGCTTCTCTTACCTCCGAGTTACTGGGCAAAGGCTCTCTCATCCGAAGCGCTCGTCGGGTACTTCCGAGACGTCGCGGACTCCAGTCCCATACCAGTTGTCATCTACAACGTAAGTGTTCATACCTTTGGGCCCGAAATCATTTACTCACGCACCACGCAGTTCCCCGGAGTAACTTCCGGGGTTGATCTCGATTCAGACCAGCTCGCCGCCCTGGCCTCGCACCCCAACATCGTAGCCACCAAGCTGACGTGTGGCAATGTGGGCAAGCTAACACGACTCACATCCAAATTCCTACCACCTTACTTCGGCGTCTACGGCGGCAGCAGCGACTACCTGCTGCCGACTCTGCACGCTGGCGGCAATGGCTGCGTCACGGGGTTGGGAAATGTGTTCCCCAAGTCCACGGCGCGGCTATATGATCTATGGAAAGAGGGGAAGTTAGACGAAGCAAGAGACCTGCAGGATCTGGTTGCGAATGCGGAGTGGGCGTGTAAGAAAGGCCTATCATACACGAAGTACGGTGTCTGGTGGTTCGTGGGGAGAAAGCTGGGCCTTGAGGACGAGAAGCAGTTCCGGATGAGGAAGCCCTACCCCGAGCTCAAGGACGAACTGAAGAAGTGGAGTGTCGAGACCATGAAGGTGCTGCAAGAAATGGAAGACAGCTTGCCTGGCCGGAACGGCAAGGCTTCGGTGAACGGGGTGCATTAGAGATTTAGATCTTATAGCGAGAATATCAGACCCCCCGACTTCGTTCTTTATCTCAAGGCCACTCGCTTTATCTTCTGGAGTGAGCGGACCAACGCACACCGACAAAGTTGGCCTTAACTCCGTAGAGGCAATCACATCTCACCATCTCCTGCCAACGAGCCAATAAGTATCAAAACCAGCAAGAGCCCACCGACCAGGCACAATGTGTTCCATCTCGCTACAACTAGTGACGTCAACATCCAATAAGCAACGGGAATCTAGAGACAACTTGGTTTAGTTCTCAGTTGTGCGTCGCACAAGCGCGCCAGCGAATACGAAACGACTCACGCTACGTTGAGGGATACAAAGACGCGATATGTGAGGATGTGGCCGATTGTGGATGAGGATGTACCAAAGCGCGAGTTGAATACTACATCAAGCAGCTTTCCTCACATACCCTCTACATTCCGCGGACGGTAGCCGCCTTCTAGGTACCGACACTCCTCTTCTGTCAGTTTTACTTGTAGTGCCTCTACGGCCTCCTTAATCCTCTTCTCGCTATTCAAACCCACAATTGGCCAGCATCCCTTTAGCAACACCCAGGCTGTTGCAACTAGCGGCATGCTGACTTGCTTGTCTTTTGCAACCTTCTCCACCGCTTCCACAATCTTCAAGTTCGCATCCGCGAACCACAACTGAGTCTTAACGTCCGACTGACTCCTGATACTCTTCTCTACGCCTGCAGTGGCACCGGCGGCAGCATTATGAGGCTTGGCGAGCATTCCCCGTGCTAGTGGACTCCAGGGAATGATGCCCACGCCGGTTGCCTTGCAGAACGGGATCATCTCGCGCTCTTCCTCACGATAGAGAAGGTTGTAGAAGGGCTGCATACTGACGAACTCGGTCCAGCCGTGCAGCTTGGCGGTGTACTGCAGCCGAGCGAACTCCCATGCGTACATGCTAGACGCACCGAGGTAACGTACCTTCCCGCTCTGGACGACATCGTGGAGGGCACGCATTATCTCCTCTGGGGGTGTCTCGCGGTCCAGCCGGTGGATTTGGAGCACGTCTAACGAGTTGTCAAACCCAGTGTTCGGGCAAGCAGGCGAGCATTGAAGTGTTCAGCATACCGATATAGTCTGTTCCCAGCCTATCCAAGCACTCGTCGACAGCTTCAAAAATGTGTTTGCGGCTTAGACCCATCTGGTTGACCAGGGACCCGTCATTGACAGCTGCTGGTCTTGAATCGTCGTCCATGACTGGGTTGAATATCTTGGTCATAATGACGACCTTGCTCCGCGGAATCTTGAACTGCTTGAGCGCCTTGCCAACGATGATCTCGGATCTGCCGTTGGAGTATGTATCTGCCGTATCCTGAGCCGATTTCTTAGTGGAAGCAGCCTCCAAAGCTATTTTGTTGCGGCGCGCTGAGCACGTACCCATGTGTTGATGCCATAGTCGTACGCTGTTTTGATCAGCTTCAGACTCTCTTCCTCGTCCAATACCCATGGC
Source organism: Pleurostoma richardsiae (assembly GCA_030052745.1). Taxonomy (NCBI): domain Eukaryota; kingdom Fungi; phylum Ascomycota; class Sordariomycetes; order Calosphaeriales; family Pleurostomataceae; genus Pleurostoma; species Pleurostoma richardsiae. Next base: position 60,358 of record JANBVO010000032.1, read on the forward strand.
GAGCCTTCCCATTTGCTAGTTCCGAATGTCATACATCCGAGAATGATCTTCGAGACCTTTAGGCCGCTATTCCCTAACCTGTGTATTTGGCATATTTGTTAGTACCTGAATGTCAAGAAATCGTAATTGTCGTACCTAGTATACTCCATTATGCCGGCTAACGTAATGTGAAAAGCCTAAGTCCGATTCCCACGAGGGATTGATACAGAATTGGCCGGTCGAATTAGAGCAAGTTCATCAACACTTTTTGAGGTCTCCTTGGAGGTCACTGCTCCTCTTACACAACAGGCAATAAAGCTGTATGGTAGGCCGAATGTCGACAACTAGCTCCAAGCACGGTACCGTAGTACGTACCGACCCTCGTCGTTCAATGTGCCGAGTGAGTCGAGGTGGAGAACGCCCGCATCGCACTTCTGTCCGATGGCTCTAGGGGACGAGCACTCTTGCAGTAGGGCCACGCCGACGAACGCCGAGGTACTACCGTAGCCTGGGTGTGGGCACTCCCTGTGCACGCCATCCTCGTGGGGCTCTCGAAGCGCTCAGAACCGCGAGGGCCGTCATGTTCGCTATTGGCCGAGTCTACAGATAGCTCATTACTTGTCCAATCGGACCTCACTCAAGACGAAAACAGGATCAGAACGCGAACTTCAGGGAACGTACGAGTAGCCCTGGTCCTGAAGGCAGGCCCTAAACGATCCGAGATGTCAAAGCAAGAACATATCCTTATCACTGGAGCTGCAGGCTTCATCGGCACCGGCTTGGCTATTGCCTTGCTGGAATTGTCATCGGCTGTGTCTCTGACCTTGACTGACGTACTCGAACCCCCCATTCCTTCGACGGTGTCGGACCACGCCAGCCGCATCACCACTGTCAAGAGCGACCTGACGTCTCCTCAAGCTGTCGAGTCTCTTCTGTCAACGAAGTTCACAACAATCTACCTTCTCCATGGCCTTATGTCGGGCGGCGCGGAAGCGAATCTAGACCTCGGGTGGAGAATAAATTGGGATAGCCATCGGTAAGTGAGACCTATCATGACATACAAGCGATGTCGCAGCTCTAACGACTCATAACACTGGATAGTGGGATACTAGACCACGTGAGAAGACACAGCCCAGGCACAGTCATCGTGTTCCCCAGCTCGCTCGCGGTATACGGCCCTTCGGCTCCAGGGGAGATCACAAGTGAAAGGACATGCCCACTCCCCCAGTCGAGTTACGGCGTGCAGAAGCTTATGGTGGAGACATATCTGAGCGACTTCTCGCGGCGTGGTCTGCTGGACGGGCGTGTAGTCCGTCTGCCGACGGTCATCGTCCGTCCAGGCGCGCCGTCGGCGGCAGCCAGTTCATTTGCTAGTGGCATCGTCCGGGAACCTCTTAGGGGAGAGAGTGCTACGCTCCCTGTGGCACGAGACCTGGAGATGTGGGTATGCAGCCCGAGGACGGTAGTGGACAACCTTGTTTATGTAAGGGAGGTACCGAAGGAAGAGTTCGGGCTCAGCAGGGTGGTGAACCTCCCGGGGATAACCGTGAGCGTCCAGCAGATACTGGATGCTCTCGAGGCAGTTGGTGGGAGCAAAACCCTCAGTCTCGTCAAAGATAAAAGGGACCCCAAGGTCGAGGCGATTGTGGGGAGCTGGCCCTCGAGATTCGACATCTCCAGAGCTGAGAAGCTTGGCCTCAAAGGAGACGGGCCGTTGGTAGATACGGTAAAGGCCTTTGCAGATAGCTTATTGCAGTGACATCGGTATCCGTGGCGAGCTTAATTCGCAGCTAGTGGTAGATTTGGGCATTGGTTCCCCTAAAGGCCTTTCTTACTAGCCATCATTATTGCAAAAAGCTCGTCGGGCTCAAGTCGGTCGTATCGAACACCGCCGGTCCATGACTTAGGTACATGAGAGGCGATGCCCCCAAGCTTATGTTATTATCCATCAAGAAGTTTGCGTGGAAATTGAAAGAGCTGTCTCCAGAAAAGCCCGGATCTCCAAAACCTGCTACGTTCTGCGTCTGGGTCCCGAACGGCGCTGCCGTTTCGCCTGCCTGTGTGACTGATGCGAGGTCCGGTTGCCGTAGCGTCTCGACCATCTTCTCGAGTCCGTCCGCCATGAGGTTGACCAAGTGCCATCGCCCCACCGACGTCGACCTGTACAGCTCTATCAGCCTTGAGGTGAGTCCGATAACTACGGCACGCTCAACGAGCTCATCGTTGGGCATCATGGCGAGCTTTGCAAGGAACATGCAGGCGAACGCCGTCATAGAATGCATATAAGAGGGCATGCCTATGAGGGCCGGCTGCATCTCCGGGTCTGTAATTAGTAGGTTGACGATGGCGGTCGCCGCTGAGACCGCGGAAGCGGCCGAGTCTAAGAAATGGGCTGGGATTGACCTGTCCAGCAACCCGCGGAAAACTTGAGAGTGCAGATGGAGGGTTGCAAAATGATAGTGCAGCAAAACGCCCTTTCGTGGAAAGCCGCCGATGCGCTCGTGGTGTTCCGGGAGCGTGGATGACCACTGGGCGAGCCATCTGTCGAGCTGGCGCGCAAAGCTCGCAATCTGCATCACATAGACCTGTGGCACGGGCTCCCCAGCGTCGGGGCCGAATAGCTCGCGTATGTTATGGATGATATTCAACAATGCGACCTGACTGGCTAGCCGCTTGTCCTCATCGATCGTGGCAGGTGAGTCTATGAACGCCTCCCAGCCTCGAAGTGCGGGATCGTCTCGGATGATAGGTTGACGGCCGTACAAGGTCGAGAGGTGCTGATCGCAGATGTACAGCACGTACCAAAGGCGAACATAGTCGACGGCATCTTCACTGCCCTCGGTTATGGCGCGGCGATGGTGACTTGAGAGGTTCAGCTCGGCTGCTCGCCTGATCGCGTATCCGGACAGCATCCAGCTGATCTCGGACAGCCAATATGACGCGATACACATAGCTCTGAGATAGTCCCGATCGATTCGGCGGCTGAAGATCGAGGCGGCCATCAGACGCCGGAATTCTCTCATACAGGTCCCATATAACGACCCACTGCCGTGGGCATCGTGCAGCGCAGCGACCGTGAATATGCAAGCTGTGAGTATCCGGCTGCTACGGCGCAGCGCGTCGAGAGTCTTGTGACGCCCTCCGATGCCGTACATGAAGTGGTCCAGGTGGTCCATATAGAGCCTGAAGAGACGCTCAGCATCGTCATACGCCAGCAGTCCGCGGGTTATGAAGTCGTCGATCGCATTGTCGGGCTGTCTTGGGCCGTTCTCCGACTCGCCAGCATCAGGCGAGCGAAGAGCCCGAAGCTTTGTCAGACGGTACACCGACTGGATTGGGACCTGTGTCAGGCTGTTGTCATCCTCAGGCGAGATCTTGGGAGAGTTGTCGCACGAAGGCCCGGCCTCGTCAAACGGCCGCGCATCCCCGGGCTCCTCCGAGGCCGGCGTCCGGAGACCAGGTCTCGAACACTGAAGCCGTGCTGGTGGTGGTAAATTCAGCGCCTTCATGACCTTCTGCAAGTTAGTATGCATCATCTCCATATCTTGGATCATGGCCTCGGAAAGCCTGTTGGGGGACTTGTCAGTCATCATCAATACAGGATGCTCGACGGGGGTCTCCGGCAATCTAGGAGCCACTGACTCTGTTCTCTCACTGATCAAGGTCTGAAGGCTCTTATTCAGTGTGCAGCCTAGGTTTTTCTCTACGCACCGCCGGCATGGTGGTCCGGACTCTTCCATGATGCACTTGATCTGGTCCTTCCGTAAGCCGGAGCATGAATGCTTGCGATGGGAGGGACCTTACCTTGTGTTTGCGGCATGCCGCACAAGCCTTGACCTTCCGCGAGATCATGGGAATACTCTGAGCCAATTGATCGGCGCGGCCGCTGTGGCCTTCATCTCCCGTAGTCATCGGGGCGGGCTTATTGTGTGGGTGCAGCTGGGTTGGGTGACCGTGACGGCGAGCGCCGCTGAGCGAGCTCCGCGCCCAGACCGCGTCGGCCTCGGGGTGAGGGTTCGCATCGTCCCAGGAGCGCTTACCCGGGAGCATGTCTTTTTTGTGGAACATTGAATATACGAGTTCGACCGCACGAACCTTGAGGGGTCAGGCTGGCCTGATGATTCCAACGGAGACTCGGGCGAAGTGGCGGTGGTCGACTGGCTAACCGGCCCAGACGCTCGCTCCCTGCGTAGATATGGGCACGAGTCAAACAATGCGAGTTCGTCAGCGAGGATGCGGGGATTGTCAGGGGGTGGTAGTGGAGAACCCCAACCTCGCCCCAGCTTCACCGGGCCTGTTTTGACAGCCCTGATTGGGTGCTACCGACCAGATGTCGACTGGGCTTGGATCCTTTGCGGTCCACAAGGGGACGAGCGGAAACATGCTGCCCTACCCTCGCAGCGCTATAAGGGTGTGCTAGGGATGCTTGCTAGGCACCGGATGCTCCTCGTTTCAGGAGATCCGCAGGCGTTGCAGACGTCAGGAGGGCTGGACCAAGATATTTTCAGTATTACTCGAGGTCACAATGCTCTTCAACGGATCGGGCTATTAAGAGGCCTGTGATGCGCTGCAGTAAAGGAGTGATACGCAAGTATTTTCCATCAGGCACTAAGATCATATACTGTCCACGTTGCCAGGCACAATCAATGAATCCCCTGGGCGACTCTAAGCCCTTCTCTCCTCATGAACTACCGTTGTTTCTTCCTTCTCTCCCAATCCTCCCTCTTCATCTTTAGCCTTCTGGATGAACATCTCCTGGACATCGTGTCGGACTTTCTCCTCCTCCGTCGGATACGCATGACGCCACATTGTCCAGATGGAGTGCTGGAAGAGATCGTCCATCGACTCGATCGAGCGGCCCTTGAACTCAGGCATGCAAAAGTAAACAAACACACAGCCGATGTAGGTTAGCACAGCATATAGCAGGAAGGTTCCCCAGCCCATGTTCGTCATCATGCTCGGAGTCGCCTTGGTGATGGCATAGTCAACGATCCAGTTGATGAAGAAACAGATGGACATGGAGAAAGAACGGATTCTAGCAGGAAAGATCTCTGCGGCCACGACGTATGGTGCGACAGACCAGCCAAATGACCTGCATTTTCTCCCCGTCAGCATTACAGCCCGTGCTTTCGTGAAACCTAGTAAACCCACCATCCGAAAGCGTAGATGTATATGAAGATGATCCCCACAATTCCTCCTGCCGGCGTACCGCCGCTGGAGTCCGGGTTTGCGAACCGAACGTACAGGGCGATGTACAGCATTGACGTTGCCTGTAAGAAAGCCCCAACCTGTCCACCGGTTAGCGGAAGAAGCTGAAAGAAGTTGGGAACAGCATCATACAAGGAGCGGGCGTCTTCTTCCGATACGGTCGACCATATATGCGACGTAGAGGACAGTAGTTGCAAGCTTGACCAGACCATAAACGCCTGTAGTCATCAAACTCAGAGAGCCAGACTTCACGCCGACCATCTCAAATATCTCCGGGGCAAAGTAGTTCAAGCTATCAGTGCCGGTGAACTTGTGGAAGAGGAATAGGGTAGTCGCGAGGAAGAATCGGCGGGTATTGCTGCGGATTGTGACGATGTCCCTGATAACAAGCCAGTAGTTCGACCCTGCATGTTCTAAGTACAATGCCTTACAAGGAGAGAGGCAATATTGAACGCCTCTTGACTCACCTTTTTTGAGCTCTTGTTCGGCATCAACCTGGGCACAGATCTCCATAAATTCTTGCTTGAGATAGGGATGTTCTGCGGGGATACCTCGAAGCTTGCAAAGTTTCTGGAGGCCGAGTTCCCTCTTGCCTTTAGCTATGAGCGCTCGTGGAGTATCGATCACAACTAATCCCAATCAGCTGGACGCAGCAGAACCTCGATCTGGGTCTCGAGACTTACACCACATCATGAGGAACATGAATCCTCCGGGGATAATCTGGATCGCCAAGGCCAGCTTCCACTGGAGGTTGCTAGAGACCGACCAGAGCGAAACCCCGTAGTTTGTCCAGAACGCCAAACTAAATTCAAGTGTAAGAAGGGTGACATTGTTCACTTACCCTAGGAACACTCACCTCAAAGCCAGAATGATGCACAGGTTGTACGACGTAGTCAGGGATCCGCGGATTGACTTGGGGGCGTTCTCCCCCAGGTATTGCGGCGCCAACATGCTGGTTGCTCCTATAGAGATTCCTGCAAGCAGCCTTCCAGCATAGAAGACCCCTAGGTTTGCAATCTCTTGCATTGCGCAGCCGAGGATGAATATGAGCCCGAATAAAATCATAGACCGCTTCCGGCCGAGGAAGTCTGCACATGGCGCGGCCATGAGAGCACCTCCTGATCCGCCGGCAGCCACTGCAGCATGGATATATCAGATCCCTTACTTCAAGACATTGAGTATGGGTGAGATAAGGGACATACTCATGGCTGCAATATCTCCCTCTTAGATGTGCACACGTTAGCACTGCCATGTCCTACCGTATTGCCTATGGTCAACTCACCCCTTCGGTCAGCAGCCGCTTCACTTAGCTTGTCCAGTCCGAACGCATGTCTGAAACTGGGCAAAGTCAACACCCCTCCTATGTTACCCTGATCAAAACCATAGGAGCAACCGGCAAAGGCGACTGCGGTCGTGAGGTAGAAGAGCCTCCAGTTGAATATCTCCCGCGGGTCACTCTTCCACTCTGGTGACGCCCAAATCGAAGTTGCGCCACCCATTGTTGAGTCAGACAGAGAATCCGAGGGACTAGGAGGTTAGATAATTATGACTGGCTAATACTAGATACTAATTAGACAGTGTATTTAACAAGACTACGAGTCAAATGAAACGAGCGGCCATATCCTGCCTGGCAGGGAAGAGGCTTATATGCTTTGTCTGGAGCAAGGCAGTGAGTTGCCATTACCCCAGTGCCCCGTATGAAAGATTCTACCCCATGGGGAGGTGGCTCCCACACAATAGCCGACGCAGATCCCACAAAGGTTCTCCATACCCCGCACAGCGAGATCTGGCAGCGCACACCAAAGGAGGAGGGGGATTGGATCACCCTGCCTGAGGCCGGCTTAGGACCGAGCGAGCCCGGAGAGAAGTCCGGACATCAAGCATTGCAAGGTGTGCGAGGACAGCTTGGGGAAACAGTGGATTAACGATATGAGGGACATTCAGAGCTGTAGGAGTATGTTACTGACAAATGCCGCTTGTAGCTCGATGCCACAGAATTCAAGGTCCTAAGCTCCTCAACTATCAGACAGTCATCTTCAATTCTTTCTTTGGGACAGCCAAGATGTCAGAGACAGCGACTGTGGAAACGTCAGTGGCCTTATCTAGCACTTCAGTTTCACGTGTGGACAACTTGCCGACATCAACCGCTCAATGCCATGCCTCCAATCTCCTGGAGCTTCCAGACCAGACTCTCTTATGTGCCTGGTTTGGGGGCACGCAAGAAGGCATCTGTGACATCTGCATTTACCTTTCTCGCCTCTGCCATGGCGCTTCCGCGTGGACCACTCCAGTGCAAGTGTCGTCGGACAAAGGCCGCAGCGAACAGAACCCGGTCCTATTTCGTGACCCGGCAAGCAGTACCATCTGGCTATTTCACACTGCGCAACCAGCTGGCAATCAGGACGAAGCCTCTATTATAGCTCGGACGTCCAATGACCAGGGTCTGACTTGGTCGGACCCATTCGAGCCTTTTCCGGAGAAGAAGGGGGCTTTCGTGAGGCAGCCCCTTGTTGTCCTTCCGGACGGCACTTGGGTTCTACCAATATGGTACTGCAGAGTACCTGCCGGATTTCGATGGATCGGCAGTGACGATGTCTCGGCAGTCCTATGGACTAGGGATGGGGGAATGACATGGTTCGAAACCGATGTGCCCGATAGCGTCGGCTGCGTGCACATGAATATCGTCCCCCTGTACTCCAAAGGTTGCTACGTTGCTTTCTTTCGCAGTCGCTGGGCTGATAACATCTACCGCTCAACTTCACAAGATGGTATCAACTGGGCTTCACCGATCAAGATCGTCCTGCCGAACCCAAACTCGGGGATCGCTGCTGCTGCGCTCCCTAACGGAGACATAGTTATGGTCTTCAACAATTCTAGAGCAACTATGGACACGGAGAGGAGACTAGGTCTTTATGATGACATCACTGCTGCAGAAGATAAGAGGTTGAACCAGCCGGGGGTGAATGGCAGGGCAGCAATATGGGGAACTCCTAGGAGGTCCTTATCGGTCGGTGTATCGAAGGATGAGGGGCAAAACTGGGAGTACAGAGTGCTAGAGGACGGTGATGGCTGGTGCATGAGCAACAACTCTAAAGAGAAGGCAAACAGGGAGCTGAGCTATCCCAGCATGATTGTGAACAAGGACACAGAGAATGGTATACACCTCACCTATACCTATCATCGGCAGAACATTAGGTATGTATGTATCGCGGACGTTAGAGCGTTTGTACACGGTTAGAGTGTATTCTCCAATGACAACAAACTCCTCTCCAAGTTGTATTCGCAATTTAGGAGATTCATCTTAACGTCACGATCAGGAGGGGTCAAGACACAGTAAGTCTTTCTTATCCCAGTATCACGAGTATGTGATCTATTCTACGCAACGTCAGATGTCACCAAGGCAGACCTTCGGTGCGAGCTCAAAAAGGGTTCCGACGGACACACATGTCCTAGTTCAAAGCTTTGATCCCTGTGCCCTCCGAGGAATCTCCCGGAACTTGCTAACGTCTCTTAGAAGGTGATCGACATTCGAGGTATTCAGTAGGCCCGGGAGCGCCTGATCCAGATTTATAAGACCACATAATCTCATCGAGACCTCTATCTCGTCCTTCAAGACTGCAGCACGGTCAGTCTTCTTGGAAAGGTTTGAATTGAGGTCCACGCATAACTTACTTTGTGTTAGATGCTGCGCACCTTCCTGGCCATATACAAGAGAGTAGAGATACGGTCGGCCTATTCCTACGGCTGTCGCTCCGAGTGCGATTGCTTTTAGGATATCTGATCCTCTCTCAAAACCCCCGTCCACATAGACCTCGAGCTTCGAGAAGATTTCTGGGCACCTAATGCGCAGCTCGAGGAGGTTTAGTATAGCCGGCTGGGCCCTGAATCGTGAGTATTAGCTTGCCTGAGCCTCGTCCGTGCTTGACGCGCCGCCGGAGTATCTTACGTGTCCAGAGATCGTCCGCCGTGGTTTGAGAGCAATATGCCGTCCACACCATACTCTACAGCCAGTTTCGCATCTTCCACGCTTTGCACGCCCTTCAGGACAATAGGGACCCCAGAAGTTTGCTTGATCCAAGCCAGATCCGACCATGTGAGTGATTTATCGATGTACTGTGCCATGAGCCTCCCAAGGCCGCCTCCTTTCTTGTCGTTCGTCGACGTCGCCCCGCTGATGGCCGATTGTATCTGCCCAGCAGCTATTCGCTCATCTGCTTCTCGCTTTCCCGGCACAGGCGCGTCAACGGTAACGAAGATGGCTTTGACACCAAGCTCGCGGGCTTTCCGTAGGAGCTCGGTTGTTTTGTACCGTTCGCTGTTGACGTACAGCTGGAAGAAGAAAGGCTGTGAGGGCTTGCCGGCATCAATTATCTTTGCCAGTGGATACGATGCATTATTGGAAATCTCGAGACTAGTCAGTAGTTGTATGCGTCGCTCCAAGCAAACCGAAAGATCTCACACATTGTATTATACCCTCGTTCCCCGCCGCTCTCGCCAATGCAAGCTCCCCATCAGGATGAGCCAATCTAGCCATTGCGGCAGGGCTGACGAAGAATGGTGCGCTGCTTTGGCAACCTAAGATGTTCCGTTTAAAGTCTACGTGCCGGACATCTCTCAGAATCCGCGGCTGGATCATAATCATTCGGAGTAGGGCCTTGTTCTGATGATGGGTGATGAGGTCCGTAGCCGCTGAAGAATAGAACGCCCACGTCTTCGGTGTTAATGAGTGCACGGCAACCTTCTCAAAATCACCTGCACTGATCAATGTGTGCATTCCTGGAGCCGTTGATGGATTACCATCCTTCTTGATTTCATTCTCCCGAACCTCTCGGGCAGTGCCTGCCGGGGGAGCATCGGCACCAGGTTCTTCCAGTCTCCCTTTGTACTTATCAGGCGGAAGGTTGTCTTCGAGAAGACCTGGGGCATGCACCTTGTCGAATGGCTCGGTCGCACTTTTGCCGGCGTATTGAAGTAGGACTGAGTTTCCCGTTTTAGTGCCCGTCACTACGGAGAGAAAGACGTGGTAGGCGTTGGATCAGTACTCACTCTCGGCACCGCCTGGGTGTTCATCTATGAACTCGGTCACATCCCACACATTTGAATGAACTGCAACCCAGCAGTCGTTCTTCTTGTTATGTCTACCAAGCTCAACCGCTGACACTTGGACAGACTGACTTGTGGCCATGTTCTTCGACTACCAGCAACGTGCAAGGAGATCGCTAACGAAGTCGCGGTAACGGCCAGCTGCCTACACGGCCTCGCCTTCCAAGAGACACTTTGCGTTCCAAGAAAACAGGTTCGAATGGCAGGCGTTAGGAATCGCTCGCCGGGGAAGCCTCCCGGCTGACGGCCCGGGTCAGCGTGGAGTCTGTTCCATCAAGTGACCAATCGGAGCATACAGCAGCGCCCATCGGCCTTCTCTCCGATGCCCGTTCTTGCAGAGCACTCTACCCCGCGAACCCCGACCAGCCTAGATACGAGGAAGAAGGTAGTATGCACGCTGTCACTCCCAGCTACTAACGTCACTTTCCTACCACACTATCAAGCTGCCACCAGCTATCACCAGCTGTCATCATCTTGAGAGTCAAGTTATCGTCATGGCCAAGCCGATAGTTCTCCATCTTGGAGAGCCGATCAAATACAACCAGGATTTCTACGACGATCAATTTCGCCAGAGGTTCGATGTTGTGTCCAACGAGTGTCCCGATCGCTTGTCATTTGTACAAGCAATGAGAGACAAGAAATATGGCGAATTTTCTGCAATATTCCGACCGCACTTTCAGTCGGGCGGTGAGATGGGAGACTGGGATGAAGAGCTGATATCACTGTTACCGCCGTCTGTAAGGATCTTCGCGTCCGCAGGGGCGGGCTTCAACTGGGCAGACGTCGATGCACTCGGCCGTAGAAGGATCTGGTACGCGAACGGTGCTGGTGCGAGTGACGACGCCGTGTCGGATACAGGACTCTACATGATTCTCTCTGTATTCCGCAACTTCACTCGATCTCAGCTCGCGGCTCGAACTTGCGACCCGGGCGTCTTTGAGGTGACACATAAACTTATTGCGACCATATCAGCAAACCCTCGCGGGCACGTTCTGGGCATAGTTGGGTTGGGCAGCATCAGCACGAAGCTAGCTCACAAAGCCAAAACGGCCCTCGGAATGGATATCCACTACTACGACGTAGTGAGGGCATCCGAGAAGGTCGAGGAAGAGCTACGAGCAACCTTCCATCCAAGTCTCTACAGCCTGCTTGCGGTAGCAGACTGTGTGAGCTTACATACCCCGTTAAATGCTCACACGAAAGACCTAATCAATGAGGAGGCTTTCACAGCAATGAAGCATGGGATAAGGCTGGTGAACACAGCACGAGGGCAAATAGTGAACGAGACCGCTCTCATTGGGGCCTTGAAAAGTGGCAAGGTCACCGCGGCCGGTCTGGACGTGCATTACTACGAGCCACAGGTGTCCAAGGAGCTCGCAGCAATGGAGAACGTCACCTTGACAACTCACATAGGTGGAGGAGCTCTGAACACGAGAATCAACTTCGAACTGAACGCCATGAAGAATATCTTGGCCGTGGTTGGGGAGAGTGGCGAGTTCATCGGAGAACCGTTGACCCCCGTAAACAGGAAGGCCTTTGAGGCCGCGTCTCAATAGAACAATCCAATGAAATCTGAGTCTGCATGATTGCAGAAGATTTATCATCTAATCAAGTTCTCAATGTAACATTACGTTGCATTGCTGAAGATAGGCGTTCTGGTAGTATACAGAAGGCCCAATCCTTCCCAGAGGGTGCGTACTCGAGTAGCTCTCACGCTTTTTGTCATGCAGGTTGATCTCATGTGCATACGGGCCTCGAGTGGGAAACGACATGCCAGAATCACCGGAAGACGAGCCCTTCGCGGAGCAGGAATGCGTCTAGATCCATGCATGGACTTGTCTCCGACGAGCCGATGAGACTTTGGGCCGTTTGGCGGGGCCCCAGACTTTCCCCGCATCTCCCACATTCTGACCTTGTGTTCGGCGCAGGGCTCGCTCTTCTTGCCGATGGCGTCTGTCCGCTTGTCCAACTGCGGGCCGAGGAAGCTGAAGATCAAAACAGTGTAGGCAGGTCAGCAACTCCAGCCCATCTCCTCGCGCGAACTTTGAGTTCTCGGGGCCTTCCTCAACTTGCTTCTATCGAGAGCTCTGTACAAGCACGAACTTGGGCAAGATGGCCGACCTCATCGAAAGAAAGGACACCGCAGAACACCTGGAGAAACCGTCATATCTCCTTCCGGATGAGCTGCCGCTGCCCGAGGAGCTCGCCCATCTGACTCCCGATGAACAGAGGCGTTTGGGAAGGCGCTTGAGTAGGAGGCTAGATTGCACCTTGATGCCAACTGTCTTCCTCTTATTCCTTCTTAATATTTTGTAAGTACCCATTTATGTTTCAGCAGGCTCTCAATTAAGCTGACTTCTTGCTTTAGGGACAGGAACAACATTGCAAGCGCGAAGATCGTTGGTCTTACAGAAACTCTCGGCTTATCAAACTCGCAATACAATACCTGCCTGTTAATGTTCTACGTTGGATGTATGTGCTTCTCGACGAAGACCCTGCTCCGCTACTGGCTCACTAGTAAAAGATGTGTTGACCCAGGTTCCCTCAAACATGATTATTGGTAAAGTTAGACCATCATACTACATATGCCTGACAACATCGCTCTGGGGTATCCTATCCATGAGTCAAGGCTTCACAAAGAACTTCGGGCAGCTGGCAGCCGTTCGGTTCATTCTTGGACTAGTTGAAGGTTAAAACGTCCAACTCACCCGCCATATACACGTTCTGATATCCCACTAGCCCCGTTCTTGCCCGAGGTGTTTGTCCTCATGAGCTGCTGGTACACCCGGGCCGAACTACCTCCCCGTATCGCGGTCCTTTACGGCGGCAACATGCTCGCTACCGCGTTCTCGGGCCTTATCGCTGCCGGAAGTATGTGATCTACCCTGACATAGAGAAGATAGGGAGGCAACTGACAGGTACCAGTCACTTCTCGCATGGAAGGTGCCGCTGGCAGACCATCTTGGGTATGAGGCAACGTAAGGGCCATACGTGCCGCAGCTAATTGTACCTGTATAGGAGTGGTTGTTCATTATTGAGGGCTCTATGACGGTGGCCATTGCGCTTCTTCTATTACCTCTTCTCACTGATTACCCCCTTCAGAGCACACACATGCTCATGTCTCGAGAGCTCCAGCTGTTTGCGGTACGACATAGCTTACACACAACTCATCTATAGTATGATAAACTCACAAGTCTTGTAGGAATGGCGTATACGCAAGGAAAATGCCGGAATCGTCGACGAGGATCCCGAGTCCATCTGGTGGGGCCTCAAGCAAGCTCTCATCGACCCAAAGCTGTACATGTTCGTTATCTTACAGATGGCTCTCATCACGGCGCAATCGTTCAACAACTTTTTCCCCTCAATCGTAGGAACACTGGGCTACGATAGCACAAAGACTCTGTTGCTCACATCTCCACCCTACTTTTTCGCTTTTATTGTCTCCCTTGCGGTTTCTTTCCACGCCGCGCACGGGCATGAGCGCGGCTACCACATCGCAATCCCGATGCTGTTTGCACTTCTCGGAAACCTCCTCGTAAGTTTCCAACACCAGCACAATCTCTACTCTTTAATCTAACCTAGTTCAAGGCTATGTTCGTCCCCTCGACAGGCGGTCGCTACTTCTCTATGTTCCTCATGACGGGAGGCTCCTACTCGCCCTATAACTTGTGCGTCAGCTGGGTCAGCTCCTCGCTTCCGCGGCCCCGCGCCAAACGCGCAGCAGCACTGGCTATTGTCAATTTCATGGCAGCCGGCGTCGCGCACTTCTACACCTCATACATGTTCCCGGACGAGCAGAAGCCCCGCTACTATGCCGGCGGCGGCGTTATGAGCGGCGCCTGCGTGGTCTGCGCCCTCATGGCAGTATCTATCAAGTACTACCTTAAGAAGCAGAACAAAATGTTTCAGAAGGAGGAAGAGCGTGGAGTAGTTGGTCATGCTCAGATCAAGGGTTCTAAAGCTGGACACGGAGGTGATGCCGTCGTCTCCTTTAGATATGTGCACTAAAAGTTGCATGTGTACTGAGTCCTGCTGAAGATCGGTTCCGTTCTCTTCTAACAAACTTCAGAGGGTTCACAACGAGTAGTGTTGACACTTCTGCCCGTGAAATAGCATTCCTCAGTCATCTACCGTCGCTATCACCGGCTTTCTCCTAGTCGTGCGGTCACGGCTTTCTACACTAGATGCAACCCCATATAATTGAGAGCTACTATAGTATAATATACGGGCAAGCTAGCTACTTGAGCTTGACATCTCTTCGATCTGTATCCTTTCATCTGTCAATCCTGTTCGATCAAAACATGAAATCTAGTCCTTTATGGTTGCGACAATTTATCCGTTGCTAAGGCTGTTACATGGTCCATCAAGGCGGCAGGCCACAGGCAGGCAATGATCACTTCTATTAAAAGACCTACAGAAGGAGCGATACGTATGTATGTACATGCGCGATATTCAAGCCGTTGCCAAAGCTGTCTAGATCACAGGCAAGGCGGGTGTGGATGAAGACATTGATTAGCAGTTACGCGAAGGACTTTCTGTCAAGTCCATGTCCGCCGGGAAGTTTCTTCTGAGCACGAAAAGCGTCCTCATTTGCCCCCGCAAAAGATGGAGTCTAAGAGTTCCACGTCCTTGAGCAGCTGCTGGTCTCCTAGCCTCGAACCGACTACTTGCAGTGCAACAGGAGCTCCATGCAATAGCTCCGGGTCGTCTTTAAAATAGGTTAGAAACACATGTCTAATAGCAACGGGGCAGTCACACTTACACTTCGCCTGGTTTAGCCGGTCTGCATCGTGTAGAGGCTTGAACTCGGTGTCTACCGGATCCTTCTCCTTATCCGCCGTTGTGAACGGCAGGATAACTGCAGGATGCTGGTTCGAGGCCGGATTAGTCGAAGGTTCAATGGTACAGCAGATATTCAGCTCACATCAACGGCGTTCCACGCAACAGTGTATATGTCACTAGTCCAGTGTCCCGGCAGGACCGCTGTGTGCGGACCAGCTGGCGTTAGGACCACATCGCAGCCGACCTTCTGCCATTCGTCCAGCATCTGCTTCTGAATCTTGCCCTTTTTCGCGTTCCATTCCCAGGCCTCCTCTTGGCTCTTTACGGGGATATCCCAGAACCCGATCATCTTGACAGATGGGACCACCGGCTCTCCCGCCTTCTTCAGCTCTTGCTTAGGGTATGATAGGCCATCCAAGGTGAACAGTTGCTCTGTAATGCTCCGAATTCCGAGGTAGTCTGGAGGGGTGAATTCCCGGATCTCGAATCCGGCGGCTTCTAGCTTCGCAACTGCTTCGCGCATTGCTCGGCGCACTGGGGGATGCGGCGTCAAACCGGACTGGTAGATGACGCCAACCACCGGCTTCCGCGACGAGACAGGAAGTTCCATGATATGAGGAATAACGGCTGGGTCGATAGTCCAGGGCTTGGTGTCTCGGACAACGCGGGTCAAAAGAGCGAGGTCTCGAACGGAGTGGCCCATCGGGCCGGAGACAGCGGGAACGCCGGTGTTGGTGCCAACCCAGCCGGAGTAAGAGTATCCCATCATGGGAATGACACCATAGCTCGGCTTATACCCGTAGATCCCGTTTGCCGCAGCCGGGACGCGGATGGAGCCGCCCACGTCAGTGCCGATGCCCAGGGCGCTGCAACGGAAGGCCTGGGCCGATCCCTCGCCGCCGCTGCTGCCGCCACTGGTCAAGTGGCTGACAACGGGATTCTTGGCGCGACCAAAGACGTTGTTGTCGCTC
Source organism: Pleurostoma richardsiae (assembly GCA_030052745.1). Lineage (NCBI taxonomy): Eukaryota > Fungi > Ascomycota > Sordariomycetes > Calosphaeriales > Pleurostomataceae > Pleurostoma > Pleurostoma richardsiae. Next base: position 76,401 of record JANBVO010000032.1, read on the forward strand.
TCAGCAACGAGCATCGTCTGGGGAACATTGGTCTTGGCGATGATGACGGCGCCGGCGGCCTGCAGCAGTTCCGGCAGCGGACTTGTGTGGGTGGCCGGCTGAAAGACTCTAGACATGTAGCCGTTGGTTGAGTCGTAGCCCTTGAAGTGGAAGCACTCCTTGAATGTCATGGGCAGGCCATGAAGGGGGCCGACGACCTTGCCGGTGCTGCGGAAGGCCTCGTCGAGCTTCTCCGCCTGCTCGAGGGCGTCCTTGAACATGATCTCAGTGAGCATGTTGCACAGCTGGTGGCCCACGGCGGCACGTTTGCAAAAGGCCGTCACCACCTCAACGGACGTGAACGTCCCGGCGGCGATGGCCTCCACTAGGGCGGTGGCGTCGTACTGCTCGCCGGTGATCTCGAGCTCCTTCTCAGTGAGGATCCCACACGTCTTGACCAGCGGCCGGAGGTCTCGGGTGCCTTCAGGGGGGAACTCCTTGAGCTTCCATTCTTCAGGGATCCTGGAGTCCTGCTCGGCCTTTTTGGCGGCCTTGAGGTCCTGCCACGTGGCTGACGGCTCGGTTTTGGCGATCATGACTGTAAATATCTTCCGTCTGCTGAGGGACGGCCTTCCAAGATCTCACGAAGTCAAATGTCTCTTGCGGGTTATGAGTGAGGTTCCGAAAAGGTGAGTCGACAAAGGGGTCGATGAGATGCTCGATTGAGACGCTTTATGCCATGCCCAGATGCGGCAAAAACTCCCCGGGCCTCCGACCGGCGGCGTTGACACGACTCCGCACGCCACATTACCGGGCTATCTATGCTATCGGGTGAGGCCGCTGGCCGTCAAGGCCCTCCGGGTGGGGAAGGGGAAGCGAAAGATAGCGAATCCCTGCTCCCGCTTAACTAGTGGCATGTCTATCCGCCCTTACGCTATCTGCATGACGGTACCTAACACCAATTCACGGCTTGTTATCTACGGATTCGTACCCCATTCATGATAGAACAGGTAGACTACAGCCCGGCTTTTGACCGGGGACGTCAAAGGAGGGCAGCAGGGCTATCGGTTCCGAACTAACTACCGCCGAGACCTGTGATAGTCCTGCTTCTCCACAATCTCCGCTGGGGCAAATATTAAAGAAGAGCGCGCGCTGGCTGGCCGTTTTCAGAGCTGAAAGATATCCTATCCTGTTAAGAGATGCTATCTGACGACTGACCTAGTTGAGCCTAAAAATCGTGCCGGCTTCCACTCCATCATCGCTATCTCTCCTGTGGTGTGTGATAAGACTCTCGGACGTAACACCCGGCCCCTGCCGATCGACCGTTGGTCTTCTGACAAGGGAGGATTGGGTATAAGTCCCTGGGGAAGTCGATCCTCCCCGCCTCATTTTGATTCGGAAATCACAACTCCAACCTTTTGCGTCTCCCAAAGTTACGACGTTGTTGCAGACTCACATACGCTATGGCTGAAGAGAAGAAGTCTCCTACCGGTCCCTCGCCCGCTGAAAGCGAGGTTGAGGCCGGCTTCACAGCTCGCGAGCAGAGTGGTCTGTCGCGGCTCTTCGTCCGAAGGAACGATCTCAACGAACTGGGAAAGGAGATGCTGCAGCAGTCGCTCCAGTATGACGAGGCGCAGCTTGAGAGAGATGCCATCAGGGTCAAGCGGAAACTAGACTTCCTGGTGCTCCCCATGGTTAGTTTCCTATCCAGAGTTTCCCTTTCCTTTCTCTCGTTGGAGTTCTTATTAACTGATAATTCAGATGATGACCACCTATATGCTGAGCTTCCTCGACAAACAAACGTGCGTAATCGTCTTGAACCCTACAATCGTCGGAATACTACGGGTGCGCTGATACAACGTAGACTGAACTACTCCAACGCATATGGTCTACAGGCCGACACCCACATGAAGGGCGATGACTATTCATGGGTGGCATCTGCTCTCTACTTCGGCTGGCTTTGTGAGTCGCCTCACCATTAGATGAAGAGTCGCGAAGGCTAACCTATTGCCTTAGGCGGAGCTTGGCCTTGGAATCTTGCTCTGCAGCGCTTCCCGATCGCCAAGCTCATCGGTGGCATGCTCTTCGTCTGGGGAGCGATCTGCATGCTCCAGGCCACCGTCTTTAACTTCAGCGGGTTCTTCGCGGTCCGCTTCTTCCTCGGCATGATGGAGGCCTGTATCTCCCCTGCATGGGTGCTCCTAACTTCACTGTTGTGGACCCGACAGGAGCAGACCTTGAGAAGTTCCTTCTGGCTGTCTGTAAACGGTGTCTCTAGTATTCTGGGTGCCCTTCTCGCCTACGGATCTGGGCACGCTGAAGGCCTTGCGGTGTCAAACTGGAAACTCATCTACCTGGTAAGTCCCCGTTCAGTGCGCGGCGAATGCAGTTTCAACACTTGTTAACATTCTGCGTCAGATCGTCGGAGCTCTCACCTTCGCCTGGGGATTCGTCATCATCCTGTGGCTCCCCGATGGACCTCACAACGCCAAGATGCTGACCGAATACGAGCGAGTCGTCGCCGTCTGGAGGGTTTCGAAGAACCAGATCGGGCTGAAACATGCAGAAATCAAGCCAGCCCAGATCAAGGAGGCCCTTCTCGACGGTAAATGTTATCTGATCTACCTGACGGGCATTGCCTTTGGCATCCTCAACGGTGGCGTTGCCAACTTCCTATCGGCGATCATCAAGGGGTTCGGCTTCGACGCCCTGAAGACGTCTCTCTTGCAGACACCCGGCGGAGCTTTTGAGGTCGTCGGGTGCATTGTCCTGGGTTACCTGTCGCAGATGCCCAACATGGTCGGCGTAACTATCATCATCGGCTGCCTCCCGGGGATGGCCGGACTCATCGGCATCCTGACGATCAGCATCAAGCACCGCTACGCTCTGGTCGGCATGTGCTGGATGCAGAACGTTCTTGGCTCGCCCATCGTCCTCAATTGGACCGTACCCGCAATGAATGTCGCCGGGCACACCAAGAGGGCCACCGTCCTGGGCATCTATTTTGTTCTTTACTGCGCCGGTAATATTGCTGGCCCGCACCTGTTTCTGGCCGACGAGGTCCCTCGGTACCCCACAGCCATCAAGGGATTGCTCGGGACGTACTGCGCCGCTATCCTGTTCCAGGGTCTGTACACTCTGTGGTGCTGGATCGAGAACACCAGAAGGGACAAGGCCGGCTTGCATCTCGCGACGGAGCAGGAGCTGTTGGAGGGCTTTGAGGACAAGACGGATAAGGAGAACGTGCACTTTAGGTACACTATCTAAGCTGATAATGCGGATATCAGAGATAGCCTAAGGAGAAATAAGGCCCTAAAGCCTCCGGTAATGTAGTCAGTCAGGGTGCTGTAGTTGTCGAACTCGCTAGTCGCTCCCCTTCTATAATGCTGTGATAGCTTGACCTTGCCTTCCGAATTTCCCCGATTCTTCATCCCTTCTTTGTTCCCCTGCACAGCAAGAACGGAAATCCCATCGTCGCAAGAGTCACGTTAGCCCCCGTTGGCTTCGTCTCGCCCCATTCCCCCGGGAATCTCTCCACCTCCTTCTCCATGGTCCAAGCAGGTGCTACACTGACGTCCGCGAAGCCTGCGTCCCGCATCAGCCCCGCGAACCAGTCTGCCTTGATCCCGTGGCGCTCGACGCCAAACATCTTAGACTCTGGGTGGAAGCTCCTGGCCTTCGGCCCAAAGTCCTGGTAGTCTGTGAGGGCAACTTGTCCACCTGGTTTAAGGCAGCCATACATCGTCCGCAGTAGGCTCTCAAGATCCGCAATGTGGTGCAGAACGAGGTGACTGGTAACGAGGTCAAACTTCTTGCGGGGCCCTGATACGTCAGGTCCAGGAGGCAATGCAGGGTCTTCGGGATCCTCGAGCATTACGCAGAGTGGTCTGATGTTCTTGACGCCCGTATCCCTCGCGAGCTTCTGCTCCAGGGCCGAGATCATCCCCTGAGCTGCGTCGATGGCCAGTATGGAGCGCACGTACGGCGCCAAGCGGAAGGAGAGGAGACCGGTACCACACCCGATCTCGAGGACATCGACGCCATTCTGTGCGGCTGTGTCACTGGCTATCGTCTCGGTTAGGTCCGGGCGCGCCCCAAGGATGGCCTGGAGGGCACCGTCGGAGGCTCTGTGCACGTCTGGGTTAGAGTCCCAGGCCGCAGCCTCGTCGTTGAAACGCTCGTTGCCACCAGACATTGCAGGCGCGCTTTGACACCGTGCGTATCACCGACTGTTGAGGTCTAGTTCGCGTGATAGGGGGTCGTGGCGAATGGAAAAAGCTCGGGAGGGGTTACGACGGTAGGGACCGACAGCCACGTTCGCCGAGGCCCGATGCTAACCGCCGAAGTCGGGGAAAAGAAGCACTTGTAACCGCTGGATTGAGAAAGCATGTCTTGAATGAGTAGTACTAACCAACGCAATACAGCAAGCTGCGGCCTTTGGATTTTTAGGGAGAGAATTGCGAGTTTTGAAGCTATGTAGGTTTGCTCCCTTGATCAACCAGCGACTGGTTAAGTACCTACCTTGTCGTGCTTGTGGGGATTCTTTTTTGCCCTGCCAAGTATGAGGGCTGCCTGACAATGCTTGAATGGAAAAACAGAAGGAGTGAGTGAGGTGGTCGGTCAAACGCGTATAATAGTATCCGAAGGGGGGAATGCTAATTAGCGATTCCCCGTCTCGGCCGTCTATTCTGCATCGTCGAGTAGTTACATCTTGTTAGGAGCGAGCCGGCTCATGGCTCTGATCCGGTGTCCCCAGATGTAGAACACGTACGGGATGGTGGCGATGAGCACGCTGATAGAGGCCAACACGGTCATCGCGTGGGCGACTCCCAGGTTCTCAAACATTGGGATGGCGACAACGACCATGGCTCCTCCGGCGCAGTACCTTATGAAAGTGATAGCAACGAGGGCTGAAGCGGCAAAACGCTCGAATGTGTCGATAAGGTAGCCGTATGTTGAGATGAAGGTCGCAAGTAGATTCATGCCGAACAGGGCAGAACTAAGGAATGGGTTAATCTTTGTGCCTCAAGAGGTTTGTCCACTTCATGTATGCTTTGCTTACCCAACCAGCGGAGACCAGTAAGACACGCTGTGTTTCGCGGACCAGCCCATCCAGTAGAGTGAAATTGGCAAGAGTGGCGCGCATATCATGGAGAACCAAAGCTTAGACTCTGGTGGCGGGTGGCTGAATCCCTTCTCCTTGGCCTTTGCTGCTTCGCGGTCCATGAATCTGTGAACTAAGGGACCCAGGAGAGGAACCAGGCAAAGCCCAACGACAATGCCCAGGAACATGAGGTAAGTGCTGCCTTCCGAAAATTGGTACGTCTGGCCGTAGATGTAGGCGAAACCGGAGAAGAAGGAAAATGCAACCATATAGACCAGGGTCAGGTATAGAGTGAAAAGAATGACTATCGGTTCGGAAAAGAAGATCAGAAAGGGCCGGTACAGAACAGTGAGCAGCTTCCTAGTTAGAGGCTCTGCCGTTGCTGCTCCAGGTGCCTGATACCGCGGGTCGCCTGTTTGCCCTCTCAATGCCGATGCTTTCCAGCCCAGAATGATGGAGCCGGAGGTCTCTGGAAGAAAAAGAACAACGATGACCAGAATGGCGCCTGTGACGATCAGGGTAATCCACTCAGTCCAGCGCCAGCTGATTGAACCATTCTGAGCAATGTATCCACCGACGACAGGCCCGATCATGGGTCCCAAGAAAGCGATGAGGGCGAAAAATGGAAATATTTTCCCTCGCTGCTGTGGATTTAGCAGGTCGGCAAGAGTGCCGCCGGCAGTAGTAAAGGGGGTGGAACCGAAGAAGCCAGCCAAGAACCGGAAGGTCAGCTGTGCACCGAAATTAGGAGACAGCCCAGCCGCCATAATGAAGATAGCGAAGAGAGCCAGTGTAACGACGTAGACTGGACTTCGTCCAAACTTCTCGGAGAGAGGTCCCGCAAAAGGGGCACCACAGCCAAATCCAACAAGATAGAGCGCAGTTGCCAGCGATTCTGCAACCTCGCTGACGCCGAAGTGCCGCGCGACCCGCGGGATAAGGGGGGCGTCAACCGAAGACCCAAATCCGACGATGAACGCTATCAACGAGATGGCCAGAAGTGCGATGGCTTTCCTGAAAGACGAGAAGTTCTGTGGATTTGACGGGTCGTCAGGCCCGTCGAACTGGATGACGATCGGACCTGCATGATTGGGAGTGGCGTCCTCGTCATCTTGCGTAGACTCGCCAGTCTCTGACTCGGTGGCAGGAGGTGGCTACACCAATTGTGAGCAATGGCCAAGGTATTATAATCTATTTTTCTTACCTGATGAGGGCTCGTAAACCCGGTTTCATGAGCTCCATGGTCATGCTTGGGCTGCTGGGCTGCCAGCTTCAGGCGACGGTATTGGAGAAAGGACTGCATTGTCGAGAACTCTAGACTGCTTCAAGTCGTTTGGAAACATTGAACCCTCTTTACAGCATCCACAGCTTCTGTCATCACGGTCTTATGTGTGTTTTACAGGCTGTCGGCGGCTTTGACTGGAACGTGTCCTCATCTAGTGTAGTTTTCCTCGTCGACGAGGCTCACGATGATTAGACAGCAGGTTTCACAGGCATTGGTAAATCGGAGTTCCATGGAAGTCCCCGGGGCTGTCTCTCAAAACACCCCGAGAAAGCCCCTATTCCAAGGGAGAATAAGGTAGGTGGCAGGAGGTGCTCGCTTGAAGGAGCCGCGAGTAGATTAGTGATCATTGGCGGTTGAAAGATGATCCACCAGCTGACAATATTATCGGTGCTGAAGGCACCGATACGACTTCAGCCAGGCCCCCAAGGTACAGTGAAAGCTGACAAATTGAATTAATATTTAAACCTATCATTTGCGAGGGGATGGCGCCCTTCTGTTGGCATGTGTAGCGCCGCTGTCTGGAGGCTCACCCACTAAGGGCTATCTAAACAGAGGAATCATTGCGCCCTATTGTATCCCGACGGATCTTCTAATATACATGAATTTATGATTATATCCCTACTGAGGGCGATAGTATCACAAATTTAACTCCTCCTCAGCACCTCCCTGGGCATGAAAAAGTGAGCAGTCGGTTGCATTCCGTGTGTCTAGTTAACTAATCGTCTCTCAAAATGGGGAACAATCAACGAAAGACTCAAGGCCCTTTCCCTATTCGATATAAGGAGAGACTTGCTCTTGTCCTCGGATGAAGATGTGAGAGCTCCATCTCGTGTTTTTGTGAGAACAGTTAAGAGCAATCAGCCGTGAAAGCTTGTCAGTTGACAATTGCTGGCTTAGGCTGTTACTCGGAGAACATCAGGTGGTCAAGACTGTGTACCATTAGTCAGCTCGGCTTGCTCTCGCTCAGTTACCAAGCCGTCGAGAAACTCACTCGCATGTCCTCCTGCCACTGTCCCCAGGAGGAGAGCTGCAAGCCTTCGAGATCTTCTCCAGTGCTTTCAAGCCTTCTGGGGTCTCCAGCCATGTTAGCTTCGATATTATATCATCTGCGACATCCCTTGTCATGTAGAGCCCAGTCGTATCAGTCCGCCGTGCGGCATCCAGCCTGTCGTTCATCCACCGCTCCAGGGTATCGATCTCGTCCGCCGGTTCAGGAACACCATGTGCAGCTTCCCATCGGATGCTACCGACGGTCAGGGCATAGGCCCGGATAGCCATCTCACATGCCCACTCGTCCTGCGAGGGTTTCCAATGATCCTTTGGCTTCGTGACACGGCTCTTCAATCGTTCCATGAGCCACCTCAGGAGCGGTCCATCGTAGCGAACCACAGTCTTTGGATCCTTGCCCATCAGAATACTCCAAAATGAAGAGAGCATGATGTGCGTCCAGTGATCGTAGACTTGAACCCATCTGGGACTGCTGGGTGTTGCACTCCATAGCGTGTTATGTGGGCGTCCCTCTCTGGACGCGAAAAGCAGTGCTACACCGCTGATGACTAGATCAGTTTAATGCGGTATATCAATCTCAAAGCCTTCGAATCGCGTGACTACTCACATCAGCCAGCGTTTTATGAGATGCCGTAATACAGGGCAGAAGGTGCCTGCGTCATTATGTGTCTGCAAAATACTGTGAATTCCTTTCATGTGGACCGCGGCGACGTGCAAGTCGCCTATACCAAGCTATTCGGAATTGCTCCGGTCAGTTCACCTACAAAAGTTCCTGTGTCACAGGCAGGTAGAACCCTGAAGACTTACATCCGCAAGCATCACTCCCGAGATCATTTGAATACACCTGGGCTGAACAGGCCCGCCACGCATCTGCTGGTTAATGTCGGCCAGGATCCGGGAGCGTAGATAGAGGTACGTGGCTTCAAAGGCACCTAGCTCTCCAGACATCTGTACGTAATGCGACCCTGCTTGAAGTAAGGCGACATAGAAGAATTCCTGTTCATGAGCAGAAAGCCGGAAACAGCTACACTTCCAAGTTAAGCCTTCATCATCCTTGAGTTGAAGGTGACATGGCGTACCTTGGGAAGGAGCGGCTATGAGAGTATATCCCGTCCAGAAGCGTAGAACGCCGTTGAACAACTGCCACATGTTTTAGTAAGCTCGGACATCCATCATTGACTCAGGTCATTAGTACGCAGGGAAACGCACAATGGCACAAGATCTGTGACGATCTGTACCGCATGGGAATAGGCATGCAGTCGAAGGGGTCGGCTGGTGTGCCTGGGAGAATCCTCACTACGCTCGTCATGAAATGGACAGATCTCCTACGAGGTGTGGCGTTGTCTGTGACGGTTTCGGTATACCCGCACACATGACCTCGGACGAGGCAGTTAGAACTGAAAACGTCAGGTCAGTATGTCAATAAACTAACGGGCTGGTACGGCCTGACCATATCGGTTTTCCCTCGTCGCATCTAACCCGCCTCTGCTTACAGACGGCGCAGCCAAGTCGACTTTTTTTATGCGGTCGACGCTGTCGAGCACTATCGGGCTCGCTCTCAGCAGTCATTTCCCGTTCCGAAAACTACTTAATACGTGATGGGAAAGCTGAAGTCGCAGAATGCCTAGATGATGGATGTCGATGTCTCCACGGCGGGCGGCTGGCAGAGGATACCTTTATGGTCTTATGTAAGACCGTAAGACGCAACCCCGGTCGTCGCTCCGGAGGAGAAGTGCATCATTCCCATGGGCTTATTCCCATATCCCGTGACCCTTAAGTCAATAGGCTATTGCCCGTTACCAAGCCTCCGGTCACCAAGCAAATACGTTCCACACTGCAGTACTGTTCCTCAACTTGGATAAATCGCGTTTCTTATACCTAGATTTATTATCGAGCCGGAGCCGCAACTCCTCAGTGATAGCGAGGTACATATAGATATAGCTGGCAGTTCTTAGTGAGACGTTCTTTATTCGAGGTAGGAGCTAAAATTCCAGCTTGTCCATAACTCCTGAATCTCACCAGGTTTGACCAAATCGTGAAGCAGGCATCATCTCACTCCTGGGGTATATCCGCCTCAGAAACTCCGAAGGGCCGAGATAAGTAACCAGGCCAGATTCGCTCTATTCGCTCCCATCATAATTCATAACTTCGTCGATACCACCTAGTTTCACTCATCACTCGAGAGAGCTAGCAAGGGCTGTATAGGCAGGCTTCGCCGCATACTCTCCGTCGAAGAGCAGAGGTTTCACATCAGCCCTCCACGAGTCAGTGTCCCGAACGCCCCAGAGCGTGACGCCAACACACTTCTCAACGTTAAGGCACGCCTCTACAGCCTGGACGTAGTCCGCCGAAGCAGCCTCGGGAATGTCAAGCTCTGTGACGGCCACTTCGCTGACGCCGGTGTCAGCGAGGGCTGTGAGCGCGGCCTCCATGGTCCTGGCGCCACCGGCGTTGATGTGCGACTGCGAGCCTATGCCGTCAATGGGAACACCGTCGGCGATCCACTTCTTGACGTGTGCGACCATGCCGTCGGCCACCTTCGCGTACGTTGCGTTCTCTAGCGTGTAGTCGTTGATATACAGCTTGGCGGATGGGTCTGCGGCGCGGGCGGCGTTGAAGGCGATGGAGACGAAGTCCTCGCCTAGCACGTCGTACCATATGGAGCTGCGCATCGTGCCATCCTCATTGAAGATTTCGTTGACGACATCCTGCAGGCGAGTCAGTTCTCTTCTCTTGACCGCATCGGGCCTGGGGGTGGAGAAAGAAGATTTGAGTTTCGCGAAACCGCAAGTGCACGTGTTAAACAGAACCGAACCGGGCGCTAAGACTCACCCAGGAGCGAACCTTTCCCTTGTAGCGTTTGACCACCTTGGTGATGTGCTTCTCAAGCACCGAGGTGAGCGTTTTCTTATCGCTAATCTTCAGAACCCAGTCGGGCAGCGACTTATGGCACACTAGCGTGTGACCTCTGACGGACATGCTGTTCTCCGTCGCGAACTTGACGACGTAGTCGGCGTCCTTCCAGCTGAACTTTCCCTTCTTGGGCTCGATCTTGTCCCATTTCATGCTGTTCTGCAGTGTCACCTGCCCGAAGTCGGCCTCGATGATTGCAGCGTTCTGGCCGGTAGTGAGCAGGCTCTTATCCGTAGCGGTCCCGAAGTAGAGCTTGCCTTTGCTCTTCAGCCGCTCGTTAAGACTGTTCGGGTCCCGCTGCACCGAAACTGCGGTGGCCTTATGTTTATTTGGGGCTGGCGCAGCGAGGGCAACCATAGGTGCAAGAATGAGTATCAAGGCGGACGAGAACTTCATTGTGAGGCTGTGTGCTGCAAAGAAGCGTCTCCGTAGAGTCTATGATGGGACGTAATGGAGAAGATAATGAATGCTGAGGAAGATAAGTCGACCGAGCACACAGATGCCATCCTGAAGGGAGCCAAGATGTCCTTTATAGAGGTAGCGTATCGCATTGCCTTAACACATATTCGGTATCCGAACCCCCGGTACCCTAGGGAGTCAAACCAGGAACACTGAGGGCCGGTGCGGCTCCATAGTCCATCGTCGCGGGAATGCTCAGGTGTCTTCCATCATACACGTGAGACCGGAGGCTACTTGGGTTAGCCTCAGGGTTCACTGGCTTCGGTGCCGGCGCCGGACTGCCATTAAAGGGTAAGGCTCCCGCCCCTAAGCAGGACCTATTTGCTCTTATTGGCCACAGACAAATCATTCAATGCCGATGCCGGGATTTTAGCAGAGATCTCTGCATCCCCTGGGTTGGCTCCGTAGGGCTGCCGGCATGGCAGACGCTAAACGCTCCCACGTTTCCACGTTCCAGAGTTTTCAGTCCGGCCCGTTGTCTCAGAGAGCCGGGACAACCGAAAAGGATCTAGTCGGACAACACGTGGTGCACATTAGAAACCCGGCGAGGCCGGAGGGACGTCATAGAAGGGCTGTTGCGAGTCGCCAATTCACGTCCGGCAGACTCGAACATCACGATCGAGCCTTTCGAATGGGACAGTGAATGATGTCTGGGGAGGGTCAATAAACACAAGTTCTCACTGTAGCTTGATCATGTTGAAGACATATCTCTGGTGTCTTGATACGAAGGCATGTCCCTGCGGACCAGCATCGCGTTCCTGGTTCACGTTCACTGGACGAGAGTTGGATTAGAACTTTCTTTGCGCCCTAGCGAGTCGTCAACTCCGCGCGTCTGATTCAGAATCCGCCAGCGCGCCCGGGATAACTAGCCCCGATCTCCGAACTGGGTAGTTAGTCAGCGGCTTGCTTAGCGACAGGGGTGTTCTAGACCCAGGGCCCCGAGACTTTTTGGCCATGATTTTTGCGGAAAATTTCAGCGCCGACCGCGCTGTCCACATCTGAATCATCATCTATTACTACCTAGGTAGCTGAGACTCAATATCCTACACCGTAGGCGTGGCGATCCTGTCTCAGCCCCGCTTCTTCACGGGTGAAGTTGTCCGTCCCCGGCTTCACTACCTTGCTACCACAGCACGGTCTGCAAGGACTTGAGGTTAGCTTCACTGGAAAGTTGGCACCGAGAATGATCGATGCGGCGGCATTGGTCATCCTCCTCCGTTGCGTCAGCTCTGCAACCCAACCGGTCGGAACACATGGGCAGAGCAAGCAGTATCAATGGCAGGCAGGGATCTGGACTCTTCTAGAGCACGTGCTAAAGGGATGCCGGGTCTAAGGAGTCTAGCCTCGAACCAGACATCCGGTAGTTAGTGGGATGACTACGGAGGTTCGGGGTCGCCCAACACTAGTATAGACCGGACACGTTGTGCTCTTCGATTCTGCAAGGCACGGCATTCTTGGTGCGCCAATTATCTGCTGTGGCTTTCTTTCTTGAGCTCATAGAAGGATATGGCACCTGGCAATGAGGTCGTTTCTACGGATGCCGACAAGGAAGGCCGCAGGTGTCAAAGTGCAGTCAAACCCCTGAGCCCTGTTGTACGTGTAATCCCTGGCTAGGTCGGGCTAGATCCGCAGCTATCAGGGGCGATGCGACTTTCAGATCTGACTATCGATCACTACTTGCCATCCAGAGTAGGGGCTTGTTCCATCTGGGAAGGGACTTGCAATAGAGTTGAAGGACGCGTCACCTTAGCAGATACCGCCGCTGATGCACATCTCCGCTGAACTGGGATTGCCTATCAAAGGTTATCATTTATTCCTCGATTTCTGCTTTTCAGCCCAACTAATGATGTTCTTGCCTCTTGCACCGCCTGAATCTTCACGGGCACAAGTGCCGGTGCCAGTGTCGGGCGACTGGGTATGATGAGACAAGCAGGCCAACTCTTCCAATCTGGATACGGCCAGGCGAAAGTACTCGGCGCGAGTGCCGCCTCTAAAGTTGCCATCATGTCGACAGCCGTTCCCTCGTGGGCTTCGATGCGACCGGTCGGGCAGAGGCTCGCGAAATATGCCGACGATCTTGGTTTACCGCGGTGGCCGACACAATATGCTTCCAGATCACGCTCCATGCGGCTCCTGCTCACAGCGATCCTCGCTCTCCTCATCCTGCACTCCGTGATGTGGCACACGAACTTGCCCATTTCAAGCCCCGAGGCAGAGGCAGAGGCGGTATCGACGCTGCAGCAGCTCTTTCCCGAGATCATGATGAGCTCCAACACGACGGCGGCCCGCCTCCCACATATCCCGCCCAAGATCTGGCAGATCTTCCTCGACTTCACTCCTTCCGCCATCTCTATGCCCTATGTCCATTCCTGGATCACCAAGAGCCCCTCGCACTCATACACCGTCCTTGACTCCGCAGGCGCCCTCGCGCTCGTGGTCAAGCTGGCCAGCACACCCGGCCGCTCGCACATGCTGCCCCTCTTCTATGCCATGTCGCGGCGGGTGCTCCGCGCCGACTTCCTGCGCTACCTGATCTTGGCCCTTGAGGGCGGCGTCTACAGCGACGCGGACACGCAAATGGTGCGCCCGCTGCACGAATGGGTCCCGGAGGAGTTCAGGGCAAGCGCGCGGCTCGTGGTCGGGCTTGAGGCGGACCGGTCGCCGCCGATACCGGGGACGACGTATGAGGTGCAGTTCTGCCAGTGGACATTGGCGGGCGCGGCGGGCCATCCCACGTTCTGGACGATGGCGGAGCGCATTCTCAGAAGGGTGGAGGCGAGGCCGTTTGAGAGCCCGCCGAGGGCTGTAGAATATAGCGACGCGGACGTGCTGGATGTCACGGGGCCGGCGGGATGGACAGAGGTGGTATACGAGCACCTGAGCATGGTCACGGGCACCAGCGTCACCTGGCGGAACCTGACAGGCATACGCGAGCCGAGGCTCCTGGGCGACACAGTGGTCCTCCCTATCGACGGGTTCGCTACCGGGGTGCCACACTCGAACGCCAGCCGGACCGACACAGAGCAGACGATGGTGAAGCATCTCTTTGTTGGGGCGTGGAGGGACGGCCACGGTTGATCCGAATATCGCTACGACGAGGTGGGATTCAGTTAATTCTCGCATTCAATCTGAAGTTTGTAACTGCCACTGGCGTCCCCATGGTCTTCTTGCGAAGTTGCTCGTCGGTCATTCCTTGACACGAGCATGGAGAAACTGGGTGCTCATTACCTGATAAGGAAGACACTCTAGGTCATGTTCCGATTGGGAATGAGACAACAATAAGGCAGCTCATATTGGAGTAGCAACAATGACTATGCTCCCATCGGGGTTGGTCGGTTGATTTCTACTGCTTAATCTCTGCTCCAGCCTGGGTCGCCACTCCATTCGCGAATGACTTTCCCGCGCCACATCAAGACTGCAATGGTGAACGGGAAGAAGAAGACAGTAAGGGCACCAAAGATGCCAAACGTGGCGCTACCTTTAATCTGCGCCAGCATCGGCTGAGTGAAGAAGGGCGCCGTGTAAGACATGAGATTTCGAAACAGGTTGAAGACCAGACTCGCCTCAGCGCCCTGGCGAGGGTAGCATTCGAGTAAGTAAGTTTGACTAGAGTCCAAGTGAGATTGTCAGAATCGATATTGACGACGATAGGAAGGGGCAGTCGTTGGGTGTGAAATGCGCAAGGGGACTTACATGACAGTCGTTGCAATCTCGATCCCAAATATGTAAATACCCTGCCCGACCAGTGACGGTGCCCAATTTGTGGCAAATTGGATCGACACGCCGAACATCACAAGCCCAATTGGGGCACCGATGAGTGCCGGCCAGATAGCCTGGAGTCGCATCTCTGGTCGCCATTCACGCCCCTGCTTGAGGGCTCTCTTGGCGATGAAGTCTAGGGCCGGACCCGCGTACGCCTCGCCGACAAGGGCGCCGATGAGGCCAGAAAAGGCAGAAAGGCCCACGTCGACGACGGTAAAGTTGTACGGCGGCTCCTCAAAGATGAGGGGGATCTCAGCTGTGATGCCCACATGCATCATGTAGGCGACGCCGAACCAGAACGACGCAAGTAGGACGGCCGGGAACCTGCACATCACGAATGGTCTGGTGAAGATGAACCAGAAGCTGTGCTGCTTGTCGTGGTGGCGCTTGGGGATCTGGATTCCATAGCGAGCCCACAAGGTCGGCTTAAGAGGGCGGTTCTCAGGGGCAGCGTAAGGGGTCGTCAGGTCCCGAACGTAGATCGTCTCCGGCAGATAGAAGATGTTTCCGATTAGACCGGCTCCCTCGAGAATCAGCGGAACCCACTGCGACCAGCGCCAACCAAGAGACTTATTGCCGATGATAGCTCCGCCGATGATGCCGCCTGCGAACGGGGCGACGACAATTGCCAGGGTAGACATGCCGACCTTCTTGCCCTTTTCGTGTCGGAAGAACTGCAATTTCAATCAGAACAAGCGCCTCACATAGCGATATGAACGTGACTACTGACGATATCGCCGATGCTGGCCGGTCCTAGGGACCAAAAGGCGGAGCCGCCCAAGCCGAGGATGACACGCCCGGCCATGCAAGCTCCGTAGGACTGGGCACTGGCCGCGATAGCCGTGCCTACAATCGCAATGACGTTGCAGACCAGAAGCACAGGTCGTCGGCCTAGGAAGTGACTAAGGGGACTCCATAAGAGGGGCCCGATACCATAGAGCACCACGGGCATATTTCCCAGGTAGACGGCGATGGACTTCTCGACGTTGAACTGAACCGCCAGCTGTGCCGTTCCTGGGACCAGTGCGGTGACCGCCATGTAGCAGGTGAGGGCCAGGTAGGAGATGACCGTCATGGCCATATGCTTGCGGAAAAAAGACCTGAACACAGAGGTTTGCACTCAGCAAATTGCCATGGATCAGCCGCTGAGGTGGTCAACATACCAGTTCAGGGGGTCGTTGGGATCATCGGACGGCTGTGGCATCAAGGTAATGCCGTCCCGAGTCTTGAGACGCAAATCCGGCGAGCCATTCTTGATATCCTCGACATCCGAGAGCTGCCTCTCCTGATGTTCATCCTCTATCGTGCCTGTCAGGACGAGGTTGATCGGAATGGGGGCCCCGCGCTGGGCGTACTTTGCTCACCTACGGAGTCATTCTCCTTGATAGACATTTTGGTCAGACGAATCGATCCCAGACTAGATCACCACAAAGTCGAGATTGCGAACAGAGCAGCTGGGCCTCGACCCTCCTCCACTCCGCTGGCAGGGACGTCCTTATAATCCCACGCGAAGAATTCCGGCTCCCGGCTGTCAGTCTCCACAGGGGAGGGAAGAGACCTGTCAACATTTACAGGTCACCTATCATCAAGTGCGTTATCTGCCTGCTTTCCCTGACAACCGAAAGGGGTCGCGTCTATGCAGATCGGACCAAGCTGCTAGGCCGCTTCCCCGGGCATGTTCCCCCAACATTGTCGCTGTGGGGGTGCTCCGAAAGGAAGTATGCATCCAGCTGCGATGGAACCCCTAACGGTCTTCGGCTGCATCAGCTGCCTGCTGGTCGGAACCCGTTAGTCCTATTCGGCGGTTAGACAAGACTCCTGCTCCAACTAACCCCGCACTCCCGGCTCTACAACCCCGGGGCCGGTGGGCGCTATCGCGACCGGATCCATGCATCCGGTATGGGGTTGCTCTGGGGTATTCACTCGTGGCGCTGCCCTAGGGGCAAGCCCCCGCAAAGGGACTCCCTAGAGACCACACTATCCCACATAACCAGCATAGTGCAAGTGCTATCGAGTGGCCGGCGTCATAGCGAGCTTTTCCTGTGTCCTCTCTTGTAGATGCCGCCAGAGCAGCGTGCATGACTCCGCTCGCCTAAGCCCAACGACGCGTCGGAACTTCGGAGCACCTCGGTATACATTGTCACTGTCCAGTGTATAAGATCTGGGAACGGACTGCATTAGGCTGAGCGCGAATTAGAGCTTCCATACCTCGGTTCACCAGTTATCGTTACCAGCCCCGGTCTGACAATGGCAGTAACAAAAACAGCTGTTCCCCAAGCATCGCTAGCGGCGGTCCAGGATGGCACCACAAAGGCCATCTCGGTGACCGAGCGGGAGACGCCAAAGCCGACATCGACCCAGGTGCTCGTCAAAGTCAACTGCACTGGTGTTTGCGCCTCGGACCTTCACCTCGCGCGCCGTGATCTGCCGTACCTCCAGCCGACCGTCAGCATCGGCGGTCACGAGGGCGCCGGCATCATCGCTGCCCTTGGTCCCGAAGTAGATGGGAATCAGTGGCAGGTCGGCGACCGCGTCGCCGTGAGGTGGCTGCACAGGGTCTGCGGGAAGTGCGAGCCGTGCACAACGGGCAGCGAGAACCTCTGTCCAAACCGGAAGATCAGCGGCAAGGACGTCGAGGGCTGTTTCGCCCAGTACGCCCTCGCTGACTCGGCGTACCTCGTGCGGTTACCGGAGGAAGTATCCGACGCAGAGGCAGCACCGATCCTGTGCGCAGGAGTAACGGTGTACAAGGCCCTCAAAGTGGCGGGTCTGCGCGAGGGCTCATGGGTGGCCATCGCGGGCGCGGGCGGCGGCCTGGGTCATCTGGCGATCCAATACGCGAAGGCGATGGGCCTACGGCCCCTGGCGCTGGACGCGGGTAAAAAGGAGATCTGCGAGGCCCTGGGTGCCGAGACGTACGTCGACGTGATGCAGACCAAGGACTGCGTGGCAGACGTCATCGAGGCCACGGGAGGTGGCGCGCACGGCGCGCTCGTGTGCGCGTCGGCAGGAAGGGCGTACGCGGACGCCGTCAAGTATTTGCGGCGGGCGGGTACCATGGTGTGCATCGGCCTGCCTCCGAAGCCGTCACCAATCCCGGTGCTGCCGGAAGACTTCATTGCGAGGGGCATCACGATCAAGGGCACATCGACCGGCACACTGGAAGACACGAACGAGGCTCTGGGGTTCCTGGCCAGGGGTGAGGTCAAGCCGAGGATCACGGTTAGGAGCCTAGGGGAGGTGGATTCCGCACTAAGGGAGATCGAGGAGGCGAAGGTGGAAGGGAGGATCGTCTTGCAACTGGATCACTGAGAGTGGTTGATGGCACCCGTTGGGGCGCGCTATTGTAAAGGGTTTAGGTTTATTGATGGGATTTCTGTAGAATACAGGTAACAAGAAGACAGGGGTTGTGCGCAGTCACGACAAGAGTAAAAGATATATAAATACTCTCCAAGAAAGCAATCGCACTCTGGGCTTCGATGAAGGCATAAGAGGTCAGCCTAAAGTGCGTGGGCTATAACTAGGAGCACTTATCACCGAAACGACTCGGGCCGGATTCCGAAATGCAGGTCTCGGCGTCTGGCGGTTGTCGTGGAACTGGGAGTGATGAGGTTGGTGGCATTGCTAATCATCTGTGCCACTCCGTTGACGTCCTCCAGGCTCACAACACTTGTCTTCCTCGACCATCCGAGTTCCGTCGGAAACCGCTCATTTTCTACGAGAGGATACCATCAGGGGTGTGTCCAAGAATAAACTGCAGATCAGGGTCCAGTTTGTCTCCAACTTACCGAAGAAATACTCCACCAGGGTCTTATTGACTGTTCCCGAAGCCATGTCACCGAACGCTATGATGGGCGCCGCCACCTCGCCGAGGCTGAATTGTTCGGTGGTCGAGGTGAAAGTGTATGTGGGATTGTACGCCTTGGAGCTGACCTGTCGCGCAAGCTTGCCATTGGCTAGCATGTTCGCGTCGAGGACGGGTCCGGTCCAGTAGGCTCTGGTCTCATCAAAGATTGTCTGGTTGAAGACATGATTATTGCCGAAAAATGCATCCGAGCGACTGAGGCATAAAGAAGTCAGCTTCTAGGGGATCGACTATGGAGGGTCTGTCTAGAAGCTCACCTTAAGCTGGCGTCATGCTCCAAGACGTTGTGTCGGTTAAGATGGTCCCTGGGGGGGGGTCAATGTGTTAGCGCCGACCACTTTACCCACGTCTGTCTCGTAGAACCTTCCGACGAGACACAATCCTTAAGACGAGACCAGATCTTACAGCGTGAAGTATGTAGCGTTGGGCTCTGGGTTGGCAATGATGGCCATCTGAAACATGAGCGTAGCAAGAGACACGTTGAAGTTGAGGGCCGTGGTCAAGGCATGAATCGCGTTTTCCTGAGTGATGTTTCTGCCATTATGTGGGAGATAACCATGGTTTGCCAGGGTGTTCATCATCGGACATGGGCCGCGGACTGCAAATAGTCAGCGTGATGCCCATCCGCGTTCGCCGGTGAGTCCAGGGAGCATACAATCACCCGGCCCAGCTGGTGTCCAGTCAGGGACTGATCGCGGCTCATAGTCCATTTTGGCCGACGCCATGGTCAACATGGCCGTCGAAAGGATGGGAAGTTTCATGTTGGTGCCTTCGTGTGGTGTAAGTCTGACTACAAAAAAAGATGATGTTCTGAGAAGTTTGGAAACTCCGTTGCTTGAAGTGTTGTCAGAAGTCTCTTTCTGCTGACAGAAGATGAGAGAACATTGGCCCAATGTCCAGGTCTCTGGCCGCTATATATAATCTGCTAGATTCAACCTAGGGACTGGGTGGCTCCACGCGTCGAGACTCTGGTCTCCGGACTCTAATTAATCTATCCTGCACTTGCTCCGGCAGGGGACGAGGGACCCTTCGTGTGCAGGGGAACTGGGCAAGTTGACGCGACCCGGCAGCTCCGCCACGCCAATACCGGCAGTGATCCGCTAGCTTCGGTAGTTTATTTGTTTCTCTACGTGCTTGAATGGTATTCCCAGGGTCAAAAGGGTTTGAGCTTGTCTGCCGGGAGTGCAATATGACTTCACCGGCAGCACTGGGCTGATCGCCTGTGGAGAAGTGTAACGGTCCTCCATTTCGAAGATATTAGGCGTCCAATGAGCGTTGATGTGATTATCCCCTTTTCCTTGCTTGGTCGGCGGAGTTGAACTATGTTTCGCGTTCCTGGATCTATACGCGTATTTGTGAATGGACCGGCGGCGCCTTGGCATGCACAGGGCAACAAAAGAAGTAAATACACGTATCCGGGAGATCGGCCAGAAGGAGAGCCCATGGGGACAAAGCCGCACTTCATTTGTGTTTTTATATGTGGCCCCTGGACCGCCCTGTTCTCCTCGGCTATGCTTCACGCACCTTCTTACAACCCGCCGTCGTATAGGTCGAGTTCAGCTCCCCGTACCTGATGTTCGAAAACGTCACCGACGCATCGGAGTGCTGTGCCAAGATCAGAGCAGGGTCACCTTCGGTGGCGTTACACGGTCCGGCACTCCCGCTGTCGAGCCAGTTCATGAACCCGCCACTGTCCGCCCAAACGCTGAAGATGAGGACCATCCCGCGTCCTATCGCCTGCCCCATGTCCGCGAGGCCGCCTCTGGCCTGGAACCACGACGCCGTGGCATTGCAGTAGCCCTCGGTGATACTGCTGAGCGTCTGACCCGCGGCCGACACGGCCGAGTTTTTAATGACCCTCCCTCCCTGGATGTATAGGCGGCGGATCTCGGAGAGGGTCCCAGAGGGGGTGCCGTCGTCGGTAATGAACTGCGTCACGACAGTAAACTTGCGGTTTGTATTGACAGTCATGTTGCGCCCATAGTAGTCGTGGACACCGTATGAGTAGGGGTTGAAGCCGCAGCCCCATTCGTCGCACACGCCATGGTCCTGGCCGCACTCATCGACGGACGAGCACTTGTAGACGCCCGTGATGTTGCAGGCATGTGGGGTGTAGGCCTGCGCCAGAGCATTGGCTTCCCAAATATCCATCTCGTTGCAGCACGCACCGTACGTCTGGTTGGCATTCGCCTAGGATCCGCCGTTAGTCGGTCTCACAATCCCAGTCGGAGAGTGAAACCCTCGAACATACCACTCCGTTAATCCACGCCAGCTTAGGGCACTGGGCGTCGCAGTATCCCGTGCCATACTCCGCCCCTGCTGGGTTCTCCGCGCTGCGGCCGCCGGTCGCCTCCATTTCTGCCAAATACAGCGCACCATTCATACCACACACCAGCTTTGAGACGTCGACATCAAAGCTCATCTCCATGCTCAGGAGTTTAAAGCTCTCGTAATTCTTTCCATCGCTATCCAGCAGATAGGCCCGGGGGCTAACAACACTGTAGGTACCATCGCTACCCTTGAGGAATTGATTGAGGATCAGGGCGTCCCCCTCAGTCTTGAGGCCGTGGGACGTATAGTCTATTCCCTCCAGAACGCAATTCTTTGCACATGAGGCCGCATCTGGACAGACCTCTGGGTTCAGATAACCAGAGTTACCGCAGCTGACGTTGCTCTGTCCAATCTTGTGAATGTCTCTGGAGAAGGCGTCCAGTACAACGGCTGTGTCCTGCTTCAGGCATCCCTCTTTCACGCTGCACCTTAGAATGGGAAGCTTTGGGTGCTGTTCCTGCGTGTCGGTGCCGATCTGCTGGGCGGAACCCAGTCCAAAGAGCAAGAAGGTGAAGAAGAGAGTATATGTCCCAGTCATAGCTCTACTTGGCAACATCACGCCATAAATTACCAGCCCGCAGAGTATTCAGAAGCAAAGTCATTCTGAAGGACACGGAATAGCAGGAATATTTATTCGTCGCTCTGGTTTCTTCCGGCCATATACGTTCCGACGCAGCGGACGTTGACCAAGATTGCAATTTTTGTCTGTCGTCTGTACCTTAATCTAGGAGGATGGATTTCCGCAGCTGCAGGGGATGTGGCCCAGATCTTCGGGAGCAGAATTATTGTTAGGGCGCCAACAGTTCTCCGGGCCTGAAGTCATAACTCAGGGGCAGGCTAAAAGACAATTTATGGCCGTGGAAGAAAATAAAGAGCACGGAGAAACCGCCTCCGTCGTGACTGCAGGATGAGAATAGAGTGATGAATAGCATTCCTTTCGCTTAAGACCTAGATGCGATGGCTATCTCGGCTGAACGGGCCACGGTGCCGCATGTAGAGCTGTAATCGCCTGTATTCGTGGTCATATGTAGACCAAAACTAGCAAATCGATAACAATCCCGCATCAAATTGTTAAAGTAAACGTGAATTGAGGGTTATGCGGGCTTAGTAGACGCCTTCGGAGGGCACCCTCCGGACCGTTCTTCGAGTAAGGCAGTGACCAACCAGGCGCAGAACTATCAAGGGAGCGGAACTGGGGCTAGCACGTGGTATGTGATGTCCATGCCTGACCCAGAAGGCAACGAGCAATACGTAAGAAAGCATGGCTCTCGATAGATAGAAGGGAGGAGAGACTCGTCAACCCACTGAAAGGATACTATTCAAGGGGTTTAAAATGCCTGGAACTATCTTGAGAGCCTGGGTCTACTTGGAAGCTCAAGAGTTTGCCCCGTCTTTATCATAAAAGAGCATCACAGCCGAATGTCTCCAATGTATAGTACCATTCAGCGTTTTAATCCTCCGCCTTTATACCAGCACGACTGCGGATGACGCGTGACTTGAACCTGAAGTTTGGCAGGTTTCGAAGCCGTACATCACAAAAACTAAGACTCGTTGTAACACACGACTAGCGAGCGACACTTTCTATATGATCCAGTCATACAGATCGAGTTTCAACTCCAAGCGTGAAGAACCTCTTGAAGAGGGATGAAGGGAGAGATAAAAGGGTCTTCATTGCGTTTCTCAGGTCCGGCCGCAAATTCAACCGCAATGCTAGGAAAAAATATGCATCTGTATACAGAAATTGCAGTACTTCTCGGTCTGAGTTTCATAACAGCATGTATTCCGCTACCTTACAAGCCCTCGACTTGCGTGGTCATGATTCCCACAACCCCTTGTGGTTAGGCACATCATACATGTAATAGGAAAGCCTATATAGAATCTCTGGCGTCCACAAAGGAGTGGGTCTGTGCCTCCGTTTCTCGCTGCTCTTTCAGTGCTACTGTCCGCTGCGACAAGCCGGCTAACAGAATCCCAGGCTAGCGACGCCTGGACCCCCTGCTGTTAGTGAGTATAGTTCTGTGCGAATATCAAGAGCATGTTGTGTAAATATTGAGAACTCCGTGGCTCCATGTAATCGGCCCTTTTCGGCCCTTTTCTCCAACTGCAGTGACCCCGGGGCTTGGTCCCCAGGGCGGGGTTTCTCCGCACAGAAACTCCATCTTGACGTGATGATATCGGTGTTGGCTCATAGACCCCACCTAAGCAGGCCAGCAGGTGACTCTGCCGGCAGTACGGAGATACAGAGAACCATCAACAACCGAGCAGCTGTTCACTGCAGGGGAATGGGCGGCTCCTTGGTAGCAGACAGAGACGCAGCTAGCCTGTATACGGCTTGGGGCAATACATCACCGATGCCAGGGCAGCTTGGATCCGCCGTCATGTTGCGGTCCCCCGCAAGCCTCTTAGATCGCACTCTGTCTAGGATCAACTGACGGACGGTCTGCGGGGTTGGCAGCGATCTAATCGGAAAACTCGGCCGGGGCAAGTATGTCACTGCTGTACTGACGGTGATATATAATGCTGCGTTGTCTGCCCAAGATGGCGGAGGATCGACAAAGGACGATAATCTGATTATGCACCGTGATCATGATGGACAAGACATCCCTCACCGGGCTGCTGGCCCTAGCGACCTCAGCCTTTGGCGCCATGTTTGATCCCTACTATGCCAACATGTCATGGGAGGCTCCACGCACTCTGTCGAACTGGAGCAATCTGACTGTCTCAACGCCAACCGGGACTTTCATTGGCGCGCTCAACGACACATATCCGAACGTCCGGCAGTTTCTACGCGTTCCATTTGCTCAGGTGAGCCGCCGCCTTTTCCCTCAGAGAATCAAAGAGAAGTTACAAGAGCAGCTAACACGTCATACTAAAAGCCACCCGTCGGTGACCTCCGTTGGTTACCTCCTAGATATCCGAGAAGGTCGGGCAAGAAGATCGACTCAACGAAGTTCGGTCCCTGTACGCTCCCCTGGCCGACACGTATAATGGCGTTATCATCAGCTGATCTGAATTGCCACAGCCTGCCCTCAGTTCGTCTCAGGAGCATCGAGTCTGTGGAATGAATTTCAGCCTCCAAATCTTATCATCAACATAGGGGAGCCGCTCAACGCGGGAGCGACCGCCTGGGGCTCCGCGGAAGATTGTCTCACGCTGGCCATATGGACACCAAGCTATGCAAACAAGACATCTAAGCTCCCTGTGGCATTTTTCGTAACAGGCGGCGGCGGCGTCACTGGAGGCATCAATATTGCGTCTCAACTCCCTACCAACTGGGTTTCCCGTTCCCAGGAGCACATCGTTGTCACTATGAACTATCGGGCGAACATCTTCGGAAGTGAGTCTTGCGTCCTGTGTTTATGAGCCAGACTTGACTGACCGAACATACAAGACCCGAAGTCGAGAGCGCTAGACGAGACGTCTCTGACCCTGCTTGACGTACGCGCTGCCGTAGAATGGGTCTCGGAGAACATTGAGTTATTCGGGGGGGACAGGGACAATATCATGGTTAGCTCACCTGAATAGCACGATCGAGCAATATTCGAGCTACTAACACCCAAACAAAGCTATGGGGCCAGTCTCAGGGGGCTGCTCTGACGCACATGTACACACTGGCCTGGCCCGAGGACCCGCTTGTGAACAAGTTTGGCATCATTTCACAGCCTCCAGAAGTTCGGATCAACCTCACCGAGGTTACGGATCCCTATGCAGACTTTGACACCGTCGCCAAGGCACTCGGATGTAACTACGGAGATGACGCCGAGGCTGAGCTGGAGTGCATGCGGCAAGTTTCGTTTCTGCAGCTCACGGAAACCATTAACAACTGGAACGCGACGCCCTCAGTTGCCTTCAATCTCTATATCCGTCCGTCTAGCCTCATATCCCGTCCTGTGCGGAGTAAGTGCTAATCGATACAATAGCGGAGGAAAGGTATATCTTCTCCAACGAGACCGACCGATACGTTAGAGGGAAAGTCGCCAAAGGACCGGCTGTTCGATCAAATGCCGCAACAGAGATTCCAACAGAGGGCAATCTCACGGAGTCAATCGAGGATGCGCAGGCATGGACCTGCACCAACTACAAGGACAGCGTCCTACGACAGTCTGTCGGCCTGGATACGTATCGCTATTTCTATGCAGGTCAGTCTCAGCTCTACGACTGGTTCCTCCACCATCTAGCCTAACATTTTGATTTTTCTGCAGGGAATTTCTCTAACATCAGCCCCGTGCCGTGGCTGGGAGCGTTTCATTGGAGTGACCTCTTCATGATCTTCGGGACGTACGCGACGGATGTGGGCGAAATTCCGCAGCTCGAGGTTGACACATCCGAGACCATGCAGGACTACCTCTTGGCGTTTGCGAAAGATCCAAGCACGGTCAACACTACGGTTGGCTGGCCCAAGTTTGATGCTAATGCGACGAGTGGAGGGTCCATCTTGGAGTTTGGGAAAGACGTGGCAGTGCAGACTGTCACTGGCAACTTTATTGACGCTTCTTGCTGGGATACCTCTGCCACGTACCCATTCTTTGGATGAAGACCGCTCTTTTGTGGGTAGAGACAGATTAAAAAGAATTGTGTAAAACCTATATGCTGAAGCTGAGCTGAAAGCGTTTGTGTCTGTCGTGAGCGAATCCAATCGAAGAGTCATGACCTAAGGTCACTAATTAGTGATAATACGGCTGCAGAGTCAATACCACGACCGGGGCCAAGGTGGCATTGATTACTTGTTCAGCCTTGGAGTCTAGCTAGTAGTGAAACAGCTTTGGTTGTATGCGACTGTGACTCGAAGAGAATGCTGGCCAGTGTAATGTTGAGGCGCTGAAGTCTTTCCTCTGAAGATACTCGCGCCTACAACGTCAAACTTACATACTGCAAGAACACTACGGGGAATCTTGGAGGAAACATTGCTAGTCTCGATCAATCCACATATCATTAGAGAGGTACCAGTTCCTAGTCCCAGTAAGCTGAAGTGCCTACCAAGCGGTGGGATGTTTCTGGTTTCGGCTTCCTTCTTAACTGTGATTGGATGATATGGGCACATTAGTCCACAAAGGTCTTACATGCTTAGGATCGTTGAACTAGCAGAATATTGTTTCAAACAGGACCATTTTCCAGGCTAATAGCCGTATACCGTGTCCAGCCTTTCTCCTATATAGGCAATGCCCTCTGCTCGGTAAATATCCGGCTCCAGGTAGGCGAGACTGGTGACATTGGTGTCGAAGACAATGTTCTGGGGGTTGTCAAGGGTATACTGTGGCCAGTACACACACGTTGCTGCCAGCATATTAGATTCAGAACGGGAATGTCATGGGAGAGGGTATCTAGCGTTCTCTCACCTCCGCTCTCATTCGGATCCAGCTCGGCGATGAAGCTGATCCACATCCTCGACATGATCTTAGACAGCCGCGGGTATGTATCCGGCATGCCAGCAAAGGGGTTGACCGCGACCGCATTCTCATAGCCCAGTCCCTCAGTATTATGAAACACGAAGGCGACCTCCTGAAAATGCGCCGCGCCCTGCAGAGGACTCAACCCGTTCACCAGTACGTTGAAGTGGTACGTCCAACAGCTCACGTTGTTCTGTGCCCACATCTGGCTGGTCAGCCTCCGTCCTGCATGCATCGTCAGGTCGCCGTTATATGCGGCACTCCTCTTCCACTGGTATCCATAAGTCGCTACGTCGCTCGCTGCCGGGCGGCCTTTCAAGGTGGCCGGAATGCCGATCTCGGGAATATCTGGATACACCGCAGCAATAGTCAGGGCGGTTGCGTTATCAGGTCCAGTGGCCGTCACCATTTCCAGGAATTGCTCCGTGGTGTTGATTCCCCTGGTGCCAAACGAGCCGCCCTCATCAAAATTCGCGCCAATAAGGTACGGCACCTTGACGAACTCTCCCTTTCGCATTGCTACCGTGCCCGACTGCGTGAGAAAGTCGCCGTCAATGACGGGCCGGTTCTGTGCGGACTCGGTCACGCTGCTGTTGAACACGGCCGAGAGCTGCGCGCTGGGGACGGTGCGCAGACACGCCAGTGTGTCAGACGCAGATGTGCAGTTGGTCGCATTCACAACCGCGTCGTAAACCGGCTGCCAGTCCTCTGCGGTTGGATACTTAGACAAGCCGGATGGCGAGCCGGACTCAGATATAGCGGCGCGGAAGAGCCCATCATCGCGGCCGCCGTAGGCGACCAGCTGCGTACCGACGCTGTTGGCGCCCGCACTCTCGCCCCAGATGGTGACCTTCGCGGGGTCGCCGCCAAACGCCTCTATATTCTCCTGCACCCAGTGAAGGGCCAGCCTCTGGTCCCTCAGCGCGAGGTTTGACGCACCCTCGGCTGCCATCTCCTGGCTGTACAGGAAACCCCACTCCGCGACGCGGTAGTTAAGGCTCACAGCCACGACGGGCAGCCTTGCGGATACAGACTCCTGCACGATGAAGGAGAGGTTGTATCTAGGGTCCAGGCTGCCGCCCTCCGTGAAGCCGCCGCCGTAGATCCACACGGCCACCGGCAGGTCGTCGCCCTGAGAGACGCCGCTGGGCCGGACCACGTTGACTGTCAGGCAGTCCTCCGATACGTAGTTCCCGAGGACCCAGTCATCACTACCATAGCCTATGCACTCTGGGCTATACTGCGTCGCGTTCTTGGTGCCCGTCCAGCTGGAGTTCAGGGGCTGCGGGACGCGGAAGCGAAGGTCGCCAGTGGGCGGCTGAGCGTACGGCATCCCGAGGAAGAGGTCCTCATCGTAGGTCGGCAGATAGAGGCCATAGTAGGAGCCGTTCTTGATAGCTACTGTGGGTGACTGAGTGCTGTCACGCTTGATCGGCCAGCGAGAGGGCGAAGCATTGCTCAGGGAGCACGAGATGCTGAGCAGCAGGACTGCCGCCGCTGACAGAACTGTGAGCATCTCGGGGTTATTCAGGAAGTCTCTACTGTCGAGTTGCCGTCTAACTTGATTCAAGGCAGAGCAATGCACTTGGCATACAGAACTCGGGGTGTAATAAGCCTGACTCCCGAGCGGCACTTCCTGCGTGATATTCCATCGTTCTTATTCCCTCGATTCCGGCGAGTCTTGAAGCCTTGACAAATTGAGCGGAATAATAAACGTCCTATAGACCGGGCGGCAGTGACGGAATCGAGATCATGAGGCCCGCCCTGATGTCACGCTCTGTCGGTCAGTAACCTGAAGCCAGTGTTGAGAAGCGCCGGAGATTCGCCGAGTCGTGCGGCCAGTGTTAGCTTTCGAGGCGGCGTCCGTCTTTGACTTCAGGCTGTACTCCAGGGCTGGCAGGACTGGATGCGATCGGCGCGCTACTGTGTTGAAGCGGAGTAAAACGCGTGGGGATTTTGGAGTCGAGCCGGGGCCCCGTGGGTTCGATGTCTCCTCACCTCCAGATCCAGATGCCGACGAGGTTCTCCCCACTGTCTCTTCCACATGATGGTCTCCGATGCCGGCAATTCATCTTCTCTCCGAAGCCAAGGCTCTTAACGTAACTATACAGGCCGCTTATCGTTCGCATACCTAACCGCGTTCAGTGTTAATCGTCCAGTATTAGCAGCCCATCCCTATAAAATCGTGATCTATGTAAGCTGCGGCGCATCTACTGAGTACTACCCGCCCTTCAGGAGCTGCTGTGCTAAAGCATGTCCACCACAACGACCTAATACACCCTTGCGCCTCGACCTCTCGGGGAGTTGGGAAGAATGCATTGCCTGTCACGGAATGGTCAAGTCTGACTACGTTTCGATAAAATCTGTTACTTTTCACACTGGCGCAGTAGCCTTGATCGTAATCTCGATGCGTAGCTGCGGCTTCCTCGCGAAAGATTTACAGTATGTTCAAAGTCCTGTGGCAGGCTTGTGTAACAATTGGCCATATGACATGCTGATGACGGTTAGAACGACATGGATACACTTTGAAGCCGCAGTTCCCTCCCCTGGGCGTCTATTTATGCAGCGGTACAGGCAGACGACCCTCAAAATGGCAGTGTAGCCATGGGCGCTGATGGATCGACAACGGCCTCGAAACGCATATTCTCAAAGCCCTTTCGGCGCCTGATCGTCACCTCAAGATCCCCAGCAGGGTGCCGGACTCCCTCGAAGAACTTGATCCTGCCGAGTTCTAGCCGTTGCACCGGACTTCCGTCGCGCCCCGTGATCTCGCAACCTAAGACCATAGCCGCAACCGAAAACATCACTTGGTGCGTGACGAAGTGTCGTCCAGGGCACCAGCTTGCGCCGCCGCCGAAAGGCAGGAACGCCTTCCTGCGGACGCCTTTCAGCGGCTGCAGTTCGAGCCGCCCCGTCTCGCCGTTACGGCTGACAAACCGATCGGGCACAAAATCGTCAGCATCTGGACCCCAGATCGCGGGATCCCTTAGCATGGGTGCCACAATAACGTTCACAGTCGAGCCTTTGTGGATGGCGTGTCCGCCTTCCAAGACAGTGTCTTCAACGGCGCGTCGAGAGGAGACGGCACAACTCGTCACCCTCAGCGTCTCCATCCAGAGAGACACGATAAGGGGACACGATGCCAGTAGGGTATTGGTGTCAATAGTAGCCACTTTAGGCTTTGCTTGGGGCTCATCGCTATGGGAAGCTTCGATGATAGGCTCAGTCGTGATAACCGTGCATATTCCCTCGAGTTCGCCTCTAACGTCTTTCAAAAGCTCGGAATCTGAAAATATGAAGTTAAGCATCCAGAACACTGACGACGTGAAGTTCATCACTGCAGCCTGCAGGATCATGACCTCAACAGCGGCTATCGATGGGTTCTCCCAGTGCTTTCTGTACGAGGCGTATCGCTCCTGGATGACGGGGCTGGACTGCGAGACGTGGCCAGCATCGTAGTACGAGGTAAAAGCTGCTTGGAACTTCTTGAGCGCCTTGTAGCCCTTAGGAGCTGTAAGACGTCGGAGGAAGCGGAGATACAGGACTGGTTCGTCATTCTTATAGTCTCTGAATACGAATACGATCAATCAGCTTCCTCGCTCCGTCCACCTTTGATGCAGGATATTTAGCTCACTCCAATGCGGCGACGAGAGAGTCATCGTCTTTGACTGGGTTGTTATGGCCGTATAATGAAGCCCCAGAGCTCCTTGTAAAAATGGTGGAGAGCCATGAGCGTAATTCGCAGTTTACTTCTCCTTGGATGCTGTGCAAGTGCATTGTGATGACCTCACATCCGCGTGTGTGCATGTCGTGAATGAGTGCGGGCGCCATAGCCGTGTGCGTGACATGCTCGAGCTGTTTGATAACCGGGTACGTGGGATCTTTATTGGGATTCAAGCCCTCGTATTCCCGAAGGCTGATGCTCAGTGGCCGGATGAGATTCCCAACGAGGGGATACAGTGAGAGGACACGGCTCTTGCGGTAGATCAGAGATGCCACTTCTGCATTGTTAACAAGAAGCAGCTTTCTGCCGATGAAAGGCACGCTTTGGAAAGGTACAATTGGGCCGGGGTGCTGGTAGCTGGAATCCGTGTGGTCAGACCAGAGGTAGATGTCTAAAAGTCATACACACTTACCATATGCCTTCGAGGTATCCCAGTGGATCAGTCAACCGTTCCCAGAGATACTTCCAGACGGGCACTTGGGTATTCTTGGAGGCCGGTTTCTTATGCAAATTGCTAAAAGCCGGGATGAATTTGTTGATACTGACGACGATCACGGTCATCAAAACCACCGTCGCGGCAGCAGAGAGCAGTCTTTCCATGGTGGACATGTCCAACTAAAAGAACTGAGACGTTGGCCAGGGTCACATCCTAAGTCCTGTGAAATATAGTTTCAGGCCAGCCAATTCGCGTCAGCAAGGATATTCACACTTAAGTACTCCTGAGAACTACAGACATAGAGACCGGACTCTGTTGATAAGTGCGAAGAGCTGCATGCAGGGTACATGTATTGCAGCGAATCCTTCTCCCAGTCTCCAATAAGAGAGCGTCCTTGCCGTCTCCAAAACCGCCGGAGGCCCCTGTTCAGGGTCAAGCGAACCAATATTAGGGTCAGGCAGACGATACACACGCAGGATGAAGGAATGTCCCGCCGCATTACCACCTTAATGCAACACACAACTTCTAAAAACTCGCAGGAAGCTGCATTGTCATCCTACGGGAGGCGGTTGTACTGACATGCAATAGATTCATGCTACAAACGATATGGCCATCGGGGAATGTCCTTATCAATGCCCAAGATACTTTCCCAACTTTGCAGCCAACATTGACGGATTTCGCGCTATCCTGGCCGTCAGGCAGTGACTGCACTATATGCAGGGCGTGACGGAACTTGGCCCCGAATGGGCCGGCACAATGATGGCTGTCCGAGGTGGTTGTCTGCCTAACCCATAACGGCCGCGGCCGCGCGGAACTCCTTGATAACCGACTTGGGCTCGTAATACGGCGAGCCCAGGGGCTTGAAATCCATGTCGTACCCAAATTCCCTCGGACCACCGGTGGTCACGCCCTGTGGGGTGTACCAGTGGGGGTGTGCCACGAAGGCGACGACGCTGACCCGGACGCCGTACCGCAGATCCTGCGTCCCGAGGGCGTACCCGTCCGTCCCCACGAGCGAGATAAGGTCCGGCACGGTGCACAGGATCTCGCCCTTGGCATCCTTCCCCGCGGTCGGGTCCACAAGCTCGGCATATAAATATTCGTTTTGGAATGGCAGGATCATGTCCCGAGTTTCAGCCTGGGCGGTGTCACCGTACTCCTGCTCGTCGCTCGCAATGGGCTTCAGGCGGACGCGCCCCTCTGTGTAGCCGCCGGCCGAGACCTCCCGAATCACGGAGACGATCTTGCCTGTATACAGCACGCGTCCCGACGGGTTCGCCCCCATGATGGCCTCCATAATGTCTGTCTTCTCCTGACGCGCCCTGTAGACGGCGCGTCCGATATGCCACGCCAGCGAGGTGGTACCCAGGCAGGCCACCTTCTTGCAGAAGCCGACCGTCATGGGCGGGATGACGAGCTGGCTGAACAGGCCCAGTTCGTGGCCGGCCTTGCGATGAATCTTCTCGACCTTGCGAGAATCTGCTGCTTTGTTGACGGTCACGACATTGCCGTTTCCATCGGCCTGGGTGCAAGGAGTACCCACAAACCCGTACAGGTACGGCGTCTTCATATAACTCCGCGGGTATGCCCGCCCCATGAAGTCGCCGTCCACCGCGGGCACTCCGTAGTGCAGGCCGGTCAGCATCGGGCGGATGGCGTTCATGCCACCGATCTCGAGCGCGATCTGCGCCGCCATCTTAACGCTCGGGAACATGGTGAACATGGCATCGGTGGCGTCAATGTCCTCGGTTCCGCTGGGCGTGCGCTCCAGCGTGACGGTCGGGGCGCCGTAGGAGATATTGCCGAGGATGTGCTCGTCCTCAGGCAACGAGCTGATGTCGACGACCGACGGGCGCTGGCCAGCCTGGATAGCCGCTCGCGCCGCCATGTAACAATAGTAACCCGGCCCGCCGCCGCCGCAGGCGAGGATGCTCGAGCCCATGGCCAAGAACTCGCAGTCCACCTCGGACAGCCACCAGGTGCCAGCAGCGTCGACTTCGGGCCGGTAGGTGTTGATGTCAATGAGTGCAGAGGGGCTGACGATGAAGTCTTTGGGGTCCTTCTCCGCGTTCGTTGTCGCGTCTATGCCCATCGATTCCGATTCAGAAACGTCGCCATTCAGTTCTTCGGTAAATAGCGCGGCGCCTTTGAGCTGATACTTCTCCGCCAGGGGCCCAGCTGCTTTGACGATGAGGCGGGTGGCGCGCATCTGCACGTACTGCAAGGGAAGGTTCTCGACTTCGGTGACCTTGACCTTCGCAGGGTCGGCGCCGGCGGCCACTGCCATCCTTTTCGCTTCTTCGCAGACCTCCTCTACGACCACGTCCTCATCCAGTCCCTCCATGACCTTAACAATATCCACCTGGCCCGAGACGCGCGCGATAGCAGCTCCGACGGCGTTGGCGCAGTCGTGGAACTGCGGACGGATGATCTGGCCCACGCCTTTCAGGTCGTCCATCTGCACGATGCTCCCGCCGCCAACCATGACGAGGAGGGCGTCGTCAGCGCTCAGCTTCATCGAGTCTACGGCATGCTCCAGAAGCTGCTTTATCTTGTTCCGCGCCTTTTGCACGAGCTCCGCCGATATCCCCTCCAGCGTCGTCTTATCACCGATGTCTGCCTGTCCGCTGGCCACGACAATGTCCGTGGCCGTGAGTATCTTACCCCCAAAAACCAGGCCATCAGAGGTCAGCCGGTGGCCCACCGACTCCGGGCCAACGTGGACCTGGCCTTCCCTCTCTTCAACCTTGGTGCCACCGCCGAGAGCCACGGATAAAACCTCCGGCATGGGGAAGGCACTCCGGACGCCTCCGATCTCCACCCACGTCCCAGCCTGCCGTGGAAAGCCGGATGGAAGCAGCGCGCAGACGTCAGTCGTCGTTCCGCCAACATCTGCCACGATGACCTGCGCGCTGGGAACGCGCCCAGAGGCCGTATCAAGGCCCGCGAGATAGGCGGCGCCGGACATGGAGTTGGTAGGCCCGCTGTTGAAGGTCTTGATAGGGCACTTCTCGGCGGTGTCAGCGTCAATAATGGTCCCATCATTCTGGGTGAGGAAGAGCGGGCAAGTGAGGCCGAGAGACAGCATCGCCCGTTTGAAGCCGCGGATGGTGCGCCGAGCGAACTTGAGTATCGACGTGTTTAGGATCGTCGCATTCTCGCGCTCGATAAAGCCCAGCTGCCCGATATCGCGGGACAGCACCACGTCGGCACCGGGTAGCTCCTCGAGGATGATCTCGCGCACGCGCGCCTCGTGCCTGCCCTCGACGTCGAGGGGCGAGAAGACGCCGACGACGGCCACGTCGGAGATACCCTTGTCCCTGATGACGCGACACTCGGCGCGGATCTGCGCCTCTTCGAGGGGGACAATCTCACGGGTGTCGAACTCGAAGCCGCCGTTCAGGTAGGCGACGTGCCCGTTCATGATGCGCGCCAGGATCGGCGGGAAGTCGAGGAAGGCCGGGTTCTCCCGCGTGTAGGGCCCGCAGAGCCGCAGCACGGCGACCTTGCGCAGGTTCCGCGCGTCGGCCTGGACAACAGCGTTGATGAAGTGCGTCGTGCCGATCATGACGGCGGAGATGCTGTCCTGGGTGACGTCGCATTGCGACAGGGCCCCGCGGATGGCGGCTGTGATGCCATCTGTCACGTTCGGCGTCGTGGGCGTCTTGAAGGCGCTGCGTATCCCCCTCTTTGGCTGGTTTGCCTCTCCAGGATGCAGAATGACGCTGAAATACTGTTAGTCGTACTGCTTGGCGTGTTATGTAGTGTGAGATATGGCTTACCAGTCAGTGTTTGTCCCTCCGACGTCGACACCGACTCTGTAGGCCTTCTCTGTTGCCATTGTGTCTTGATTTTGCCACTCGCCTTTACCCTTCTCCTTGAGTTACCCTCGTGACAGTGCTGAACCAGTGTCTATTTGTTGGACGCGGACCGTGGCCGTACCTGTAAGCTGTATGGCATCTCCGGCCTCGCGCCGGCTGGCACTCCTCAAGGTTCTCTTCCGACCACTTGTTGCCCGCTTCGATCCTTAGGAAGCAGCAGGATTTAGCCAACTACTAGCCCGTGGCGCGCGTCTTTCCCCTGTTGGAAGTTTGGAACGGCCGAAACTCGCTCACGGAGAAGGGCGCAGATATGGTCAAGGATGAAGATAGGCCCGGCTCCTCTTGGCGTCGAGTCCGGTTACCGGCTTCCGCACGGGGGGCTTATCAGCAGCCGCAAATGCCGGCCGCGAATCGGTCGGTCTCCGGGACACATCTTATCTTCTGCAGATGGTTGGGATATAACTACCTTACACGAATACTGCATCTGGTCTAAACTACTAGAACGATAGTCACATCGGTGATACTATATCAACACTGCTATGGGTCATTCGGCTGCGTACCTACCGACGCGGAAGTGGAGGTTGCGAGTTGACTTGGTTATCGCCCGAGGACTCACCCCGCCGGCCACGACCGTCGATGGCTGGGCGTGATAAGATGATCTCCACATAGCATGCGATCAGCGTGCATCCTGCAGCTGGGCATTGCCCAGCAGTGTGTGCGGGGCTTCATGGGTGCCTCTCGCTCCCTGGGGTCATGTTCCATGCGAAGATATATGTTATGGAGGCTTTGTCGTTAACGGTCTTCCCCACCTGAGACGCCCCGAGACCTCCTTGGTGGAGACTGCCCTGCATCCAGGACTAGACGCGATTTTCCAGAATGGCAACGGTCTTGAGAAAGCTCCTCCGGCGGATTGAACTCCCCGAGGAGGAACAGACGGACAGATGGAGCAATGAAGACATCCGCCCAGTGCCTCCTGAGCGGCAGACATGGGGCACGCTCCAGTACTTCGAGCTCTGGTTCCTCGTCAACATGAACATGAGCAAGTACCAGACGGGGTCGGCACTGATCGCGACGGGCATGACGTACTGGCAGGCCATCATCGTCATCATCGTCGGTAACTTCCTCGCCGCCTGCTTCGCCGTGCTCAACTCTATCTCGGGGGCGCAGAGCCACATCGGGTTCCCGGTCGTGTCACGTAGTGTATGGGGTGAGTTGAGCGCCGTCGCTTAGAACAACCAGCGGGACAGCAATTCTAACCCGTGGCCCTCCGTGGGAGTGTGAGAACAGGCATGTGGGGTTCTTTTTTCCCTATACTGAACCGGACTCTGCTGTCTGTCGTCTGGTTCGGCGTCCAGGCCGTCATCGGCGGCAGAATGATATACGTCTGCCTGCGATCCATCTGGATTGACCTGGACGACCGGATCCCCAACACCCTGCCGGTGAGCACGGGCATCACGACGGGCGAGTTCATGGGGTACGTTCTCTTCAATCTCGCCTGCTGCGTCTTCATGTGGTTCCGACCGCACCAGCTGCGGCCGTACTTCCACGGCGCGTCGGTGCTCGTCTGCCTGACGCTCTTCATCCTCCTCGGCTGGGCACTGGGTACCAGCGAAGGATGGGGCGAGATTGGGCGGTCGCAGGCGACGACATCATCGACCGAGCTGGGATGGAACATGTGCGCCGGCATCATGTCGGTCATCGGGAGCATCTCGGCCGGGATTCTGAACCAGAACGATTTCACGCGCTTCGCAAAGCGGCCGAGCCAGGTTACCTGGTCGCAGGGCATCTCGTTCCTCCTTGCCGGGAACATCGCCGCCATCGTCGGCGTCTTGGTGACGGCCGCAACTCAGGAGCGTGAGTACTATCCCACCTGCTATCCCTCATCGGGAGTATTGCCACTCGGTGGGGCTATAATGGCACGCTGATGACCCGGATGTCTCATAGAGTACGGCAAGGGAACGGCCCTGTGGGATCCTAGCAAACTCTTCCGTGCTATTCAGGACGAACATGGCTCGGGAGGCCGGGCGGCGGCCTTCTTCCTGGCCATCGTCATGATCGTCAGCCAGCTCTCCATCAACGTCGTCGGCAACGTGCTCGCCGGGGGCCTCGACGTTGCCGCCATGTTCCCCAAGTTTATTAACCTCCGCCGCGGTGCATACGTTATCGCTGCGCTGAGTGTGCTGCCAAACCCGTGGCAGCAACTCGTAAACGGGACGACGTAAGTCTAGACTCTTTGCTTTCGGAAGAAAGAGTGGGCAGCTAACAGCATCCCTCTCCGATTCCTAGATTCCTCGCCGTGCTCTCCGCGTACGCGGTCTTCCTTGGCCCCATGATCGGACTCCTCTGCGTGCACTTCTTCGTGATCCAGCGGCGCCGGTTCCACATGCCCGACCTGTATGAAGGGTCCCGGCGGTCCGTGTACTGGTACGCGTACGGTGTCAACTGGCGGACGGTGGCGGCATGGGCCCTCGCGGTGATTCCCAGCATGCCGGGGTTCGTGCACCGCGCCAATGCGGCTCTTCCAGTCCCGGTCGGTGCCACCCGCGTGTACAGCCTCAGCTTCGTACTGGGATTCCTGCTCTGTAAGTCTCCAGCCTTCTCTCATGGGGCCTTGCCTGAATCGATATGGTGCTAACCGTGATCTTCCACAGCCGGTGTTCTAGCGTACATCTTCCAAGTCGTCTTTCCATTCACGTACCCGGAAGTCTCTCCAATGGAAGAAGCAGAGGAACTAGAAGGGGTCGACCCAAATAAGATCCTGGACAACGGAGAGAACGACGCGAAGAAAGCAGCGTACACAGACAACGTCACCAGCGTATGAGGAGTCAAGTGATGGCATGAAAGCTAGATTAGACGCTCGGAATAACGCATGATGAGCCACTGCCGTAGTGACAAACCGTATTGGTGCGTGCCCACGCATGTGAAGTAAGCCGGGGAGTCTATCTGCTCCGCAGGAAGAGAGGAACACCGACATCAAAAGCACTGTATTCTCGCAGGTATCTATCTGCCCAGGGTAGAGGAGTATCGTAGCTGCTGCGACAAACGCGGAGTGTCCAACGCCCCCGAGGGCGGAGGCGATTCACAGCCACGACCTGATTCTCCGTTACACCCCACCTTAGAAAAGGCGCTAAACCCTCATTCGTATTCATGAGGCTCTAAATGGACGATGGAGACATAATGGAAATGAGGGCCTCACCAACAAACGTATTTACGGGCTTCTAGCATCGTGTTATGTCCACGAAAAGGCAGTCGGATAGATAGACAGTTGCACCTTGTGTTGTCACCTACAGGGATTCTTCACTCTAGAGGAGGATCAGAGGATCTGAGTGCATCGTCCGGCCCAGCCCCAAGCCACTGCAGGATCTAGAAATAACCATAACGCAGACCGATATCATAACGCAAACTGACCATAACGCACTTAACTTGGTAGTTCACGGAGGTAGCGGACTTACTTCGACATCGCCGGAGAGGGCTATAGTTATAAGACTAATCTTGGCTCGGCACCTGTACCTCCAGGAATCAAACAGCCAAAGCATCAATCACTCGCCGCTGCCCCCCAAGCGTCAACTGTTACCGTGATCATCAACATGCCTTCCATCACTGGCCAGTTCATTCTCGTCATTGGCGGCTCCTCCGGCATAGGCGCCGGCGTGGCCAAGCTCGCCCTCGCCGAAGGGCTGCGAGTCGCCATTGCGTCCTCAAACCCCATTCGGGTAGCTAACGCCGTCAAGTCCCTGCAGGCCGCCTGTCCCGGCGGCGACATCACCGGGTATACGTGCGATCTCAAGCAGGCCGACGTCGAGGCGGGGCTCGAGAAGCTCCTGACAGAAGTCACGGCGGCGGCAGGGACCGCCGGCCAGCCTCGGCTGCTTGACCACGTCATCTGCACCGCGAACGTGCCCGACATCAAGCCCGTGGCGCAGGCGGACGCCGAATACCTCCGGGCGGTTGCGCAGGGGTGCGTGACGCCGACGATCCTGTTAGCCAAGCTGGCGCCACGGTTCCTCAACAAGTCGGTCCGTTCCTCGATCATCTACACGGGCGGCGCCGTCGCGGACCGGCCGAGGCCGCCGTACACGATGGGCTCGTTCATGGCCGCGGGCATGCAGGGCGTGGTGCGCAGCCTGGCGCTGGAGTTGGCGCCGGCACTGCGGGTCAACATGGTGCAGCCCGGGGCGACGGACACGGAGCTGTGGGGGGCCGGGGAGCAGCGGGCTCAGCTGCGGGAGGCAGTCACGAAGATGGCGCTGCTGGGGAAGCCCGGGACGGCGGAGGAGGTGGCAGAGGCGTATATGTACCTGATGAAGGACAGCAATGCGACGGGGTCCTGCGTCAAGACGGACGGGGGTGTGCTGCTCCAGTGAGGCGGCCGGGCGACTCTGTCGGGCAGGTAGACGTGCCTGAAATCTGTGAGACCATCACTTAATAAGCAATGTTGACGGGTGGTTGATAATTCAGTCCTATCTATTGTCTTGATAAAAGCCATGGTGCACGGCGAGCTCTGGAGAAGGCAGCGAAGGCGTCTCGAGAAATGGTCGAGGGGAGACATAGCTCCGTGTAGCATCGCCCTGCGAGGCTGAGACAGCTGCAGTCTGGCGCTCTCTCTAGCCTTAACGAAGCTATTCATCAACCTGCACGGCACCGGTGCGATGCTGGAACACCTCATTATCATGCGTGTTTTGGTAACAACCACCTACCTAAGGACTGTGGCCACGGCTGTCGGACCAACCTGAGAACTGAGGTGCGTCCGGAGGCCGGCAGGCACGGGACACGCACGCTAAAAGGCCACCGTGCGGCGACGTCATAAAAAATCGGAGCGGAAATGTCTCGCAACTCCGAATTTCTCTCGGCAAACAATTCCAGTCACCAAACCGACAAACCTTTACCTACTGCGTATTCGCCATCACCGAACGAGTGGCCCGTATATAACGCCTGCACGTACCTACCTGGTCGATACCATACCCTGCGCACTTCTTTCGACGCCTCGCTGTTCCCAACAATCACCAGCCATCACAATGTCAACAGCGCCCGTCGTCTCCTCGACGCGGCGCGGGCTCGCCGGCCTTTGCGCCGCCTGCGCTCGCGAAGCAATCCTCGCCTCGACCACCCTGCGAGCTCCAGCTTCTCGGATAGCAAGAAGCGCGAGAGAATTCTCGGCGGAGACCCGTCGTAGGACGTTGCCGTCAGAATTCCACTCACATCCCTCAGCGGCGACCCTTGGTACCCCCCAGCGCCGTTGGATGTCCTCGACACGCCCGGCCCTGCGCTCGTCTGCCGCCGCTCAGACCGCCACCACCGAACCACAGTCCGACGGCGCTTCTGATGGCGCCCAGTCCACAGCCGGCAAGACGGCAGAACAAGC
Source organism: Pleurostoma richardsiae (assembly GCA_030052745.1). NCBI lineage: Eukaryota > Fungi > Ascomycota > Sordariomycetes > Calosphaeriales > Pleurostomataceae > Pleurostoma > Pleurostoma richardsiae. The sequence continues at coordinate 115,837 of JANBVO010000032.1, forward strand.
CGAGATCCGCACCCAAGTTCCCCCCTCGCCGCCGTCCTACTATGCCCTCTTCCCGCAGACCCTCCCCCAGGGACCTCCACCAGCAGGGCCTTTCCACATCGACACACGCGCCCTCCGCCGCGAGTTCTTGCAGCTGCAGGCGGCTGCGCACCCCGACTTCCACCACCAGGCCGCGTCCGCCGCGTCCTCGCCCTCTTTGCCACATTCCGCCGACCCGCGGGCGCAGTACTCGGCGGCGCGGCGCAGGGCGGAGGCGGTGTCGGCGCACATCAACGCGGCGTACCGCACGCTGTCGTCGCCGCTGCTGCGGGCGCAGCACCTCCTGCAGACGCGGTTCGGGGTGGACCTGGCGGGCGACGAGGCGGCGGCGGCGGCGCGGCCGGACCCGGACCTGCTGATGGAGGTGCTGGAGACGCGGGAGGCGATCGAGGGCGCGGAGGCGGAGGCGGAGCTGGAGCCGCTGCGGCGGGAGAACGAGGCGCGGATCAGGGACACGGTGGAGGCGCTGGAGCGGGCGTTCCGGGAAGACGACGTGGAGGCGGCGAAGAGGGAGACGGTGCGGCTGCGGTACTGGGCCAACATCAAGGAGAGCATCGATAACTGGGAGCCCGGGAAGCCCGTGGTGCTGCAGCACTGAGGTGGGAGGACGTACGTACCTGGATTCTGAGGGACATGGGTAGATAGGCGATAGCGCGCATTCATCGTTCTGTGTAGAGATACTGCTGATATTGCTTGTCAATGCCTCGCGACCGTGCCACCGGGGGGTGCATCAAGCTATGGCTCAGACACGATGGATGGTCTGTGATAGATCCTCGAGAATCCACAGGATGCTTCGGCAAACAATCAAGGAAATACGGGACAAATGAGTCTCTTCGCGAAAATAGCCTTTGGTCTGCTGTTGGCATTGACATCTCGCCGAGGCCACGCAGGCATCTTGCTCGATTCGTCAAATCATGTGTGTCAATGGCTGAAAGTGAGATTGGAAAGGAGGGTGAATTAGATGTGCCAAAGTTGAAATCGAGGTAAGGATTCTATAAGTTACAGCAGGCGAGTGAGGAAGGGAGCCATGGCTGCCGGCCGGAAACCTGAGCTGCCGTCAATCGTACGATTTTGACGTCGGTGGAAAGCTGTGTGTTCGTCCGCCTGCATGACGGCATCCGGGCCTTCGTGTCTTCTCCTTTCGTTCATTCATCATCCATACTGTATAATCTCTCTCAGAGCCGAGCTTAAAGACCCGGATTCCACCTAAAAGGGCTGCGAGAGTTCCGTAATGGATCTACTAGACAGGTATCCCAGCCATCGATTCAGATATCGCGAGGTGCAGCCCTGAACGATTCCCCAACACCCATGGTTCCGGACAGCCTCCGACAAAATAGATTGGCTGTTGATCCAATATACGATCAAAGAACACATGCTATGGGTCGTCTCCCTGGACGGCCATATTCTTCTTAGCTTATGGTTGCAGTGGCTTGCCCTCCCTGCATACCTAGGTAGACGGATATGTTGGCTCGTATCACAACACAAAACTCCGCAGATCAAGCCGACTGGCCCTATCTGAGATATATCCAGCGCCCGTGGCTCTTGGAGAAGGTGTCTTACCTGCCTAGTACATACTTCTTCAGACAAGGGCGGGGAAAGCCCCTGGACCGGCACCGGGCGAAATACAGCTCCACACTCCGCCCGGGTAGCCGGCCCCGAGATCCATCAGATACCGGGGCTGGGTCCGGGCGGTGGCCGGTGCCGGGTGTCTTAGAACAGGGCCAGTACGAAACTGCAGGTTAGGTACCTTACGTATGTACCTACCTACCTAGGTATGCAGATATAGAGTAGACACAAGGCTTGGTCTGCCACGTACGACCATACCCAGTAGAGAATTCGGGATCCCGTCCGCTCTCCCCTCGACAAGCTGCTGAGGGCCGGATTAGTAGTTGGGTCGGTGACGACCAGCGAATACCCGGTGTTGTACGTTTTGCTTTTCCTCTTTTTTGCTCTTAACTCTAGGTAGGCAAGGTAGGCGGTCATCTATCGAACTTTCGACTTTGGTGGTGAGTGGTGAGGCTGTAGAGCTGCTGGAGAAAGAGGCTAAGTTGGTCTTCTCAGACCGCAGAGGAGGTGCCTGGAAGCTGCAGAACCCCACCTCGACCCCGCCAAACCGCGAGCTTCCAGAGCTCACCTCACCTTCAACCAACCGCACCTCAAGCTCAACCTAACCCTAACTCCACATCCTCCTCTAACAAACAACTGCAAAGCCTCTTACCAAGGAAGATATAACTCCCTGACCACTATCTCTTGGGTCATCCGAACGACTGCATCACGCCGGAATAGCACGATCTGCAGCGGCAGACGGCAGCAAAGATGGCCTCGCCAAAGGTCGCCGAGGCCCTGCAGCAGGTCTCCGCCGCCCCGGACAAGGGTCCGGCCTTCGAGTCGCTGCTTACCAACATCAAGACGCTCTCGTCGCCGGGCGCTGTCGAGGCCGACCTCAACGCCGTCGTCGACGCCGCCCTCGCCGCCTCCCTCGGCATCGTCGCCACCCGCGGCGTGCTGACCGCCCTCACCTCCGCGCTCGGCGCCCTCGCCAACGACGACCTGACCGCCGCCGTCGGGACCCGCACCCTCTCCCTCCTGAACGGCAGCCCGCAGTCCTCGTCCAGCTTCCTCGACCAGGCCGCCGCGCTGCGCGAGCTGGTGGCCGGCGCCCACGAGGCCAACGAGGACTTCCTGGCCGCGGCGCGTGAGCTGGCCGAGATCCCGCTCGACTCGTCGCAGCGGCGCGTGGCCGACGCCGAGAAGGCGCGCGTGTGGGTGCGCGTGGTGCGCGACTTCCTCGAGGCCGACGAGCCGGCCTCGGCGGAGACGTACCTCAACAAGCTCAAGGGCGTCATCTTCGACGTCGACGACGATGCCCTGCGCCTGCACTTCCGCCTGTCGCAGGCCCGCATCAACGACGCCAAGCGCCAGTTCCTCGCCGCCAGCCAGGCCTACCACGACATCAGCTTCACCGCCGCCATCGCAGAGGAGGAGCGCCTGCACACCCTCGCCATGGCCGTCAAGTGCGCGGTCCTCGCGCCCGCGGGGCCCAGCCGGAGCAGGGCGCTGGGCAGGCTGTACAAGGACGAGAGGACCGCGGGGCTGGAGGAGTTCGGCATCCTGGAGAAGATGTTCCTCGACCGGCTGCTGGCGCCCGCCGAGGTGGACCGCTTCGCGCAGGGCCTGGCGCCGCACCAGCTGGCCACCACGGCCGACGGGTCCACGGTGCTGGCCCGCGCCGTCGTCGAGCACAACTTGCTGGGCGCGAGCCGGCTGTACAGCAACATCGACTTCGACTCGCTGGGCCTGCTGCTGGGGCTGGACGCCGCCAAGGCCGAGGAGACGACGGCCCGCATGATCGAGCAGGGCCGGCTGGTGGGGCGCATCGACCAGATCGGCCGAGCCATATGGTTCGGCGGCGGCGAGGCGTCCGGAGAGAAGGGAAGCGGGTGCGCCGAGGCCGTGTTCGCCCGGGAGATGCGCCGGTGGGACGCCAACGTCCAGGGGCTGGCGGAGGAGGTTGAGAATGTGACCAATGCGCTGCAGCGCGAGATGCCGGTGAGTTTTGCCTTTCCCCTTGTCACCCACGCGTGTACGCCCTGCGTCAAGAGTGGTACGCCGACGACACCGCGCACTGACCCGACCACCATCGTTGCAGGACTTCGTCGCTGCGCATTTGATTGTTTGAGGAAACGTGGAGACGACAACTGAGGGCCATTGACATGGGAACTTGCAAGGCGACTAGGCGTTCAGGGCATATGAGGAAGGACTGTTTGATGCGGAGTGCAAGATGTATTAGATTTGCACCCTATTATGACGGCACCTTACCGACACCGATAGAGGATTCTTCATCCAGAAATGACTCCGGCCATTTTTATCCATCTGGGCTATCGAACAACCGTGGCCGTCCCTCCGTAATCCCAGTATCAAATGCCCAAAACCAAGTCCCTTGTATCGCCGATTAGCCCAACGCCATGCCAAATAGAAAGCTCCGCAGCCAGTTCATGCTGAGCCCAGCAAGCAGCACCGTCATGTCCTGTCTGACCATAACGCAAAACCCCCCCTTCAGTCTAGGTCCTTCCACCTCACAACGATATACCCGTGCTCCAAGAGCGCATCGTCCCCATCCTCCTCCACGAACATCTTGTCGTCATCCCTAAACAACTTCCGCCGCTTCGCCCGCTTCCCACCGTCACCCTCTCCTTCCCTTGTCTGCTGTTGTAGCCGGCCTGGCGGCATCGAGATGTTGACGAGCGCGGCGGCGAGCTTCTCGCCAAGGAGGTCGTACCCGGCCGCAGTGGGGTGGAGCAGGAGCTGGTGACGCGCCGAGGCCGAGTCTCCGGACCAGTAGCGGCGACGCTCGGTATCGCTCATGCTGGCATAGGGGAGCGCGGTGCTAATGTCGAAAACGTGGCTGTTGTTTGAAGATGGTCAGTACCGTGGCTTCTAGCGGCCGAGTATCGCAGCAGCGGAGGGTGGGAAAGTTGACTGAAGAGAAATAGCAAGCAAGGAGGAGGAAATGATAACGCGGGAAGAGAGGTGACCTACAAGTTCTTCGCCTGATGTCCCTTGATCATCTCGTTCAGCTTTGCCCTCCTGCTCCGGACCCTCTCCCTCTCCTTCTCCGCCGCTCCGCCCTTCCCTCCCCGCCCAGCCGCCGGCGATGTTCCCGCCTCCGGTACCGTCACCGCCAGCACCTTACCTCCCCGCGACAGCGGCACTGCCCAGACCGCCTTCAGCGCCTCAAACACTTGCTCGACAGGAGGCCCACGCGGCGCCAGCAGGTCGTTCGTCCCGCCCAGAACGACCGTCCAGTCGAAGGGGCACTTCGTCGATCCCGCCGTCGCCGGCGTCGTAAGCGCCGCGAAGTGTGACTCCATCCGGGCGCGAAACTTGCTCTCCCTGCCGCCGGGCATCGACACGGCGTGGTCGCCCGGCAGCCCGTCGAGCGTGGTCTCGATGCGCAGGTTGGGAAATGCCCGCTGCAGGCGGGCGCTGAGGGCCTCAGCGTACGGCCTGTACGACTGCGCGGACGGCGAGCCGGCCCTGGAGCCGCCGCCGTTGCTCCTGCTGTTTCCATTGCCCTCGTTGTGGCTCCCGAAGGGGCACCAGCCTGCGGTCAGGGAGTCGCCGAAGCAGAGGACGCGGAGTGTGCGCTTCTGGGGCCAGGGAGCTGGCGGCGACGGCGTCGCGGCCGGTACAGCTTCTGCCGGTGGAGGTGACATCTCCGTCGCGGGGGCGATGATCGGAGAGTCGAGCTTCTCGCTGGTCGAGAGGTCCGCAGGTGGCTGGGATGACAGCCAAGTAGGGCCGCTGAGGGATTGGAAGAGCGAGGAGAGGGGTTTCGGCGGGTTCATCGGCCTTCTTTCGGGCTGCAGAGGGGATCGGGATAGTTGGGGGTGGGTATCTGACAGACTCGACGTGTGGCTGCTTCGGTCTCTTGGTGCTTCTTCTGCGGTGTGTGTGCGTTGCCACGGATGCTATAGGTGATGCGTGCTGCGTGCTGCGTGCTGCGTCCGAGTGACGACGGGTGGGTGAGAGTGACGTTGGTCAGCGGACGACGAGGCAGCAGGCGAATTCCGAGAGCTCTTGATAAGATAAGCAGGAAGGCGGGGCGTTGGGGTGCTGATAGCGAAATGGCGGCGACTCCCCGCATGACGCTAACGGCCCCTTTGTTATTATGAAAACCCTCGTGTCTGCCCTTGCACAAGGTGCCTTTACCCATCTTATGCACGATCCCTCCCTAGAGACATAACGGCAGACCGTTTCCATCAAGAGGACTTCCTTTCTTAAGGGTTAGATAGATACGTCTCAGCAGCCTCAAGCGACATGGTATAGTGAATGTATACTATGAGATTTGCAGCAACACGGCCTAAGGCTCCAGTTGAAGTAGGTGGGCATCATCACTAAGGTACGTGGCTAGACGACACCGCAACTCACTGCGAGTTCCATGCATGCTGTATTATTGGGGCTTCCTCGTATATATATATGCCCTCATGAGCCCCAGCGACAGGCTATGCATCATAGACGCTGCATGTCTCTTTCAGTCTGACATGTCTATTCTTGAGATAATAACTGCCCAGCTATCTCCATCAATCCCTCCATATCCTGTCAAGTCAGCATGACCATTTGTCTCCCTCTCAGAGGGTACGGCGTGAGGATTGAGTATGAAAATACTCTCCTTTCGAGCCTAGATGCGTGCGCCCACGTCCGTCTCTGCGTGAGGACGGATAGACCTCCATCAGGAAAGCGTCACCTTCATCCATCTGCCCCTCTCAGTGTGCCACCATCGCTCCTTGTCCTTCTTGTCAAGCACCTGGCCAGCATACGTATTCCATCGGCCCGTACACCCCTCCCTAGCCTTGACGGGATCCTTCTCTTTGCTCTTGGACGATGCCTTCCCCTCTCTGCCGCTCCGCTGCTGCGGCTGGTACAGCTCCTCCCCGCCGTCCCCCAGCAGATCGTCAATGCCCACCAGGCCTCCTCGCTCGTCGACTGCGCCGGCGTCCGGCAGGAGATGATATGTGATCTTACTCTCCACATTCCCCATGAAGCCGGCGATGCCGTACTTCTCAATGGGCTCGCCCCGCTCGTCCACTACGTTGACCTGGAACCGCGGGAGCCGCCGCGCGGCCTCTAGCCTGTCCTGGGCGGCTAGGCGCGCCCAGTGAAGGTCGCTCGCGTCGCGCAGCGTGAATAGATCAATCTTCTCGTCCTGGCCGAATGTCGTGCTTATAGGGCTGCTTAGACTGGTCGCAGTGGCGGTGCTGCCTCTGTGAGAGTGGCCGAAGGATTTGCCCGAGACTGAGCTGTTCGAGTGCGCATGCCCTGCCGAAGTATGCGGGCGACCAGGGGTTGTACTCGCATGGTGCAGCTGCCCGCCCTTGTATCGGTCGCCCGGTAGGTCAACTCGCTCGCGGGGCCGGCACAGCGACTGAAACGTCCCCTCTGGATCATTCGGGGTGCGAAGAGCCCGCAGGGATGGGAATCCGTTCGCTGCGATGCTGCGAGCCAGGATGTTGTCGGCCGGTGACGCTACGCCAGAGGCCGTGTCGTCGAGGATGTCCCAGTGCAACTTCTGCAGGGAGCCCGATGCGAGGTACGGCATCAGCCAGATGAAGGTATCATCCGGCAGTATAGGAGCAAAGGACTGGACCAGTGAGAAGGTTGTCAAATTTGGTAAGTTGGAGAAGATCCGTGCAAGAGCAGGCAAGGAGTCGAGGTTTGCGTGGATAAGCGTGAGAGTCTGCATGGACTGAGCAGGGGAATGGGTGGCCAGAGATGACAAACCCGAAGACGACACTCCTGCACAGTTGGCTATGGAAAGCTTCTTCAGGGGTGGAAGGTAAAGCAGGCTGCTGTCGTCGAAGGAGTTGACAGGGAGATGCGAAAGGTAGAGCGTCTGCAATGAGGGCAGGCGGGACAGTGCAGTGGGGAGCAGGGAAGCAGGCGACAGTGTTGCTCCAGGGAGGCAGTGGATGGTTAAACTGGACAGGTAGTTCCAGTTGGCATGGTGGTCCAGGAAGCTGTCGCTCTGGTGAGGATGCAGATCCCGGGGAATCATGACATTGTTCGTTGGCGCAGCCGCCATTCCAGCTTGGCTTCCCGAGCTCGACCCTACACGGTGTTGCCGCTGAATCGGTGAAGCGTCGAGGATCCAAGTCATGTCCTTCAGCCGCTGACGGGTAGAGAGGGCATGGAACAGCCTGCTGAATGTATGCCCATAATTTGGGTGAGGCCCCGTCAACCTCTCGAGGTTGGGGCATGACATGACCACTGTAGCAACGAGATCCTGGTATTCCTCCATCGAGACTCCAGCCACAGGCACAGCAGGCACTTTCAGTGAGTGGGGGATCGCCGCCAATGTCGGATTTCCTCTCAATGTCCTCCTCAGCAATACCAGCCTCGTTGCCGAAACTGCTTTGTACTTCTTTCTCTGATGTGCCGAATCCGGGCCCACAATCTGTATATCCTCGTATAGCGCGGTGCGCGCGAACTTCAGCCACTTCCTGCAGCTCATTCCAACGGAGCAGGTATCTCGCATCCAGCACGTTGCACAGCTTTTACTTCCTTTCTCGAGGTGGAGCTTCTTAAGCTCCTCGAGGATGAGCTCCAACACCTCCCCTGGGAGTTGGGAGAACAGCTCGTTGGGGCCTGCCTTCTTTCTGTGCGTCTTCAAAGGAGCCGGTCGCTGCCATGCGTAGCTCCGAGGCCTCGAGTGCGGAGACGGCGGTTGGCCGTGGAAGGATGACATGGCCGACTCGAACGAGGTCTCGCTGCTCCAACTGGAGGATCGCATCCGGGACTGGGAATCGAATGACTGGAAGCTCTCGCGGCTCACAATCGTGCTGCCCGTGACGGATGAGGCAGAGGAGAAGTTGCTGCTGTTCGACAGTCGTCGAGGACGAGCGTACATCCCCGGCCGCGACAGGGGAGGGGTGGATTCAGGAAACACGTCAGCACCGACTAATGAATCACCAACCTGTGAACGGGGGATATCGTGCAGTGAATGGTGAGCAATCGCATGTGGTGGCATCTTCCCCTTCACAAGAGCAACTGGCGCGTCCATCTTCGGCCTGTCCATAGGATAATATCTGGCTTGTTCAAATTGAGACGAGTTGAAAACAGACGGGAGAGAAATCTCACCCTCCCACGAGGAGATTGGCGACGCGGGTAAGACGGTCGGCGCAGCAGTTGATGCTCGATTTGGGCAGAGAGCAGGTGCTGGTGGCAGGGCAGTATGAGTCGACATAGGATGCCTACCAAATGCAGGAGGAGGCTTCAATAAACTGTGCTTTGTGTCATCGTAACCGTAGCTGAAGGAGTCAACAAGTAGCGAGGCTGAGGCAGAATGGTATCGCTGATGACGACCCAGGGGAGGAGGTCTGCCGCTCAAATCGAAACTCGGGCTAATAGTTGACGGGCTAATACGTCAGCCGAGAGAATTTCCAAATCAGAATGAACGATCTTCCGCCCTCACAGGGATGGAGTGTGAGACAAAGCGAAGAGCCAGAAAAGGGCATCAAAGAAAATGTCCTGCGAAGGTGAAAAGGAGGGAATTGTGGGTGGTCATTTCGTTAAATGGGTCCTGATGTTCGGACCGCCAGAACAAGGCCGCGTTTCTGTAGCATCGCTCTTATCCATGGATGGATGGATGGGCTGGCTGCATGGCGGGAGCTTTGATGTCACCAGCGATAACGCCTTGCCCGGTCGGTTGGTTGGCTTCGCGAGCCTCCATGGTAAAACGTGCCGGCTCTGCCTCGCGGCCGACGAGATGGCTGCTGGCGCCGCCACTAGGCCGGCGCCTGGCGGTTTGCTGGCGACATAGGGCTGCGCAGGCGCCCCCATCCCTCTCGGGTCCTAAACTGCAAAGGGTGATGCGCCACGCCAGCTGTGGAGATTGCGTTTTCCTGTCTGGGCGCTTTCAGCGCTCCCTGGACTCGCATAAATCGATGCCATTTTGACTCCCAATCGCGGGAAGCCCGCAGATGTCAATAGACACACGGGAACGTCGGCAATAGCGCACAGCACAGAGAGACATGCAGAAGCCGGATGGCACCGATATTGTGTCTAGAATAGAAAAGGGTGGCTGACGTGAATCCAACAGGCTCGAAGGAACAGGCAGGCAGCGTGGACAGGTGTGAGGCGTCGGATGCGTGTGTTGCATGTGTCGCCCAAGTGCTGAGAAAACGGGAGGAGGCTGAGTCGGAGCTGGAGCTGATCCTAGCAGCCAGCAAGGACGGTAATAACCTCCGATCCTCCTTGCCTGGTCTGCATATTTACCGACCCAACAGGCAGTCACAAGTGCGGGATGCAATGGGGCGGGCAGATTGTGGGGTTTGACGAAGGAAGCTGGGAGACTCACGAGGTTGCTATTAGTGGCATTGACGTGCGGTTATTCATACGGCTGCCATTGTCAAGGGAGGTCCTCCGCGAGGCCACTGGATTCTCGGCTTTGAAGTAGGCGAGAAAGACGTTCCTCGCGGCCTCAGCCCGCTCTTCGTCGAGGGCGGAGAGAGAGTTTCGTCCTCGGCTCCTGCTTCTGTTGTGGATAGACAATGGGGGCCGAGAGTCCTTGGACTTTTTGTTAAACATCTGGACGAAGCTGGTTATGAAGCCAGCAAATCAGCGCAGGACCGCGGGCCCAGGCTTGTCCTCCAGCGACGCAGTCGCCAGGCAAATCGATCGAACCGCTCAGCCCTGGTGAGCCTCGCAATGATTCGACGTTCCCTTAGTTGAGGGACCCAGTCCCAAGAACGTCTCCCGTTCAGAGTCCAACTATTGCCCAGAAAGAGAGGAGTACAGGCGTAATCAGGCGAGCTGCGCTGAACCACGATCGTCTAAGCCCCAGTGGCTGAACAACACGTAGAGATGAGCCGGGGAAACGAAGGTGGTGCTATCGATCGCTTCTCTTGATCTGGGTCAATGGTGGCATCGATTTGCGTGCGTCCTATTGCGAGCACTTGGGACTCGAAAAGTTTATCATCCAGGATCTGATGGAGAAGGTTGGACTGAATCATGCATGAAGACTCCGGGGCTGACGGACAAATCGGGCGACTCGTGTTGTGCCTTCGTGTTAAGACGCCAGGTTCAAAGCACAGCCGTCTCTGCGGTCGAATACATGGCGTCTTGAAGCTGCAAGCCCAGGCAGTGGAAGGTTAAAGAAGCTAAACAGAGAGATGTTGCTAAATAAGACGCGAGGACGGGAGATGTGGCTCTTTCCGCTCATGCAATTTTATTACCCAGCATCTCCACCACACGTTTTGTACGGGACCCGTATGGAGCCGGGTCCAGGACATCGGCGGGAATGTCAGGCAATGGTTCCGAAGGCCAAAAGTGTCATTTTGCATGTGGTTCTGCTGAGCCCAAACCCATGGAGGAGGCCGGTTGGCCCCTCGAAAACCCGACTTTCAAGACAAGCCTCCCTAGACACGGGCTGGAAACCGGAGATCTCCTGCAGGCGAGACACTCGATGGTGTGTTTGCAGGGCGTCAGACGGCTTCCGAGAGATCTCGAGGCCACCCTTGCGCGCGGAGGCGGCACCAGTGAAGGGAAGAGCTGCAGGACGTGGCAACGCCAGCCTCCACCCTCCAATGGAAGGGCAGAAGCGGCCCAAGAACGAGAAAAGGCTAAGGTAGTAAACTTGGCGAGCTGGAAATATAGCGGGGTAGAAGGATGGTGTCGTGACTTTGTGGGTTCGCAGTGTCTCGCTTGTCAATCAGACTGGCTCTGGCTCCATGCATGTCTCTGGACGGACCTCTGTCATGGAGACAGCGAAACAACTGATACCACGCAGCCGATCCATTGCGAGCCATTCCTCGTGGACCAGTCAATCAGAGGACCCCTTACGCCATTCTGAGGGCAACCGCTTGTGCCAGGATGTTGAGGCAGCTACGGAGTCTCTACCAGCCAGTCTCTCCGAAGTGATCAGTTCCCCAGTCGATTCTCCAGCCGGTCTCCCCTTCGCCTGTTTCATTCACTCGATCCTGCAGTGGACGGACTGACTCTGAGTGGCTTACCCGGCGTCGGCATTACCTGATCGTTGCAGTAAGCCCGCTCGTACTGAGCAAAACGGCTGTAACCAAGTGGATCGGCGCCGGCCACTTGGCGCCCCTGCGTGCCGCTCTGGCGCCGGAAGGCTTGCTGCAGCTAAGGAGCGCCGCAGGAGGCTGGAGGCTGAGGCAGAAGAATTTGACGAGCAGGAGGATGCTGCTGTAGAGGGTAGAGTGGAAGCAGAAGAAGAATGAAGGAGAAGTTTGAACGGTGGGAGAAGGAAACGAGGATGAAGAGTGTAAGGTACTGCACCTAGGTAGGTACTATACCGAAGGCAGCTCCGTACAGAGTACGGAATACATCCGCACCTCACTCGGACAGGAAGGCACAGCAAAGAGTCGAGCATCTTTGGTGGAAGGAAGGAGCGACAGACCCCTTTCGGGGAAACCACGATCGATGATCGACTCCTTCTTCCGATTCCCCGATCTCTCGATACCTCACTGATACCTTTTGGTAGGTACCTACCCAGCCACTCCTGCTTTCTAAGGTACATGGACATGATAAGCCTTATCCTTCCTGGGCGAACATGTTCCTCTGTCATACTTCTCGGCGTGCCTAGGTAAGGTAGGGAGGTTAGGTAGGTACCTACCTATGTCAAGTTAGATATGACGCCAGTACGCCGGACCCTCGGGCGCTGGTCGCCGGCATCGTTCCTGCGTCAGCGCTCAAGCGGCCCGATGCAGGGCCGTGTACACGTGCCGATCGAGACTCTTGTCTGCTGCGTCGTCCTCCAGTCTTTGCACCGATCTTATACGGTATAGCGGACCCTATACATCAGCTGACCGTATCTCAACTTCTGCATGAAGCCGCCCGAGGAAGTTCTGGGACTGCAACCGTAATGCCCTACAGCCGCTTACAGGTGCAGTTGAACATTGATCCGTCACCTTATCAAATCTCTAATCCTGGTATTATGACTTACGAGTTGCAATACCGCCAGCCTCCTAATCTACGGGACTGGCGCTGGCGTAACGCGCCGCCTTCCAGCCTCAACGGGTTTGGCTCCTGTTTGAGAAAATATCGAAGCAGGACTTCAGAGAGGGGAGAACTATAGCACAACTGAGCCTGGTCGACGAGCACCGCTTGATTACAGTCAGGGTTCAATATGATCACCGAGTCACAACCCAGGACCATTTTACTGTCTTTTAGCCAGCAAGGGCAAAGGAGCCTGAAGCGATTAACTCGCCGAGCAAATGTGCAGCTAGTGCTCTCATTTCCAACTTGGTTACGGTCCCTGATAGGCGGTGAGGACACTCCACCGCCAGGACACAGCTCAGCACCACGCAGCCTGACGAACAGGCTGCGTCAGCCAACAGGGCGCTCTCCAAAGCTGCTGTATTGCCTAAGAGGAAGCCTTGCACTGCCACCCGTCCTACTACCCGATAACGCAGACAGGACACCTACACCTCCCATTCGTTGCTAAGGGATCACATGATGTGAGCATCGATGCCCGAGCCTTTCAAGTCTCGATTAATTCCTTTCTCTTGAAGCAAGAGCCTTGTCCAAAAGAAAAAAAAATCTTCCAAACCAGAGCGAATCGAGGTCAGTCAAAATGGCTGAAGCCGCTGTGGCCTTTGGCCTCGCTGTCAACGCTCTTCAAGTTGTGGATTACGGCATCAAGTTCCTTGCTACCGCCTGGAACATCTGGAAGTCTGGGAAGGAGGGCGTTGACGGACTGGTTGACCTGCAGCTTGTCTCACAAGATGTGAGGGCCGTGGTCAAAGAGCTTGAGACGGCGCCATCCTCCTCTTCGCATCCACTCAATGACGGGAGCAACGAAAGGATTATGACACTCGCTAAAGAATGCGGTGAAATTTCCCAGCGGATCTTGGACTCAGTCGAAAGCCTTGGGATCCCTGGCAAGGGCCGCAGGAAGCGACAAGCGATCGTGGCAGCTGCCCGACTAGCGTGGAAGTATGACGAGATCATGGCTCTGCAAGCTCGCCTCGCAGACATGAAGAGCGAAATCACGCTTAACTTGAATATTTCTCTCAGGTCAGTCGACTGCGAATCAACGGCAGAGTTACCTCCTAACAGGGTGGCCCCAGATCTTGCATGATGAAGTCACTAGAAAACCAAGACGTGATAAAACAACAGCTGGCCCAGTCCCACAAAGACAACCACAAGCTGAAGTCTAGGATCGAAAAGATGGCAGATGATGGAGAAGGTTTGGGGTCCACTTTGGTCAGATACCTCGTTTGGGGAGCTGATTCCACTTGGTCTAGAGAGCTGGCACAGTCAATATTTGATGGCCTCCTTGAAGCTGTATACAATTCCGAGAAGTATCACAACAGTGATGCGTCAGCCTTTAAAATCGGGAAGAGTCGGAGAGCGACCCTCGAAAGAAAATTCCTGTCAAAGCTCCAATATGATGGTATGCAAGATCGAGAACTTACGGTTGTCGAGGCTCATCAGACCACCTTTCGCTGGATACTCGAGCAGGAAGACGATCAGCAGCGTCCCTGGACAAATTTCCGCCACTGGCTTGAATCCGACCAACAGTTGTATTGGATCACCGGTAAAGCCGGGTCCGGGAAGTCGACACTGATGAGATTCATCACACAGCCTGTCTCGTCCAACAATGCGATCTCTGCAACTGACGAGGAGCCACGTTGTTCGGAGTACCTGCTCCGCTGGGCAAAAGGTCGACGCATAGTCTTTGGTGCCTTCTACTTCTGGGCGGCCGGCATGAACATTCAGAGTTCCAAGGAGGGTCTCTACCGTACTCTTCTGTACCAGATCCTAAGGCATTGCCCAGAAGCCATCCCGCACGTCTGTCCGGAGCGTTGGGAAGCGCTCTGTCTGTTTAATGAAGACCCCAGGTCTCTCGGAGAGGGAGAACTTCGAAACATCCTCCTCAAGACAGCTCGCGTCGTCAGCTCTACCGCCAGTCTCTGTCTATTCATCGACGGACTTGACGAGTTCAATGGTCGGCATGATGACTTGATTCGTCTAGTCCAGGAACTACTTGCAACATCCCCGATCAAAATCTGCGTTGGAAGTCGACCGTGGCTGGTCTTCGAGGACGCATTGAGCAGCCAGTCGAATCTCAGACTTGAGGATCTTACGCATGACGACATCAAAGAATATGTCATGACCAGATTTCAATCTGATGCAGAATTTGGACGACTTCGAGAGCAAGAAGCTGACTTCTCTGATGATCTTGTCGACAATGTCGTTGGGAAAGCCTCAGGCGTTTTCCTCTGGGTCGACCTCGTCGTCACATCCCTCCTCGACGGCATGCGATCTGGCGACCGAGCGTGCGACTTGCAAAGGCGACTTGACCAGCTCCCAGGAGATTTGGAGTCGTTATATGACGATATTTTCGGCAGCATTGATCCATTATATCTTGAGCACGCCGCGCAATATTTCCAGATGATGCAGGCGTGTAAGGAGCCACCATCAGCACTCCTTTTATATTTCGCTGACGAGGAGGACCCGGATTTCGCTCTCAAGCTGGCCGTAAAGCCTTTGTCCGATACAGGAATTGTCAACCGCGTAGAAACGATGCGCAGGCGATTAAGTTCCCGTTGCAAGGGGCTCATCTCAATACCGAAGATAGTCCTAGACGTTAAGGCTGACAAGATCACGGCACAATACTTCCATAGGACGGTAAAAGACTGGGTTGGCCAAGACGCCATGCATGAGAAATTCCGGGCCGTGAGGAAGGCCGCATTCGATCCTCACCTCAGCTTGTGCTGCGGGGCCCTAGCAATTTGTAAGACGAGCCAGCAACAGGCAGACCGCGGATTCGAAAAGCATCAAGACATTTTCCAATGCATGCGACACGCGTCGGACGTCTTGCCAGAGAGTGTGCCAAGCATGGTCGGCATGCTTGACGAGCTGAGAACGACACTTCCTGAAGATGAAAGAATCTGCAATGATATCAAAGTCTTGCTCGACACGGCTAGGAGGTATGGGATCCCCAAGGAGTCTCTGGTGAGATATATCCGTGAATGCTTCGGAGATAGCTTCCTCTCGCTGGCTGTCAAGTATCAGGTGGTCGAATACGTCAGAAGAAGAACGGAACGAGGTTGTTTGGTCCTACCTAACGAGAAGCCGCGCATGCTTTCGGAATATTCTTACGAGCTATTTCTGCCCGAGAAGACGTTCTGGAATCCCATCCGGCTTCTGCAGAGACGTCCTCCAGCGAAGACTCCTAGATACTGGCCCCTCCTCTTGGATGCCGTTCCTTCCTTTTATACAAACCCCGCAATGGTGGCTGTCCTTCTGGAAAACGGGGCCGATCCCAACTTCATCCTACATCACAGCGGGAAGAGGAGTACTATATGGCTAGAAACTCTCGCTATGGGAATAGGCAGCTTGGCAACTCATTCAAATATCTCAGACACGTGGGCGTACACCATCCAACTCATGGTAAGGCGTCGTGCAAGATTGGACCGGAGGGCGCTCAAAAGAGCTTTGATAATGGTGTCAACCTCAAACGACATCCCTGCCTCGCAATACAAGTTTAGCATCTCCCGCCTGCAACGTACACTCCGTGAGATTAAGCTCGGAACGGCTGACCCCAAAGTTTATTTCGCTGTGGGTGGCCCTTCAGCATGGATGACGTTGCGGGACAATACGCCGAAGATGATCGACCATACAGGATGCCGCCCTCCTAGGTCGACGAAGATATATCACATCTCTAGAAAGAAGCACCCTATAAGTCCTCTTTCATCTCTCTTTTCTGTTCAAACGGCCGCCTCTACAACCGAATAGACAAAAAAAAATCTAAAAGGGCCCGTATACTGGCTTCTTTACTGGCACCCTGGATTGGCCTTTGCTGGAGTTTGGTGAGGGAGGCTTGGAAGATATGTTAAGTAGGACGCTCAGGGCTGTGTAATGTACAGCTGTAGTTGAAGGCTGGCAGGCGCAATACAAGCAATTCTCTACAACAAGAACATATGAGAACGCCCACGATCATGACAACAACTGCCTCCCGGAACACCACATGAGGAAAGCCAAGCGAGAGGAACAATACCGTATGGGCTATAGCATAACGGACCAAGTCAGGACGCACCAGACGGTAATCAACATGATTGCTTTGTCTGCCGTCCTAGTAGACTTCCTTTAGCGATTGCGGATGCCGCATATAGTTTGCAAAAACATCAAGGCATTACCATGAGTCTAGAGGCGAAACTTGTCATGATTACTCTTATTCCTGCTACCTCAACTTCGTCTCATAAACTCCCGAGTCCGTTCACTACCTGACTCTCTCTTTACCGTCATAACCAGTCACTACGAGCTTTAATACTGCTTGGTCTAACAGCCAAGTTATACCGGTACCTCTAACAGCGTGGGACAACGTCTATATCGGCGAATCGTCGGCGGGGATCCCCCCTTCCCAGTTCTCAGACGCATCTGTAGAATCAGCACCCTCATACCCCAGCCAGGAGCAGAACGATCGACACCGTTGCCGGTAGCGCCTGAACGAAGAGGATGCGCCTCCCCACAAGGACGCCGCCGTAGATACCAGCCACGACGACACAACTGAGGAAGAACAGTCGGATCTGGGCCGCGAACTCCGAGACAGGGTGGAGGAGGCCCCAGGCGAGCCCGGCGGCCAGGAAGCCATTGTAGAGGCCCTGGTTGGCGGCGAGGGCGCGGGTCTTTTCGGCGAAGTCAGCGGTGAGGCCGAAAGCCTTGCGGCCACGGGGCGTAGTCCAGAGGAACATCTCGAGGACGAGGATGTAGACGTGTAGGAGAGCCACCAGGGCTGTTGCAGTAGCGGAGAAAGGCCCCATCCTTGGGTTTGTCTGGGTATGAACGTCTTGATGGTCGCGAAAGAGCTGGTCGTACACTGCAACTAGTTGTGCGCTACACGGTGTGCAGGAAGTTGTCGTTGCCCGTGTTGAGTTGACGAAGGCGGCCGCATATTTGGCGTTGGAAGGATTTACGCCAAGCTTGTGCTGCGGGGTTGCCGAGTCAACTACTGCTTACTTTCAAGTCATCAATCTTCCATCCAATTCTTTGTTAGCAACATGTAGAGTATGAAATCGCAGTTTGCTCTGCTCAGTGTCCGGCTGCAGAAGGCATGCGACAACTGATATCTAGGCTCCTAACTCGGCGTATCCAACAGCGAGCAGGAAAACTGTGTGCTGGTTTTGGCAGGCGTCATGTGCTATTTGTGGCCTCTCAAATCCTCCAATGGCCGCGTCTCATGGCCCGTGAGCGTACCACGGTGGGCGAGAGCTGGTCTCTACCGGCGGTGACACCCATCGAGTCCAACCCCTTCATGTAAGTAGCGGTTGTTCGATAGGGCTGCGGGAGTTTCGACTCAATACCCTTGGGTCCCCTTCTGCGTGTAAGAAGGCGCTTTGCCCAGTAGGCTCCTTCGGGACAGCAGGTGTCTCACTACTGTCCAATACACTGGCTCCTAGGCCGGGGTCCCTTCGGAGGAGCCTCGGAGCCGTAGTGATATCGTCCGGCGCGTCAAGAGCGTTAGACCCGAGAGAGTCGCACACGCCGAGAAAGGAAATGTAGAATTCGAAATGAAATGCAAACCATGTTGGCAATGAGAAGCGATTCCCCAACTCTACGTCCGATATCCTCCCCCTGAACCGCTCGCGTTGTGTCGTGGCGTACGAGAGGTGAAGAGAACAAGGGCAACTCTCGGCGATGTTTGCCGCAACGAGGGGTCCGCAATGTGGAACCTGCCCGGGGACCACCCACTTTGTGCGCCTCCGTATCCGGAGGTGGTTCGGGGTAGCTTTGGCGCGAGGATGGTCATTCCAAGGCATCCAATTGGCAGGCCGTGGATTCTTCCCCAGCTAGGCTTGGACAGACTGGGGCTCCCAGCCCAAGCCCAGAGCTAGGAATTGCGTCTTTGCGGTCATGAAGGAACAGTCAATGTGTTTGTGTTTTCTGCTGATGACTTCTTCGTGTTGATTTCGGAGGACGTCATTCCGTATTTCTATTGTCATTTGCTGTTACTTGTGTTGTTCATCTACAATTAGACATAGAAGGCGTCCTGCAGGCTGCGAAGATGGTCAAGGAAATCGACGCTGAAGAAGGTCCGTGACACCTCCTCTTCCCATCCCCGCTTCTTCCTTCACCTTCCCATCGCCGGATCGCACAACTGGCTTCCCGCGGGACTTGCACGGCAGCTTGCTCACCTATGGCTTGTCTACAGTTGCGAAGCACACCAGCCCCGACAGCTGCTGGGTGATTCTCTACGGCAACGTCTACGACGTGACCTCCTTCCTAGGCGATCACCCAGGCGGATCCAAGATCATCCTGAAGCTGGCCGGTCGCGATGCCACGGAAGAATACGACCCGATCCACCCGCCTGGGACCCTCGAGGAGAACCTCAAGCCCGAGGCCAACCTGGGCCCCGTGAACAAGGAGAGCCTAGCCCGCAAGCAGAATGCCCGCAAGCAGGAGCAGCAGCGATCTACAGCTAGCAAGAGCGGCGGCGCCGGCCTCGAGAAGGAGGACGGGAAGCTCGCTCCGGTCGTGCTGGAGCGCCTGCTGAACCTCGACGACATCGAGGCGGCGGCGACGCAGCGCGTGTCCAAGAAGTGCTGGTCGTACTACTACTCGGCGGGGGACGACATGTTCTCCAAGACTTTCAACAACGCCGTGTACCGCTCGATCCTGCTCCGGCCGCGTGTCTTCGTCGACTGCACCGCTTGCGACACTTCGACCACGCTGCTCGGCCAGCACCGCGTCGGCACGCCCATCTACGTGTCGCCAGCTGCCATGGCGCGCCTGGCGCACCCGGACGGCGAGGCCGGCATCGCGCGCGGGATCGCGCCCTTCGGCGCCGCGCAGTGCGTCAGTAACAACGCCAGCATGACGCCCGAGCAGGTGATCGCGGGGGCCAAGGAGGGCCAGGTTTTCGGGTGGCAGCTGTACGTGCAGACGGACCGACGCAAGAGCGAGGTCATGCTGGCGCGCATCAACAAGCTGCGCAAGTTCTACAAGTTCATCGTGCTGACGCTCGACGCGCCCGTGCCGGGCAAGCGGGAGACCGACGAGCGCGCGGGCTTCGATGACGACCCGGCGGCGCCCCCGATGGGCCGGGGCGGCGTGTTCGAGGATGACGGCGACGAGCCGGACGAGGAGGTCGTGGGCGGGACGACGGCCAAGAAGGGCGGCGTGGGCCAGCAGCTGTTTGTGGGCACGGCGGCGGACCTGACATGGCACACGACGCTGCCGTGGCTGCGGCAGCATACCGACCTGCCCGTGGTGCTCAAGGGTGTGCAGACGCACGAGGACGCTTACCTGGCGGCCAAGTACGCGCGCGAAAACCCCGGCACGGTGAAGGCTGTGGTGCTATCTAATCACGGCGGCCGGGCGCTCGACACGGCGCCGCCGGCAGTGCACACGCTGCTGGAGATCCGCAAGTACTGCCCGTCTGTGTTCGACGACGTCGACGTCTGGATCGACGGCGGCATCAAGAGAGGCACCGACGTCGTCAAGGCTCTGTGCCTGGGCGCGAAGGCCGTCGGCGTCGGGAGGGCGGCGCTCTGGGGGCTCGGCGCAGGGGGTTGGAAGGGCGTGAGAAGGACGTTTGAGAGTGAGTTCCCCCTCCCCCCCATCTACCTTGTTTCTCGTCCCCGTCGTCTTCTACGTGTCTCGGAATCTACGGGTAACTCGGACTGGCGGCTTCACGTGGCAAACATGAACCGGCCGCGGTAAGGAGGGATCGTTCCGGGTGCTGTCGGAAGCATTCCAGCTGCACTGCCTCCCAACCAGCAAGCACGCACGGCGCCATCTCCTCAGGAGAGCAAGAACTGCAGGAGGACACACGCAGGCGATGCTGACAATTACGAACAGTTCTCCAGGCGGAGACAGAGACGTGCATGAGGCTACTGGGAGCCAAGAGTGTGGAGGAGCTTGGGCCGCGGTTCGTAAGTGATACCTCGTTCACACCTGATCATGATCTTTCCCCAGGAAACTGGGGAAAAAAGAGGACCCCTTGATTGGGAAGGCTCGCAGGGCCTCTGGAAGAGATCTGCTAACGAGCCGATGTTCCCACAGATCAACGCGCGGGCGGTGGAGAGGGACATCTTCGACGGGGGAGCGGGGTTGGACGAGGCCGGGCTGGGGGACAAGGCGGCTGTGGTCAAGTCCAAGCTATGATATTAGAATTTAGCGCTCGGCGAGTGGCGACCAAGAGGGCGTGGGTGGGTTGGGTCGTCGGTTGTGCCGAGGTGAAGCAGTTGACGAGCCGCGAGCATATGATTTTCTGGGGAAGAAGGCCAAGAGGAGAGGCACCACCTTCCCCTCCTCCCTTGGCCACCCATCGTAACGGAGACACGGGGAATGGGGGAAGCTGGGGAAAGAGACGGTGTGGGTTGGCATCGTTTAGCACCGGATCTAAAGTTGACGTTTTCCCACTGCGATCTGCAAAGTACTCTTGTCGCCGCCTCTGTTCACCACCAGTCTGCTGTACCACCGTCATCCCATCCTGTCGGTCCACGATTACCGCTTTGGGCGCCTGAATGCGGTCCGCCTTCTGATGACGTCTTTCGAACGAGTTCCCCGAGTAATTAATTAAGAGATGCGCTGTACTTTACTGTAGTAAGGTTGCTAGTAGCTGTGAGGAGCCCCTAACGCCGACGGAGGAATGAAGAGAGGATCCAAATTACACTCGTGATCACGAATCACAAACCCTCTCTCAGCTTGCTTAATCCCCCCTTAACCGGGATATGGTGGAACAGAGCGAAACTCGGCCTTTTGTCATCCTCGTTTTGAGTCTGAAAATGCCGGAGCATCGATTGGTTCTGGTGAAGATGCAGGCTTGGCCAACATTAATGGAGTTGTAGCTGAGCAGCCTGTTGACTGCTTCCAAGACAGGATGGCTCGCGTGACGCAGAAGCCACAAACTCGTACCCTCGTATTCGAACGGGCTCGACCTGTCAATGCAGGTCCTCGCAAACGATTACAAATTAGGGAGGGTAAGGGGGGGCGCAGAGAGCTGATATGCCACTTATGCCACACTCTTCAGCGCCCAGCTTGCGAGGTCATACGAGGCGCGCGTGTGTGACTGTGTGTCGTCAGTCTGAAGAGTCTGCCCATGCTGTCGCAGATTGCAAGGCGTGAAGCTAATATGGCGCAGCACTTCTTGTCCTCGTTCCAGGTACAGTGTGCGCGCGGTGAGCCACCGGCCCCCTTTTCCACCCCCTGCTATCTACCTTGTTGTACGGATTACTATCTCGCTAGCATTATCGCTGCGCGTATGCATGTACTGAAAACGTTTCAATCTCCGAATTGCAGCCGCGAGATAAATGCCAGATCTCGCACCACGCGGCGACTGTGTAACGGGGGTTGAGCCCCTGCCTCACCATCTCTCAGAGATGCCCTTGCAATCGCGCCACCGCCTGTACCAAGGTGGGAATGCAAGGCCGTCGTTGGGACCGTATCCGGCCAGCTCCCGGTCTCGGCACTTTGAGCCATCTCCGACCATCCTCGGGGCTGCGATGGTGATGGCAAATGCAATGATCTGCCCGCGGATTGGGTCCCAGCGCGACGATAAGCTACCTACCTACCTGCACGTACCTGCTCACTCACTCTTCAGAGCAGAGTACTACTTATGTACAATGAGGTGGCGGGAGATAACGGGAAACAGCAGGGGATCAGAAATGTAATGCTACTGTGACGAGGAGCCCTCCTTTGCCGGAACAATCGGTGAATCAGGGACCCGCGGGACCCTCGGAAGGCCGTCCGACTCTGACGCTCAGTGAGACCAGAAACTGGACCGACATGCTCGGCGGACCGTAGGAAACAGCGCGGAATTGCGCGCTACTGCCAGGGGTGGGCTGGGAAGAGGACACCTCAGGGCAGTCCGGCGTGTTGCGTTTTTCCTGTTGAATCGTCCGTCGAGCTGCCAACAGCAACCCAAAACGGTCCTAAACTAGCGCAGCAGCAGAAGGACAGCCGGCTCCACGAAATCCACATTTTGATCGGGCTTTTCCTCTTTCCCGGCCGTGCAGCGTGCAGCAGCAAGCAAGCTGACGCTGTTGCTAATCAGTTCCCCATACGTAGAGTGTGTTGCTGGCGATGTGCGTTGCGATGTGCGACTACGGTGACGCTGGCTTCCCTTCGACCATTTCCCCCTCACCGCCGGCGTGAATATCAGTGCCTGCTCCCCCTCTTACCCCAACTTTCATATGCTTTTTTCACTCTCTCTTCACCTTCACAAGCTTGCCTCGGAGCCCGAAGCCAAACTAACGCACGGCCAAGATCGACTTTGCTTTTCCAGCTGGCTGCTGGCGCCTGCAGACGTCTTTCCCCTTTTCAGAGCCCCTTGGCCAGAAGGGACATGCAGACCAACAGCATGGGCGCCACCCTCCCCCTGCCCTCCCCTGCCCTCGCTGACCCTCCCTGACTCCCTCAGTCTGCGCGCGGCGCCACTCCCCGGGAGGCCAGTCGACTCGCCGAGTGCGGGGCATCAAATCAAAGAGGAGGATGGGATCTTGGCCTGCAAGATGCGGGCCAGTGCCTGTAACCGCATCAGGTAAGTATCCCGCCTGGCTCGACTGCCTGCCCGTTAAGCCTTTCCCAGAAGGAGGTTTACACTAGGAGAGGGTCGGGATTTGCCTCTTCGGCCCCTCTCTCCCCCCTTAGCCTCTGGGCGGCGGCGACATGCTGTTGGTTCGCACGGCAGTAATGCGAGTCAAACGGTCGATGAGAGGGCCAAGTCATGAAGCGAAAGGGGAGCGATGAAGCTCCACCGAGTCCACCCGGTCCACCAGGAATCTGGGGTGAAAAGCAGATGGTTCCAGCTCCTAGCGTTTGTTGGGAGGAGGGAAAAAGCCTGCGCCAAGGCTAATAAACTTTCCAAGACCATTCGACGATGCCTCATCGAGATAGATCTTGGCCCTCCCGAACAAAGGTTCTGAGTGGCACGCGGGACCAGCACCCAGGTGACACAGCATACACACTATGATGTAGACTTGTAATGCAAGCACTCTCTTTTGGCTGGCGGCAAAGCATGGCAAAAGCCACCCAATGCCACTCTGACCCCCCCTCCCTGCTCCCTGCGAGTCGAGAGTACCACGGGAATAGTCCCGCGACGATCTCCTGCAAGACGGACGTTCCTCCAACCTGCAAGTGCCAGACGGCGTCCACCCTTAGTGTAGCGGTTGACAAAGCTGGCAGCGCTGCTCGTCTTCGTGCAGGCACAGAGGCGCTGTGATGTACATCCCGCATCGGGATGCCTGGGATGGATGTCGACAAGGTTTGTCGTGCTCCCTAACCCCCGGCCAGAATGCCGCACCCTGTTGCGGGCCTTCTCCCACATCCTCCCGGCACCCTTGCAAGTCGACGACATGGTCATGGACAATCCTGACAATCCAAATCCTGTCCGCCAAGTCTCCGCCCATTATCTAATGAGCCGTGCTATTTAGAATGTAACCATTCCCAAGCGTTTCCACTTTTCGAACCTCGCGTGTATAGAACCCCCCCTTGTCCCCCCGGCCTAGAAACGGTCTCAAAAACTTCTCTCTCCTCTTATCCTCTCTTCTCTCGTGGAACCCTTGCTCTGCACTGTGCGTATCCATCGTGTGGACCTGGTCTTCCTTCACCTTCACGCTTTTTCTTCGTCGTTTTTTCTTCCTTCTCATATCCCCCGGGAATCACGACGACTCTCGCGGTTTCGGTGGATCATAACCCCTCAGCGCATCCTCGCTGGGTCTGAACTTTGATATTCAAGGTTCCCCCTTGTGTACGAACTTTAGTCTTGATTGGGTCCGTGGTACTGCTGGCTCGGTCAAAGCAAGGTTACCGTCGGAAAGGTGACCAGTCGAGTTGATAAAGAGGTCTTCCTGTTACCATTCGTCATTTCAGCCACCGCGAGGGAGGACGCCGCCTTTGTCCCTTCCTGAACAGTCGGATTCATTTTGAGCTTCAAGCCGTCAGCAACACCAGCAACATGTCCGACTACGAGAAGAATGAGGAGGTGCCTCAGCTGTCCCAGCGCGAGAGCATCTCCGAGAAGTCGAAGAAGAGCAGCTTTAAGAGACACTGCGCGCGGTTCTGGTGGGCGCATTTGATCGCCTTCATTATCATTGTCGTGGTGGTGGTCTGCCTGATGTGAGTCTCATATAATCGACCCCGAGTGAGATGAATGGGCTCACTCGGGTCGAACTACCCCTTTCTTGTTTGGAAGAACGAGAGAGGACAAGGAAAGGATTCGGCTGACATGAGATCAACAGCATCTTCGTCGGCGTCCCTAAGATCGCCCAGAAGAAGATCAATGAGGCGAAGCTGACGCTGCAGGGCATCGTGGTGCGCAACACGCAGACGCAGAACTTCACCATGTCCATCAACAGCACCATCACGACGGACGGCTCGCAGCACGCCACCATCGACCCCTTTGAGGGCGTCATGTATCTCGAGGACTGGGCGCCACAGACGCCCTTCGCGACGGTGATGTTCCCCGAGACCAACTCGAACAAATTGCAAGCCGTCAACGTCACCACTCAGTTCGTCCCCATCCTTGATTTGAACGCCTTCACCGTCTTCAACACGTGGCTGCTCGTCAACGAGAGCTTGCGCGTCACCGTCAAGGGCCACACCAAGATCAAGGTCAGGGGCATCAGCAAGAAGTTCGGCGTCAACTTCAAGAAGACCATCACCATGCCTGGCCTCTCCAACTTCAACGGAACTACCGTTCCGGAGTCGACCATTTCGCTTGAGGCTGACGAGAACGGCGACAACTTCAAGGGAACCGTGACGATCCCCAATCGCTCGCTCGTCACCTTCGACGTCGTAAGTTCCCTCTTCATCTTCTCCCCTTTCAGAGAGATATACTAACGAAGGGTACAAAAAAAAGGGCAACGCCAGCTTCCACAACTACCTCCTGGGTGAGGAGATCGGCACCGTGTACATCGACAACATGTTGCTGCTCCCGGGTTACAACAACTACTCGATGCATGCCAACATCTCGCAGATGCCCGTGCTTACGGCCATCCAGGAGAAGCCCTACTGCTCCGACGGCATCCTTCCCTTCGAGCTCCGCGGCAAGACGGTCGTCAACAACGGCCAGCCCCTCAGCTACTACGCTGACGCCCTCGGCAGCACTAATCAGAGCGTGCCAATCGACATCGGCTACGATCTGCAGAAGGACCTCAACATCACCGTCACCTGCTCATCGTAAGAACGATTCGCTAGTGTGTCTAGCCGTGGAGTCTGTTGGGTCTCAGGTTGGCCGGCTGCTGAGCCACCTCTCACCGTTGGGATCTGCCGGCGCTTGGATTGACTCGGTTCATGAAGAGGGATGGGCAAAAGGTTCTGTATGGTCCGGTCGCCTCTGTATATATGGGAGATTTGCTGCATCTTTTTCTGCCTCTCAATGAGAGGCACACGGATGGGGGGATCTCAGTTCTCAGTTCATTTGCAGTCTTTTCTTTTTCGTTTCCGAGCCTTTGTGTTCGTCATGTGTGATACCAGAAGCAAGCGACGGGACATGATCCCCCGTCGTTGGGGCGAGAGAAGGGACAGTTCCGTCGTTGAGCGGAGGCCTGGAGACTTGTGCGAAGTTGTTGGGATGAAGTCGTCTGACGGTCCGAGTACGGGGCGAATCAGCATCGCGTGATGATGGACGTTTTTAGGTTGCCCCTCGGCGGGCCGCGTACAATCCTTGGAATACCCCCATTCCCTGCGCTTTTTCTAGTTTAATGAAAATGAGGATCCATCGCACGAGGTGTCACTATTACTGTCAATTGTGGCCTTGAGAAGATGCGCGTACATGCGTGTGCGTGGATGAAAGCGGGTATCATTGTGAGATGTGCTTCTCGTACCATCGTCCGTCCTCTGGCCAAACAGACACTGCTGCCTGCTGTGACCGCTCTCCCGCCCAGAATCCTGCCTCGTCTTTTACATCCTATTGCCTATGGGCCGGCCATTCAAGTATCGAAGCGTGTCTTCCTCTTCCCTGTAACCGTCCCCGGCGTCCCTGTCCGGCTTGACACTCCTCCACCGCCGCCAGCACCACCCGCCTGCACGAACTCCACGGGCTCGCCTGGCGCCCTCGCTCTCTCCTTCTGCACCTTCTCCTGCGTCTTCCTCAAGGCGCCCTTGAATGCCCACGCAGGGAAGCCCTCCGGGTCCCACAGTTTTGCCGACAATGTCGTGGCGTACTGTACCGTGCCTGCCCGTTGCCCGCTGACCCCGTCGCCGTCCTCGCCGCCCCAACCCGTCTCCACGCCGACGAAGGCCAGCAGCTTGTCCATAAGCGCCGGGTTCCGCAGCGCCGCGGACTGCGCGATCCGCGCGTTGAAGTGCGTGCCCTTGGTGCGCTTCAGGTCCAGGAGGGTCTTCACCTTGGCGTTGAGAGCGGCCGTGGATGGGCCCGGGGACCCGGGCGGCGAAGGAGGTATGTCGAAGTCCGGAACGGCAGGGAGTGTAAGCTCGCGGAGGAGGGCGCGGCTGGCGGAGTAAGGGGAGAGAGGAGGGCCTTGATTGCTAGGCCCGTCTGCGGCAGCCGGGGGGGTTGAGGTATCCGTGGGGTAGGCGAGAGCAGCTCCGACTCCTCCGGCCGGCGGGAGGCTGGGGCCCATGGTTGGCGCCGAGTCCGGGGGTAATGGAGATGCCTCATTCGCGACCACCTCTTTGGATGTGGATATGGAGTTGTTCAGCTCAGCTGTGACTGTATCAGCAATTGATGTGTCCGAGGAAAGATGCCCCTTCTAGTGACTGACCTGGTCCGCCTATACTTGCTGGTATTGACGTGTTGTCCACCTTCTGTGATTTCTATAATGGAGGACTTAGCAATAGTTTCTATCTCATGATGCTTCAGACTTCTTACCTGTGGCTCGGGCTGCACCTGGACTTCATCGTCGTCCTCATCGCTACTGGCATAGCTCACCAGCCCAGCCATTTTGCATAGAACCGGCTCGAGTATATAGAACTGAAGAGACAGGAGTTTTATTCAGAAAATCCACCACTATGAATTATGTTCACCATGTTTTTTTCTTCACGCCCAGTCGTCGAGCGCCTGAATGAGCATCACAGGCCGGCCGGCTAGGTACGTACCTCATGCACGTGACCGTCCTCAAGCTCCCGCCCGGTCGGTCAGCTCCTGCAGCCTGAGGCACGAACTGCACGAGGCAGCACCTGGACGCGAAGCTGCTGGAGCTCCAACGTCGACCTCCTCCATCGAGCTCAGCCTGCCTGCCACTCAAATCATCATCACCAAGAAAACCGACAATCCACCACCTCTTCTTGATCTCTTCCGGTACATTGGTGTTTATCTGTTTCCGGCGCCCTTGTCTTCGATTCCCTCCTCATCACAACCAGATCTGCAACCATGGACCACAGACCACAAGCTTGGGGCCGTGTATGTTCCCACCCGATTGTTGCTTGTGCTGCGGCTACTACCCACGAGAGCTTCATCCGCTAACCGGAACTCCATAACAGCCTAGGGACGACATCTACGGAGCATACGACGCATCATATCTGCAGAACAGCGGCCCAAAGAACGCAACCCAGTCCCCGATTGTCACTGGCACGTCGGTGATCGCCATCAAGTTCAAGGATGGCGTCGTCATCGCGGCCGATAACCTAGGTATGCCTCTCTGTCCTTGTTCGAGACTACTATCTCTGGCACCACCCTAGACCTCAGCAGCGATCCCCTCCTTCCTCCTTCCACCAGCACCGGCCGGCCAGTAGAGGAGACATGGGTAGCTAACAAGATCGTCCCCAGCCTCCTACGGCTCCCTCGCGCGCTTCACGGACGTCAAGCGGCTTCGCACCTTCGCCGGCACCTCGGTGGTCGGCTTCTCGGGCGACGTCTCGGACATGCAGTACCTGGACCGGCACCTCAACGAGCTCGCCATCGACGAGGCCTACTCCTCCTCCGCATCCTCCCTCAACGCCGCCAGCCTGCACAAGTACCTGACCAAGCTCTTCTACTCGCGCCGCTCCTCCTTCGACCCCCTCTGGAACCAGGTCCTGGTCGCGGGTTTCGACGCCGACGGCGCCCCCTTCCTGGGCGCGGCCGACCTGCGCGGCACCGCATTCACGAGCCCCAGTCTGGCGACGGGCTTCGGCTCCGCGCTGGCGCAGCCGGTGATGCGGCGGTTCGCGGCCACGGAGGAGGACGCGGCGAAGCTGACGCGGGAGCAGGCGGTCGAGGTGGTCAGGGAGTGCATGAAGGTGCTGTACTACCGCGACGCGCGGTCGCTGGACGTGTACAGCCTGGCAGTCGTGACGAAGGACGGCGTCGAGGTCAGCGAGAGCGAGACCCTGGAGAAGCAGAGCTGGGCGTTCGCGGAGCGGATCAAGGGGTATGGCACCCAGACCGTTTGAGAGAGAGGAGATGAGCAGCTGGCAGAATGATGAAAGGTCGAGAGGAGTGGGTGTAGTGGGACGAATGGATAGGTGTTGAAGATGGCAGGGCGGTTTACGATAGAGACACGATATTCTTCTGGTTGTTGGGTCGTTCCGTCAATACCGTGGCTGCTGGAAGTGAGATCTCCTACCAGCTCCCAGGGATAGAGTTCACAGTCCTGTCAGGGGCACACCAGATAGAAAAGGAGCACAAAGTGCTCGCTGTATAATTACGCCGAAATCAAGTCATGAAAGCCGCCGAATTCTTAATAACTGCGATTGTTTTACTGCCCTCTTTGCTATTCCTACATTACATGTCTCTACAACACGATGCGACGCGTCTGCCATGTTGCAGACGGCCATTATCAAAATAGCCAGCGAGAAGCACGCAACGCCCAGTTCCGCAAATCCAGATCTTGGCTGATGCAACGCAAAAGCGAGTCGCAGATCTCCTCTCAGTATCATCCATTTCTCTCCCGCAGCGAGACCAAGGCTGGCTTCGATTCTCTCCAGACAAGTTCACCTTTCCGGACATATTTCGCTGGATCGAGACATCCACCGTCATTCTCTGTGGCCGTGATCCTAAGCCAGGTAGAATGAAGCCAACCCCACCGGCCGAAAACAGATTTTGTGATTAGGGCGGTACAATCCATACAGTATCAGACACAGACAAAAGGCCAATTCCCCGCTCGCTTGCCTGTACGCCAGCGGTTGCGTATTCGCTACCGCTTATTGCTTTTGTTCCCTTCACTCTTCTGCCGTCTTGTCTACTCGACGGTGACAGACTTGGCTAGGTTGCGCGGGAAGTCCACATTAAGACCCTCCATCACGGCAAGCCAGTAGGCGATCAACTGCAGAGGGATGACGTTGAGGATGCCTTGCAGGACGTCGACGGTCTTGGGTATCTCAATCTTTTCGGCCTGGCTGCTCTTAAACTCCTCGTCGCCGGGATTGCAGATAACGATAGGCTTGCCGCCACGCGCGATGACTGTACGTCACAATGGTTAGCAGGTCAATCCCGATATTTCATCTGTTCACTGGGGGGTGGTGGATAGTGTAGATACTACATACCTTGCTGGTAAGCGTTCAAGCTCTTCGTGAACAGGTCATCGCGGGTCAGGATCATGATAATAGGCAGATTCTCATCGACCAGGGCCAGGACACCATGCTTCAGCTCGCCGGACATGACCGCCTCGCAGTGCAGGTAGCTGATTTCCTTGATCTTGAGGGCGCCCTCGAGCGCAGTAGAGTATTGGTGGCCGCGACCCAGCAGCAGCAGCGACTTCTGGTTCTTGAAAGTCTTGGAGCAGAGCTCCTTGATAGCCTGATCCTGCTTGAGCACCTCCTTGATCTGCGCCGAAATCCCGGCCAGGCCCTCCATGATCTCCTCGCGCCGCTTCTGCTTGGACGCGCGATCCTCGCTAAGCGACAGCGCGAACATGACCATAGCAACAAACTGCGAGGTGTAGGCCTTGGTGGAGGCGACGCCAATCTCCGGGCCGGCATTAACGTGCACACCACAGTGTGTGAGGAGGGAGATGGAGCTGCCCACGACATTGACAATGCCGACAGTGAGAGCTCCACGTTCGAGGCAGTAGCGCAGGGCCAACAGGGAGTCGGCCGTCTCGCCAGACTGAGAGACGAAGACGCACGTGTCATCTCGGAAGACGGGCGCCTGCCGGTCGAGGAAGTCGGAGGCAAGCTCGACGGCAATGGGGATCTCGGAAAGCTCCTCGAAGATGCCGCGGACGGCCATGCAGGAATGGTAAGAGGTACCACAGGCGATGAAGATGATACGGCGACACCGGCGGATGGTGCTAATGTAGCTCCGCAGGCCGCCGAGCGTCACCTTCTTGTTCTCGATGTCGAGACGGCCACGCATCGTGTTGACGACCGACTCGGGCTGCTCAAAGATCTCCTTCTGCATGAAGTGGTCGAACTTGCCCTTCATGATCTCCTGCAGCTCGAGCTCCAGAGTCTGGATAGTGCGGACATTGCTGCTACCGTCAGCCTTCTTCAGACGATGGATGTTGAGCGAGCCCTCGTGGATGTGGGCGATGTCGTCGTCCTCCAGGTACATGACCTTCTTGGTGTGCTCGACAATCGCGGAGGGGTCGGAGGATAGGAAGAACTCGGTGGGCATAGGCATGCCATCGTCGGTCATGAAGGCGCGGGACTGCGAGCGGTGCAGCAGAGACTTGTCCGGGGCGCCGAGCAGCAGGTTGGGGTTCAGGAAGTCGGAGCCGTGCTTCTCGGCGCTCTTCTTAATAGCGACGTTCTGGGCGGCGGTCTCAGCAGGGAGAGGGGTGTTCTCGTCGGCGTACTCGACATCAACAAAGTCGACCTTCATCCGCTTGGACGTCTTGACGCCAATGACTAGGGGAGAGCCCTTCCGTGCGGCGATGACCTCGTGCGGGTAGTGGACGGACTTGATCAGGAGGCCATAGGCACCCTCAAGCTCCTGGATGACGGCCTTGGTGAGGTCGACGAAGCCAACATTGGGGTGCTGGTCGTAGAGATACTTGGCCAGCTTGGCAATGCACTCGGTATCGGTCTCGGTCTCGAACTTGAAGCCCTTGGCCTGCAGCAGCGTCTTCAGCTCCTTGTAGTTTGTGATGATGCCGTTGTGCACGACGCAAAACTCCCAGTTCGGGTCGGATCTGTGGGAAAGTTACAATCAGCTTCTTGTTTTTCCCTTTTGGCTTCCCCTCCCGTTCCCTCTTCTTTTGCCATCTTCCGGTCTCCTCCTTTGGTAGGATGCGCGACTCTCCTTCCTGTGACCCCAAATCCAGACGAGTTCGAGTTTGGGAGTTTGGGAGTGCACAGCAGAGGAAAGAGGGCAGAGAAAAGGTGTGAAGACTCACCGGTGGGGGTGGCAGTTGAGGCGGGATGGGGGACCGTGGGTGGCCCAGCGGGTGTGGGCAATGCCGGCATGTGAATCGAACACCTTGGTCAGGTCGAGGTCGGCCTCGTCGATTAGCTTCTTCAGGGAAGCGACCTTGCCGACCTCCTTGAAGGCGAAAACCTCATTCTTCTTGTCGCCATCGATAGCCAGACCGGCCGAGTCGTAACCGCGGTACTCAAGACGGGAAAGGCCTGCAGGGTGGGAAATATTATTGAGTCAGCGAGAGGACACGAAGCCAAAGGAACGATTTTGGCAGAACGAGGGACACCGGATGGGGTTGAAAAGGCCACGCACCATTAAGGAGGGTCTCGATAATGAACTTCCTGTCCTTTTCTACCAGGTAGTTGACGTAGCCGAAGATGCCACTGTTGCAGAGAACATAATGATCAGTAAAGATGCTCCGTTCGCAATCCTCGTCACTGCCCTCCGTTCTGCTGCTGCTGGGTGATACTTTCCACTTCTCGCCCGTTCGCCAGCGGCAAAGCAAGCAGTCGGGTTGGGCGGGGCTCGAGGGGCGGCTATGACCGTTACCTACCACATGTTGCCGGTGCCGTAATCGGATCAACCAGCGAAAGAGCGATACAAATCTAAGGCGGTAGGCTGTTGGAGGAAGTCGAGGAAGTGTAGGATTGTCGGGGAGGCTCTTGTCGGTCGGTGTGCGTCAAAGCGAAGACCAGAGGAAGTGAGCGGAGGGGTATCAAAAAGTGAGAGAGCAAGCGAGCGAGAGAGTCCGAGACAGGGAATCTGCTGGTTCTGCTTCCTCGGAGAAAGAGAGAAGGCGGCAAACGCACGACGACGAGAGACACGAGTGACACGAGTGACAGGCTGTGACAGAGAGAGTTGGGAGGGAGGGAGAATGAGAGGTCGGAGAGAGACAGGAGAGGCGGACGTCGGGACGAGACGAGTGATCTTTATGGGGCTGAGGCGTAGGGTGCGCGCGCACACGGAGCAGATGTGCCTGAGCTGCGATGCGTTTCGTTGTGCAAGAAGTGGGCCATGCAGGGGTGACAGGGATGCAGTGCGGTGCAGTGCAGTGTAGCCGGGCTCGCGCTTTTTTGGAGATGCACACCATCAATCAAGTCAAACGCAAGCCACGCCCTATTGTTGTTGGCGGGGTGTTTTATTTTTCTTTTGGTCTGCTCGCGGGTTGTTGACAACGGGAATCGCCTGCTCTACTCCGTACACACACGTGCACGATGGACGGTCAAGCTGCATGCAGCAGAAGATAAGGTGAGAGACAGGTGACATAATGCAGAGGACCCTTCGTGCATCTACCGGCTCTGTTTACATTCCTGCAATCCCAATCCCACCCACACACCAGTGTACTTGTCTGTCTTTTGAGGTGTCCTAGCAGAGCAAGCCGGTGATGCTTCCTTAGGTGTTGCCCATCACAACGCCGAGGCTCTAGGCTCTCCGGAACAGTGCCAACATCAACTGACTTACACCCCAGCTTTCCTTTGCCTCGATGGCTACAAGGAGTCACAGTTCACCATCTCTCTGTTTGACACCTAGATGATGCTTCTTGCCACCTCGAACAGCTTCTTCGACCACAGCCATCAAATGTGAGGCCTCATCCCCGTCCACCATTCCCCGTCCTCCATCTTAGCATTGTCATGGCAAAGACACAACACCATGCATCGTAATTGTGGATCACAGCCTCGTTTTGCCCTGTCGCTCCATTTCCAAAATGGGCATAACAAAGACCATTCATGGAAAAGCTATCTGTCTTAGCCCGGTTGCTGTGTGCAGAAAATAGACAGATGCTGCAGTAGGCCAGAGTTTATTTGGGCCGTTTCTCATGCTACAGGTACCTAGACACCCTAGGACAGCAGGTTAGGTTGTCTTGGATTCTCTCTGCCCTAACAAACAACTATCTTAGAGTAAACGAGTACGCGAGTGCCGTATTAGAGTAACCTGCTCGAAGAAGCGTTGCTCAATGGCGGTTCTCCTGTCAGACGTCATCCCCGATACGCGTACATCTATCGAATATTGTGTTGTACACGTGTTAGCTGGACAAAGTCTGCCCTCTCTCCTAGCACGCTCCTCTTCTCTTCAGTCTACTGTCTCCTGTGGTACCTTGCCCCTTTTTCGTCCGACTGTCTCCTTGTCGCTGCATCGAGAATCGAGATATGGTATGACGTCCGCCCGGCAGCAGCTCGTCATCTCGACTCTACCACGGCTCCTCCTGGCCTTGCATCTGGATGTAACCCTCCCCGGGATTGACGCTCTGCTGGCGAATCGACGTGCAAGGCCGCGGCCACTGGGCCGCCAGCCACACTAGCCGGCTGCCGGAGGCCAAGCGCTGGTCCACCAGGCGACTGGGCACCAGGCCTTCGGCGTCGGAGCCCAGGGGTGTCACAGCCTCAATAAAAGGGGGGGCGAAAGATCTGCCCTTTTTCCCTAAGAATAGCAACCCCACGTTGTTGCTAGGCTCGTTTAGCCCTTGGAGACGGAAGGGCGCAGTGCGACGACGCCGAGCTAGAGGAAGAATGCAGTGAACTGGGGACAGGAAGCCGTTAAACACGAGAATGGTCCGTATGGCATTCTTCTTCGGCGTTCCAATGGCAGTCAGCCCTGCTCTAGTCCCGGCAGTTGGTACGTCGTATTCTGTCAGCAGGCAGTCTCGTCGTCGAGCAAGCAAGGGCCTTCCGTGCTCTTTGGACTCTTTTGACAAAGACTGATGTGCCGTTTCTTTATGCCTCTCTCGTCGAGGGCAGGAACGCGAAGACGATGATGCAGCCTCCAGATATGGAACCGCCTAATTCGAGCGGGCCTCGACAGCCTCACCGCCTTACCGGCCGGAAAGCAGCTGGACCCTGGGACCTTTCGAGATCCACGCAGCCCACGCTGCAGTAGCCCGTACGGATCACCGGTCATCCTCCTGCATTCCATCTCGAGTAGTCTGCTAAACCAGGTAACCTGCAAGACCCTGGAGAGACACCAGCACGCATGTCCGCCCCACCAGCTCGTGGCTGAGTCCTGGACGCCAATAGCGCTCGAGATGCGGCAACGTACCGCTGTAATCCCGCTCTAGAGCTTGCAAGGTAGGGCAGCTGCGCGAGCATTACCTCATTGGTCACGGAAAGTCTGCTGCATCTGCTAAGTTGCCGCCGTGATTGACACTATGAAGATTGAAAGGTCCTCTGTACACCTTGCAGTAGTGTGGTGCCCAAATCGCACACCGCGATGTAGAGATGGCGATCAGGCTGACTGGATGCAAAAGGGAG
This sequence comes from Pleurostoma richardsiae, assembly GCA_030052745.1. Classification (NCBI taxonomy): domain Eukaryota; kingdom Fungi; phylum Ascomycota; class Sordariomycetes; order Calosphaeriales; family Pleurostomataceae; genus Pleurostoma; species Pleurostoma richardsiae. Next base: position 150,832 of record JANBVO010000032.1, read on the forward strand.
GCCTTCTCAAAGTACAGTTTCGACTGACTGACTAGATTAGGCTCTCGAGCTGGATAGACCTGACTAGGAGGCACTTCCTACGAGGGCTCGGGATTTCAAGTGCGGGAAGTTGTCACCACAGTGAAAATCTAGACTGGTAAAATAGCCCCTTGGGAGGTTGTATGCCGTAGGGCATCTAGGTTCGACAAACGCTGGGCTCTATCAAAGTCTCCTTGTCATGGTCGTCTATGGCTTTACACGTACAGAATTACACTCGAGCCAATACCAGATTACGGCATGAATGGACCGCATCGGGCGTCCAGGCTTCGCAACACCTGCCTGCAGCGCTCATGGGAGCTTATGCCCTTCCGTGTACCACCCCGTAGGCTCCCCCATATCTCTCCGGTTGATTCTTAGCTAGTGTGTAGCTGTGCTTTTTACAACTTCTGGTACTCAAGCTTGCCCTCGAGCTTCTTCGCCTCGGCTACCTTCCGGACCGCCTTGTTGAAGTCGTCCTGGTTTACCGCGTCCCGGTAGTCCTTTATGGCAAATAAGCCTCTGTGAGAGTTGTTGTCAGCAGCTTCTTATCTAGAGAGGGCCTTGCAGGGATGACGTACGCCTCAGTGACAACGTTCCTCAAATCCGCGCCGTTCAGACCATCGCTCATCTTGACCACACTCTCAAAGTCAATCTCACCCTCCGTGACCACACTTGCGGCGTGGATCTTCAAGATTTCCAGCCGGCCGACCTCGTTGGGCAGCGCAATTTCGATCTTGCGGTCTAGTCGTCCAGCACGCAGCAGCGCCGGATCAAGGGTGTCGGGCCGGTTGGTGGCCATGATGATCTTGGTCTTGCCAAGGTAATCGAAGCCGTCGAGCTGGTTCAGCAGCTCCATGAGCGTCCGCTGGATCTCACGGTCCGCAGATGTGCCCTCAGAGAACCGCCGGCCGCCAATGGCGTCGATCTCGTCCATGAAGATGATGCAAGGCTCATGCTCCTTGGCGTAGCCGAACATTTCGCGGATTAACCGTGCGGATTCGCCGATGTACTTGTCAACGATGGCGGAAGACACCACTGCAGGCGAGACATTAGCACTACGCTCCACACGAAAGATGTTGCGGAGAGTCGAGAAGGAAATTCCAGGTACCTTTCAGGAAATTCGTCTCCAAGCTACTTGCGACGGCTCTTGCAAGGAGAGTCTTTCCGGTTCCTGGGGGACCGTAAAGAAGCACACCCTTCGGGGGCTTAATCCCCACCCGTAGGAAGAGCTCGGGGTTCTTGAGTGGCAACTCGATGACCTCTCTCAACTCCCGAATTTGATCATTCAAACCACCAATACCTGCGAAGCTGACCTGACCGGGATCCTCGAGTGACATGTTGTAGACGAGCGGGTCGACCTCGCGCGGCAGCATCCGCATGATTGTAAGGGTCGTCATGTCGAGGGCAACACGGGTCCCCTGCTTCAGCTTCGCCTTGTCGACTTTCGATCGGCAGCCGACGACATATCGGGGACCCGAGGACGCTTTTACGATAACTGGGTAGGAAAAGACGTGTTAGCAGATGAGTCCCCAAGTCCTCTGGTCTACGCGGCACAAACATCTCTCCTCGTCCAGCTGCTTCAGCACTTCGCCGATGATCTGGCCCACGCTTTGTAACGCCTTGATGTTCTCTTCCGTCTGGTCAAACTCTTTCTGCAGGCCTTTTATCTCGAGGCGCAGAGCTTTGAGCTTTGCCTCCCACTCTCGCGACTCGATCAACTTCTCCTTGAACGCCGCAAGGGCATGTTGCCGCTCTTCGTCGGAGGACATGCTGTGCGGATAAGGTGGGAGAGTTTCGCGTTTCGTGTACGATGAACACTATGATCCGCCCTCGGTGTGTGTTTGTGTGCTGTTGGCCTTTTTTCACGACAGTTACGGATGTATCGTTGGGAGGAAAGGGTGGTTTGCTGGTCGAGATGCTGAAGTCACTCTAGCTGGGAGCTTACCTCAAGCTCCTGTTGCCTTGCGGACAGACGCGCGAGGCTAGAGGCGCCGCACGGACCTCACGGGAAATGGGAAAATAAAAAGACCGACATCCCAATTCGTTGGATAGGTACCTGAGTACCTCAGTAGGCTCTCATCACGTGGTAGGTCACACTTCGCGCCGACGCGACGATCCTCGAAATTCGAAATCGACGGGCCCAACTCCGACTCCCCGTACTCGCAGTCGCTGGCCTCCAGCTCAACAATCTCTCCCCAGAGAGGCGATCGGTTGTTTGTCCGGCTCAAAAATGCCTCGATGATTTAACATTAACATCGCACTAGGGCTGACTTGAACCGAGCGAGATGACGTCGCAATATCATCGTGTTCGACGGTGCCCTTACTTGCCGTACCCAGGTCCTCCTCAGCGCCCGCCCCAAGACCCCAAGTCATTGGCAATGCGCCTCATGCAGGCACTAAATGTCTGCCCGCGCGGAGCAGGGCCGTGCAAACTGAGGGAGGGGCACGGATTCGAGTGAATCGGCCGGGTCCGGTTGACGACATGCAATCAACGTCTCAGATCATGATCGAAGTCTCCGAAGCGCGCCACGGCGACTTCTCCAAGGGACCGTTACGAACCACAGGTGCCGTGGCGTCGCATTAGAGCTCGGGGCGCTATCCGTTGCCGCGCCTAGTCGGTTGCAATGAACCTCCTGCCTCCCACAGCACACGCACACACGCACACGCACAGGACAAAATCTCAGGGTCCTTGCCTCAGCAGCACCGAAAGGGGCAAGAAGGCCGTGGCGCCTCTCCCTTGTCCCTCCCCCTGGCATCAACTGGCGAGTGCATTTGAGCCCGAGGCTGGGTAATACGCCCTCTGCGATGTCTGTTGTCCTGCGCTGCCTTCATAGCGTGTTCCCACCTGCAAGCGAGCCGCCGACTCCGCCGTCGATATCCACTGGAGGAGGGAGGGCGTTGAGGATTGTGGTGCTCCAATCCAATTTTCCTGTGCCACACGCAGTTTGGGCTGACGTGCTGGAGTGTGGCCCAAAAGGGTCGCTGACCCCTTAGACGGGCTTATCGTCTCTGCCCCCCAATTGCGAGCTGTGGAGGAGTGGCAGCTGCAGACGCACAACGGACGGGCCTATGACGTAGCTTGCGCTTTCCAAGGAATTCTTCCAACTTTCTCTGCAGGGCATCGCGGATGCGCTACCACACCGACTGGACCCCGCAGGGGCCAATCTCTTTCTTGTGTCTTGCCCGCCTGCCCTCTGCTCCTGGACTCTCGTTGCTCCGGTTCTTCCCAGACAGTCTTAGACCCCTAGACCCCCCTCGGACCAGCTCCGCGAGGTTCGGCCGTCCTCGGTGGCCCTGCTACCCCTTGCTCCCTGCTGTTAGGCCCTCCGGCTCCCTTGTGTGACGACCTTGACTCCGGGGAAGGTGGCTCACACCGCCGCTGGCCGTCCTCTGCACAGACCCGGGCTGGCGGTGCCGAATTTTGTGCGAAGCTAGGCGACGCAGCAGTACCCTCCCCGCCGCAACCCTACCGCCGTACCCAACGCCGCCGTTGCTCAGGAGAAACTCCTGAAGCAACATAGCTGTCTCGTGGTCCGTCGAAGCCACCGCCGGCCGCACGAATGCTCTGCATTTCGCCGTCGGATTGTCATTACTGACAATTTTGGGATTCTAGTGCATCCATAGTCCGGGGCATCACATCTCTTCATTTATACCTATCTCGATCTCGATGGACAGCCGGTGAAAAAATGGCCAGTGAGGTGCCTGTCAAACTAGAGACCCAAACCTCCAGCTCACAGGCCTCCGGCTCCTCGGGCGGGAACAGGAAGGAGAGGGGCGCCATCGCCGCTCAGGTAAGTTCTATGGCGCTGCTCCGAGATCGAACAGCTCCGTCTGGGATGCTCCTGGGAAATCCAGCTCTTGTCGGGCCTACACGGCGTCCATGCAGGTTCCCGCGCTGACCACGGCCGCCCATGCAGGCATGCGACACGTGCCGAAGCAGAAAGCAGAAGTGTGACGAACAGAGGCCGAAATGTAGCACTTGCCAGAAGTTCAAGCTCGAGTGCCGGTACCGTGAGCCGGTCCCGACTAAAGTAAGTAATGCGCGGTCGCTAGATCCTCGCGTCTGACTTCCATGCCCTGGGCTGCCTCTCTTCGTGGCGCGTCTGACTCCTCGTCTGCAGAAAGACAGGACTCTCGTCGAGATTCTTGACCGGATCAAAGCGCTCGAAGACAAGATTGATAGCTTGGGCATACAAGGGCGAGCATCGTCCGTGTACGGTCCTCTGGCGGGTAGCACGTCTCTTCAGTCTTCCTCGAGCACGAGCGTACCCATCGCTAGTCCTACCTTTCCGCCCACTCTTCAAAGCGCCGATAGTTCAGGTTCAATAACCGGGACAGCGTATAGATACGTGTCATCTGTTCATCAGATGCTCGCCTGGCCCATCTTCCAACAACTCCTCCAGAATGCGTCACCGCGCATCCCAAACTTCAATTCCGGTTCCATCGAGCAGGATGGCCTGGGTCTCGTACTCGGAGTACACCACGGCCCTGGCGCTCTGCCGTTACCCGCGGTCGAACCCTTTATCCAGGCCATGCACCCCATGGACGTTAGCGGACACGCTGCTACACCCACGACTGCACCTCATTTAACGAGCCCTCTGGACTGGGACACCGTGCAGCGCCTCAGCACTTCGTATTTTGACAGCTTCAATCTGCTGTACCCCATTGTGGATCGGGAGAACTTCTTCTCCACCCTACACATGTTCATGGCCGATGTCCTCGACGGCGGCATAGCGGCGACACTCGCCTACTTGGTCTTTGCTCTAGGGGAAGTAGCTCTGGCTGCAACCAAAGGCCAACCCTTGAATGTCTTCAACCGCCGCCCAAGTGGAGTGAAAGGAGGGAACGCATCTCAACCTCCGGGCTTGGCGTTCTTTAACGAGGCGAGACGTAGAATGGGGTTCAACCTGACAGAATGCACTGTGGAGAATGTGCAAATCTTCGCTTTGGCTGGGTAGGTATATTGTACCACTGTCTCTTCTGCCCAGATGCTGACAACACGGTTGAAGCCTTTACTATGAATCGTGTTTCCGTCACATGGTTCGTTGACAACCCGGTATCCTCAAGAGCAACTTACCAACTATTCCCAGGAATTTTGGCGCATGACAACTTCGGCCTCGCTCGCTTGCCAAGCTCTGCTCACTAGGTATGGTTACCGGTGCTACTTGTGATGCGTACTGACCGGATGAAAGCAATCCTGGGGACTTGACATCGCCACGAGCAGACCTCATCAGACGCGTCTTCTGGCATTGCTCTATTATGGAGACGTGAGTCCATATATCATCCCTTATCTCCGATGTCTCTCAATGTCGGGACTAAACGGCAAGTTAGGGCCTTGCATATGGAGCTCGGTCTGCCTCGTACAGGCCTGGATAAGTTTGAATCTCTCGTAAAAGTGCCTGATTTCAGCGGGACCTTCTCGCGGGACGACTACGTGGGAAACCAGACCTCGCATTTTCAGCAGCACTTTGCCTCGCAGATCCTATTGCGTCGTTTGATTGTGAGCTTCCATGGCGTCTTAAGCAACGGTGAGTACCTGGGTTATTGCATGCTGGCTTGCGAATGGGCGGAACACGACTGTCGAACTGCCCACTAGAGATTACCCATGCTGAGTATGCTGTTCCCAACAGAGACAGACGGTTCACCTTCCTCGACCTTCGGACTTCGACCGCCGACGGGCGAAAATGGATCACCTTTGCCGGCCGCCATCACCCCCATGGCGCTTCAACTCGATCAGTGGCGGAGCACGATCCTCCCTGTCCACCTTCGTTGGCAAGATGACCAATCTGACGCTCTAGCCGGTGCCAACCGTGGGATGTTCGGTCAATCTACCTTCTCCTCAGGCTCATCTTCTGTGTCTAATCCGACGAGGCACTTGATGTTCACGGCCGACCTAGACAGCGAACCCGCCAGCTATCCCTACGTGGAAGATGTTCAGGTTGCCATGCTGCGTACGCGATACTACTACGCCAAGTACATCATTCACCGTCCCTACCTCTATAAAGCGCTTCACACTCCCGGCAACGTCACTCAGGAAGACGCAGATGGGGTCGCCGAATGCCTCAGGGCGTGCCTGAAATGGCCGGTCGCCATGTCGCCGACGTGCACGCACAAGCGGCTAGTCCCTTGCTTGTTCTTCTGGACGCAGAACCTGCTCGGGATCCTCCTCGTGCTGCATATGAGCCGGCAGGTGCCGATCCTTTCGCGCATCAGGAGCACCTTGTGCGGGGACCGCTTCGAGATGGAAGCCAACGAGACCGTTGGCCTCGCGCTCGACTGGATCCGGGACCTTAAGGCCCTGGACCCGGCTGCGAAGTGGGCTTGGGAGATCGTCCGGTCAATATACGAGCTGGGCGACGACTGAGTAACGCAATCTACGACAGCGCGCCTTTTTTTTCCCTTCTGATGGCACCAGAGCCAGCACGGTAGCGTCTTTTTGGATTTTCTTGAGAGGCGGTACGGTGCCATCAGGGGCTTCTTCATTGGAAATGAAACCGATGACGGCGATCACGGAAACTGTATTCTTCTTTCCCATTTGCATTGCGGGACTCGCCCTCCCCAGCCGTAGGCCCGATAGTAAACGGACGAGGCAGGCTGGCGGAAAAAAGAACCGGAGGGCGGGCGGGCGTCTACCTGCATTGTTGTTGGGATTGGCCTCACTGATACCCCTTCCGGGTGAGGCCCTCTTTTGTACGGATCGGTTAGCATATCGGGGTTACCTTCCTGCCGGGGTGGCATGAGGTTCGTGTAGGGTTTGGGGAAAAGGGCTGGGTGGGTTGGATAGTGGGTGCTCTTGTGGGTGCTCTGTTCTGTCGCTATTGTACGGTTGAGGATGGTGAAGCCAGTCGTGTTTGGTCTACAGGACGACTTGTCGGGGCTACAAGCACGGTGTTGTGGCCCGACAGAGAGTGTCGATGCAGTGGTGCTTTGTGTAGGTAGCTTAAATGCTGCGTCCTTGGCTTCTCACCCGTAGAGACGATTCACTTAGGGGGTCAATATGACTGGCTCATGGCGCTGTTCTCCGTTTGTTCATCATGGACGTAGGCCGGTTCACACAATAGTATCGCGCGAGAGCGGCGGTAGCACGCGCCTTCATTCCCCCCTTGGACAGCACTGTGAGAGTAAACGGCCCCTGAATGAGCAGTACGAGTTACTGAGCACCTATTCGAACGACCATCTCCTCGCAGTCTACCGCACGTAGCCGGCTGTCTAGAACTAACTCTCTGACAGGCTTCTACCCTCGGCACAGGGTAGCCTCGGGCACCAGCAGAGGGCCTGGATTGAAAATCGTCCGCGTCTGCCGGGGGTTTAAACTTGCATCTCGCAGCAGGCACTGTGCACTTGACCCTCCCCGCAGGAGACGCAGGGTCCCCTCCCTGCGCTGTCTTCCCACCCACGTCATGATGACGGGCGGACCGCCTGACGGCGCCTGGTTCGTGTGCCACGATCTCGCGGTGCGATATTTGATGCCGAGGCCGAGGGGTCTTCGAGTAGTGGGCAGTAGTGCTTGGTCCCGCCCGATATCGGGTCCACTGCACTGTGCACGGCTCATAGTGCTTGTGCTGGATCGATCCTGACAAGCACCTCCCCAATTGGTCCGGTGGTGTAGTGGTTATCACATCAGTCTAACAAGACGCCCTGCGGCTTAGTTCCACTGAAGGTCCCCGGTTCGAGACCGGGCCGGATCAATTTTTGCTTTTTCGACCATGTCTAGACCATCTGGAGCATCTCTACTACCTTGACTTCAACAGGGGAAGAGACAACTTCCTGGACCATTTCCACTCTTAAAGCGACAGACGACACCCGAACCCCCTCCGCTATGACACCGTCTTCAGTCGTCGGAACTGCTGCAGGCTGTTCGCCGGGGCATGATGCTGCCACCTCAAGTCAGCCTCCTAAGAGCTGCATTCGATCAAGGCAGGCAAGCATCATCAGGTCCAGGCATTGTCCTTGCGCTGCTTCGTTTCCAAAAGACATGTGATCTTGGTACCGACTCGATGCCTCAGATTCCCTCGAGGGAGACCGTGAGTGGGCGGAGACAATAGCATAAGATGGGGGGAGTTTCGAGCAGAGGACTACGCTGTATAACCGGGAAACCCATGCGGCGATCCACCATGCAAGGCCATCGGTGCGTTTGTTTCGCGATGCTGATGCGACTCCGGAACCCCAGCCGAGCCGCCCCGGCGTCCGTGCGACCAACCCCCCCATCGCAGCGGGCCGCAGCCTCGAAGTCGCGGTGGAGGGCGGCCAACGGACGCGGGCAGCCGTGGTGGGATGGCATTGCCTTGCACAAGCGTGCTGTCTGTCACTTGGTCACACAGCGGGAAGAGAAGAGACAGAAAGCGGAATCGAAAGCGGAAGAGGACGAAGAAGAGCGTCCCGGGGGCCGGGCTACACTGCCTCTCACGTCCTGCCAGCGTCTCTTCCTCCCTCCTTTGCCTGTTGCACGGACCTTTTGGTCCAGCCCGCGATCTGTTCCCTCCTGAAGTGCCCGTCGTTTCTCGTCCCTGCCTCTTCCCCGCACGGCGCGAGATATAGCCTCGCTTCTGCACCTCTCCCGATCGGAGACTCTAGGCGGGCCCCCTGTGCTGTGATGCTACATCATTATGGTCACGGCATGGAGTGCGTGCATCACACCTGCGGCGCCTCCCCAGCGTTTCTGTTCTTGGTTGCATTACGGTCCGTCGAAATGACATGTTTGGCGCTTGTCCTCTCAGCACATGTCGGCATTCCTTCACGAGCGGAGACGCAGTCAGCCTTGAGCCTTCATGTATCTTCCCGACCTAGTTATCAGTGATGACTAGAGTACGTGAGTGCATGACTGCTCACGCATATGTCGGAGTCAGGTGGCACAGCAGATGTCTGTCAGGTCTGCGACGTCCAAGTTGGCATCCCTATTTCCTTGGCTAAGTGTGCCTTTGCAGCCCCATGCTGTGTAACCTGGGAAAGCCAGCTCACGATCCCCTCTTACAGCACATGTTTAAACGTACACAGGCTTCTGACAGTGCTACAAGTCGGAAATTTGTGCGATGGCCAACCTCTTATGTCCTGGACGGCTGGTGTTTCTGGTTTGTTCGAGATCGGTAGATGACCTGTTTTTCCTTCGTTGTCTAATCGAAGACGGAACGCCATGGGTTGGACTCTGGCCTAAGCTTGTTTCCGCACAGTCGACTGCTCGCATGGCCGATAGCAATATGCCCGATCGCATCCCTGGCTGCCGAAACAAGACGGATGCATATCTGTGCTGTCCGGCTGACGGTCGGTCATGCACCGAGTCAAAGCTCCCAACCCCTGAGCAGATCATGTCCCGCTATCCTCGAGGCTGCCAAGCGCCGGGACTGGCTGGGAGATCGAGCCTCCTCCCTGTACAACCCATGGCGACTCAGCCAGCCAGGCTCGACGAAATGGTGACCGTGCGGTGACTTGCCATCAGGGGGCTAAACGCCATGCATCCAGCGCATTGACTGGCGGCTTTGGCACTTTGCGGCGATCAGCATATTGCCTCGTCACAGGCCTGTTACTCAATCCCGCTGCAGCTCATATCGTCGCTTAATCTCTATCATAATGGGTACCAGAGACGAGGCCGCGCTGGTTCTCACTCTCCTTTGCCAGACCATCCTCGTCAATATCATATAGTCTGGTGAACATTGGCGGGCCGAGGAGGCATCCAGGCCGTTACTGCGTCCCTGACATCCCCCCCCCCTGCAAGTTTCTCGTCCAGATCTGTTGCATTTCCCGCGCACAGGGCGTCTTTTCTCTCGTGGTCCGTGGTCCGTGACATTGCTCCCGGTCATGATGAGCTCCAGGATGTAGCCGAGGGTGAGGGGACGCATGTCATCCCGTCGCTGCAGCCGGGGGTCCCTACGGTTGCTTCCCGTGTCCCAAAATACGCTCTCACCTACGGCAATTTTCCCACCCCCCTGACCCCTTTGTTCTCTCTCGCCGGATCCTTGTGATCCACTCCTGCTTCCGACCGGGCTCAATCTCGTTTTTCAAGCCAGGATCCTCTAGGTGTTGGTCTCGTTCCGTGACGACCCTAACCCAGCAGGACGCAGCGATCAGAATTCCCGCTCTGGCCACCGGCAATGTGCTCAACGGGGTGGCCGGAGCGGTGCGTGGGCAGCAGCCAGAGTGCCTCGCTTGGGCACGATGCAGTTATAGATATTGGCCGAGAAGGATACGCCGAGATGGCGCCCCCCTCTGCGTGACCACCCTTGACCCGGGCATGGTCTATCTCTCTGGCTCACCACCCCTGCGAGAGCCGACTGGGAGTGTGTGTTAATGCAACGCCTGCAGGCTTGCCCGAGGCGGGCAATTCCGCATATTGCGCCCGAGCCTGGCGCAGAGGCGTTACGGGCCAACCAACCCTCTTTCGATTTACCGGTCTGTGAGCTCCAGCATGGCCAGTGCCAGAGTTCCATTTTCGTGTCTAGCAACGCTATCTAGAAGATGCCGGGCGAGGCTCGACGCATTGTCTCTGAAGCGAGATGTTCTTCACAGTCAAGGCGACGATCTGTAGTGGCGGTCCGAGAGGGGTCTATCACAGTTACGACGTCGTCGTTCAGGAGAGGACGCGGCAGTTGCTGCGGCTGGGGACCGCTCATCAGGCAGCAGTGACCTTCATCTGATGTCTCGGCCTTCACTTATTGACCAAACTAAGGCTAAGGTGAGCGTCTGTGGTGGCGGGTGCCGAACACACTTCAGGTCGAACCCGGACTTGTGGAGGAGCTGGTACGAGGTTGGGAACGAGGCCGATCGGAGGACAACAATCAACAAGACGCGACTTCAACTCCCGCACCGGAGAAAAGCTACCTGACGCAGGCAAGGTTTTCGGCGCCGACCTCCCCTCGGATAGGCGAGGCGTGCGACCTTTTTGCTCCCCTTTCTCTTTCTCTTTTGTCATCATTGTGGTGTGCTTCTCCGCCATCTCCGTGCCTTGCTCTGGACATCCTGCTGTCCTCAGTCGCTTGCTGTCCTGCCCGCCGCTCCTCCTCGTCTGCTACTTCGGCCTCTGTGCGCCACCGGCAGACGCTTCCTGCAGCCTGGCGACCACGAGAGATGCAGGTCAGCACGCAGCCGCCTCGCCTGGCGATGATCAGTCGCGCCCACCACCTCACATCCTGAAAGAGGGGCCGTCCTGCTCCTCCTGTTGCCCGTCCCATCTTTCCGGCCGTCCAGCACCTAACCCATGGCCCTCTGCGCCCTCTAATGCTGCAGCATTCCACCCGACACGTCATGTTTCTTTCTCTCTTGGTTCACACACCACCTCCTCCTCGCCTCCCCCCCTCTTGTATGTGTCCAACAGAGGGGGGTCCCGACCACCTCAAGCTCATTACGGTAAACCCCTCGGAAGCGAGGCCAAGTAACTGACGTTATGACCTCTTTATCTCTCCACCTGTTAATACGTCCTCTTCCTCGTCCACAGCTGTCGCGGAACCTCCTCGCGAGGGGGGGTGTAGAGAGGGGGGAGGGTATACGGAGCAGCCGCTATACATACCTACCACTGCCGTCTGTCTCTTCATTCAACCCCTCTCCTACCCCCCACCCCCCCCGCGGGCCGGGACAGCGAGCTTGCCACGAGGTGAGGAGGTAGACTGCTAGGTGCACGGCGCAGCACGCCCACCTCCAGCTTGGGCTTCCGAGAAAAGAGGGGGCACATGAAGGAGCCGGGCCGTCGAGCAGAAGGCGTAGCGCAGTCTGCGAGAGGCGGATCGAGAGCCATGAGCATCGTGGGGAGGGGGGGCGCCCAACTATCCGTCTGTGGCTGGCTGCATGCTCCGGAAGCTGACCGGCCGGGTTACAGACCCCCGACTCTCTGATCGAGCACAGCCTGCCCGCTCGACTAACAGACCGACTCTTTCTCGAGGCAGCAAGAAAGGAGTGTCTTGAGCACATGAGGTGAAGTGATAATGCGGACAGGTAATAATAAGACCAGACATTGAGGAGGCTTCCTCGTCTCCAAACGCGGTCATGCGGACGGACAGACCCGGCGCCTATCTGCTGTCTCTTAAGTTAAGAGGCTCTGTATAGCTGTCCTCATCATGACGTGCTCTTCTCCCTTGTTTTCTCGTCTCGAGGCCGGCAAAGTCCGTCCTATACCCTGCGTTCCGAGCCCGCCCCTTAACTGGTCTAGATATATGCCCGCTTAGCCATTGTTGGCTCCTCAACACTCACCTGGGGGGTCAGGTGCCTCCATCTCTTTGCCGTGTCCACTATGTCCGATCCTTATCTCCCATTCCCATCCTGCTTTTACAACCGGCCAGCTAGGAGGAGATTGTTCACTGGACAAAGGTTTGGCAGTGCCGCCGCTCGTTGGTTGGATTCACGCTTTTATTTCCCTATCCTACCCTGGTCCTGTCCAGCTAGGCGTCAAGCTCACTGTCTTCTGCCACCCACTCGCTATTGCAACGATGCTAGGACCTTCTCCCACCCTAGACTTCAAGTACGTCCACTTTTCCTTTCCAGCAACTGGAAGTAGGTTGCATCGCACTGCCTCGAGGGGCATCTTGGTGAATCACAACGCAGCGAGCCCACATTCTGTGCCGGCTGCGCCTCGCTTCCTCCTCCCCCACGTCTCCCTGTCCGGCTACCCATGTCGCTAAATTTGGTGATATCCGTTGTTTCTTTCCACTCTGGAATCGAACAGTGTCGGCGACCGTCTTGCCTTCCCAGCCTCGCTGTGCTCAGTCCAGCTTTTAATGCCTGTTGTGTCCTGCCCACATCTCAAACGGCGCTGATATTGCGCCCAGGCATCATTGTGTGCCGAGTCCATCGTGCTCCTTAGTCGCCCATGGCTTAATGCATTGTAGGAGATCATAGCAAATACAGTTTGTGAATCCTGCGCCGTTAAAAGTCCGGGTGAATGAGGTGGAGATGCTGTCCTCCAGGACCCGGTATCGGCAGTTGTGCAAGCGAAGTAGACGTGGCCAGCATTCGTCGAACCCATTGAGAAGAGATGCAATGTCGAGTTAGCCGCCCGAAATTCCTGCCACCTGATGCGCCTGCCGAAATCCTCCGTCGGAACTGAAAGGTAGGGGATTTAAATCATCATAAGAAGATGGTCGAGTCGTGAAAAGTGAGGAGAGACCCAGTCCCGCGCATGTGAAGCATCGTAGTACTGGCACAGATGCTGGTTTCCGATTGCAGAATAGCATCGATCTTGATGTGGACGTCGGTGCACCCTGTCTCAACCTGTGTCCCCAGCTTCGAAGCACGGAACCGTCACAGAGCTGTCCCAAGCGAAATCAACCGGGAACGGCTGCGAACAAATACATTCTTGCCATGACGCCCAACGCTGCGCTTCGGATGTGACGCCGGGGGCCTCAGGTCGCAGACCAAGTCAAGGCCGATGTGACTAAGGAGAGAGTCGAGAACGATGAAACGAAGTCGGCCCAGCGTGACAACCAATGAAACGATAATCCCAAGCCGTCATAAGATGCCGTAGTCGTCTCCATTCCTAGTGATGCCGCCAATACCTGGCTCCAGAAGTGCTAATGCGTATCTGTACACTCATCGTACAGTGCGTCCTCGATCGTGTTTGTGTCCATATTCAATGTCGGCGGCTCATTTGCGCCATGAACCCTGTAGTGCAAGTCTGACGGCATGGATCACCCATTGCAGAGAGGACAATGGTCGGGCACCACAATATACCGCTCGTGCGGACCCTTTGTGCACTTATGTTTCCGGTTGCCGTCCACCGATGTCCGGAAGAAGTGCGCGCCGGGGTCGACGCAGGACGTGTAGATATAGTAGTTCTTGGTGAAGTCGCACATGGTGACTGCTGGCGACAAGTTCCAAGTAGAGTGAGAGCCTCAGCCTGGGTAAGCAGAGGACGGGAGGAAGGTGTCGAGGATGAGAGGAGCGTGGAGACAGAGAAGGAAGAGAGCAAGGCGGGGGAGGAAGGTATTATATTATACAAGAGAGAGCGAGGAGACGCAGGCGGCAACTACACAGCAGTGCCGTTTGAAGACGAGATGGTGTGAATGTGTGAGTGTCTCAACAGCATGCCTAGTCCGATACGACCAAGGAGACACGAGTGTGGTACGGGATGGGCCCAGTGAGGCCCAAGTTATGTCGAGCGGGTCTTCCCTTGTATCACTTGCGTATTGCTCCACGCAGTGTGCAGGTGGGAGAAGGGGTGTAGGGGGGAGCAGCTCTCGTCAAGAGAGAGTGAGCCTATCAAGATTGTGATGGTGGGTGTACGCCGAGACGCATTTAGGCATCTGGAGATGGGGGCGCATGTGAGCAGGGAGGGAAGCAGGTAATAAACATATAGCAGCTGGCCCTATACAGAAGAAGACAAAAAGCAACAAGAGGAACGGAAAACAAGGTGGGCAGGCCAGACAGCGGGAGGCGAACCAAGCAAACCATAAATATTAATAAATCCGCAAGGACGCCCAAGAGACAGGGCGCTTGTCCGTGTCCGTGAGCGGGGAGCCGTGAGCGGCAGGCGCTGGGCGCTGCAACAGAAGCATGAGAAGCGAAAAAGAAAAACGGTCCCCGGCAAGGAGCCCACAGTGGGATGGGAGCGGCTGGTCGGTCCATGGGCACTACTGTAAGGTCCCTCAGGCCGTCCGTCCGCAAAGCGTGTGACCCATGTGGGCCGAAAAAGACGTTGCTCCACCAGAGGCGATCAGAGGGAGCTTTGACAGCAGTGAGCGAGCGACGACAGAAAACCCTGTCACCGACAGTGAGGCTCCGTGCCCATCAGAAGGTCCTCCCGCTAGTCGGTGCTGCCGCTGGAAACGGACGATGTGATATGCTCATGGCGTACGACATCATTTCGCAACGAGCTGATCTCTCCCGGGGGCCAGCCGGCTATTGTCTCTTGGGCTCGACCGTCGAGCCTCGTCTTTTCTACGCTGGCGTCGATATCCCGGGCGGAACCCTGATGTCTGCGACATGGCGGCCCTGGACGAGCGGTAGATTGGAAGTCGTCAGCCCTCCAGAGACCGACATTGTTAGCGTGTCACTTCCCCTGCACCACCCCCGGCAGCCAGGGCGCATCTGCGAGGTAAATCGATTATCAGCACGCCCCCTCCAAGTCGGGCAGCGTCCCGCTCTGCTTTTGGTGGCATCTCTTCAGGGAAAGCGGGGAGGGGCGTGGATGTGAAGACAATATGAGATAGATGATGGAGGGCAGAGCGAGCGCAGGCGCCCGCGCTGTTCCTGCTGCTCCGATGGTCTCGCCTGCAAGTGTGACGAATCGAAGTCACCCGCCTAGGAGTTATGGGGGCCGACGGCAGATCAAGGTGATGGTGCGTCGTCTGTGTGTGCGCACGAGGAGGAAAAGGGGGTGTGTGAGCAAAGTAAAAACCGCCAGAGCACGACCCCCCCTGGGTACCCACCCCGGAGGCCGGCATTGGCGAATGGACTTTCATGGATGTCGAAACTCCCAAGTGCCAGGGTTTGGGAACCTTGTCGCCGCACTGACGCTAGAAGGGGCAATGAGCTCGACGCGAACGGGCTGCTAAATGCGAAGCACAGTACAGACTTTCTCGCCGGGCGGCTGGACTCCCTCGGGCGATTTGTGCCTGCGACTGGCGTACAGTACAACCGTCCTCTCGCAACACATGTCGGACTGTGAGCGATTAACAGAGAGGAGAGGAGACGAAAGACTTGCGGAGAATGTGGCAGCACCAGGGGAGGGGATTGTACCATCAAAGCGTCTGACAACGCTCCCGGGCATAACTTTACTCCCATGGCGAGCAGATACCGGGCCCGTGATGATGATGTTTATGATATAGCTGGCATATATACCCTCCGTCCAATATCAGTCCCGGCCAGGTGACACCGTGCTCAGTGGGATAGTAATTTGGCAGGTGGCAAGAACCTGCTGACAAGTCAATGGACAAAACGGTGCTGCATTTGCAATGACCGAGGAGGGGAGAGGGAAGTAAATGGCTTATCGGAGCCAAGTCTTCGTGACGAGTCCGTGATCCACACCCACTTCCCAGGACACCGCCAGTTCTGGGCTCCAGAGGCAGCACAAAAGACGGAAGTGGATGCGCAGGAGATCCGGGACTAGAGAAAGGCTATGCGTAAAGAAGCGTGATTGACTTGGTGAAAAAAGGGCTTCTCGCAACCGTGCGTGGAATATGCCAACCAACGCGTCAACGACAGCCCACGAGTGTCTGAGCGCGCGCCCATGTCAGCGAGCGACAGGATTGCGGCCGTAGACAGACCTCTCGGTAGCGTTGGCGCTCTCTCAGACGCCAGCTGGGACATGAGCGGCCATCCCGGCCCCCTCAGCGCAAGGTTCTTGGGCTGTGCGCCAGAGTTGGGTAGCCAAACGTGCCCCGAGGTCCGGCGGTCCCACAGAACCCAAACGGTATGGTGACCAAGGCTGCATCGGGCAGCGGTTGGCTGCCCGATGCAAGGTGTGTCCATCTGCCGGTACCTCTCCGGGTCCCGGCATGTCCTGGGTCATCCAATCGTGGGCTTAAGGAAAAGGATGTCATGCTCCGGAGGTAGTGATGGCTAGTCGAGCAAATTTTCCTGAGCTCGAGGTCCGAGCACTCACACCCGATAATTGATGCGGTATGTTCCAGCATCTGCTCCAAAAGAGGGCAGACTCATCTTCAAGCGCCCCGGATCCGGCTTGCCTGACCAAAAGACATGGGATGTCACAGCAGATTTGGTTGTCCAACCGCCAGTCTCGATTGTCATGAAGCCCCGCGGGGAAACGACCTCGAGTGTTGCCCAAAAAGGAAGATTTTTGCTGTTAATGTTTCAGTGAATATGGAACAGGGGGGACAACCCCACGCGCCGACCATTAGTTCTGACCGCAGGGACCACTTGTCTGCGACAATGCTCGGCTTCTAGGCCGACGATTATGGGGTCGCTGTTCTGTACGATTAGAGCGTCCGTAATATTGACGTCGCCTGAACCCACTACGTCCTTTCTCTGACTGATGGTCCTGCATCGACAGACGCATGTTACGTTCCCATCAGGCACCCAGAGAATCTCTCTAATGCCTGTTTTATTACCGCTGGGTGGCACAGAATGACCTGGTCGTTCGACCTGTCACCGTCCTGGATTTGTGATTGCCTCTGTTGCCCTCAGAAGCCGCGGTAGAGGTGACAACCCTGCATAAGGTTGTCCATCATGCAGCTTGACACGTATTTACATCCTGGTAGAGGGCCATTGAATGCACCAGTCTCGCTTCCTGAGAAGTTGAGTCTGCCATCCGTCCTGAAGCGGCGCGTATGGCTGCGGTATTGCCGAGGTCCGGTTGAGGCCTTGGCGCGGCATGGAAAGACGATGTAGCGTTGCCTCAACTCTGTGGACCCCCACCGAAGCCGTTACCGTTGCGTAGGCGGTTGCAACTGGGAGGAGCGGTGACGGCGAAGCAGGGTGAACTCCGCCACAAAAGTCAAGACCATAACTCCGTATTGCCGGACAGTCCTTCGGGTAAAGGGGATCCCCACACGCATGAACGAGGTCGCGTCTGTGCTTGAGGCTCACGTACAGGTGTAGATCACAGTCTTTCCGTCAGATCTCATCCCGAGGTTCCTGAACCTCTCTTGTCGTTTGGATCTGAGCTGTCAGTGTCACAGAGATGTCGGGGTTTTTAGACGAACATCAACAAACTGTTCGGAGAGATCGTAGCATCAACAGGGGCTCGGCGGGGCTACGCTATGCATGCAGTGCGTCCTGGGCTTGATGATCTGCTTGCCAAGCCAGGGGCCAGCCAGTCAGGGCCTGGTCGCGTCAAAGCAAAGCAGACATTCGTTCGTGACAGACGCGGTCAAGTGTACGTACTCGAGACGTTGAGGCAAGGAAGATGCGAGCCTTGCTTACCTGCTCTGGAGGCGGGAGGGCGAGGCGCCACATTAGCCATCAGCATGCCCCATGAAGACCATCATGGAAATCGACAGCTCCATGCTATGTGAGTACATATGCAGGCGGGAGCGAAGAGCCACACACACACTCTCTCTCTCTCACACACACACTTACTACATAGTACATTGTGTGCCGCGAGGATTGCGGCGTCGACCACGTGCTCCGAAAGTGCTGTGCATTGTCGCATCACACCCTCTGGCCCTGCGAGGCATCTGTCATTTCTCTGATGGAACCCCGTGCGCCTGCGCAGTGTCTCTCGCCTGGCTTGGGCCGGGCGTTTTCGGCGTTCCTAGTGTTGCTGGGCTTGGATTAGGTTGCATCATCCATCACCTCCCAGGCCGTCGGAGATGTCTTCGTCAGAGGTGGCCCAAAGAGGACGCTCGCCGAGACGTCGCACGCGTGAGTAGAGACAAGAGAGACAAGCGAGGGTTGAGCAGGGGGAAGAGACCTGACGTCGGAATTAAGTTGAGCCATTTCTGGCGGTGGACTCGCAACAGGTATCTCCGTATTCTCTCACGACTTTCCCAGAATGGAAGGCCATGGCCAGCAGGGATGGGTGCCTTACTGTACATCCCGAGTCTATAGAAGACGGGATTGTACGGAGTGAGGTACCTTACCTTCCGGCGTACCTTCCTGAACCACTCGTGCATAAAGCACAAACAAAAGGCCTAATAGAGTACATCGTAGACGGACGAATTTCCTTTCCCGTTTGCAAAACGGCCGGCGACTGTCAGGAGGTGAAAACAGCGCATGCCAGCCAGTGAGCGCACTGCCGGAGTCACCGTCCGCGTTCCGCCCCGACTCCATCCGTGATGCCACGATTTTCGACGCCTCACCGTACGTTCCTCGCAGCCGAAACGTACGATGACAAAGCTATCGCAAGCCACACTCGCAGCGCCCGAGATCCAAGCGTCGACCGTGTTGCAACGATGTCCAGACAAGGACACTCTTGCCTTCATCGTGCCATTCTCGCTGAGGGCGCTTTTGGGTGTCCCTTTGCCACTGCTGGAAGCTCGAAGCTTCTCAAGCAGACCATTCCCGCCTACCCTCCATCGGCGTTGCTCCACATGTCGTGGTTGCATCACACGGGGCGCCCACGCTTCCACCGGAATGACCTGCCGAGGGGGGAGGCGTTCGTGCCGGGGCCTCTCCCCCCCGGCAGATCTCCTGCGGCTGCTGCTGCATGCTGCAGCTGCACTGGAACCTCAGCCCCCCTTCGTCTCCGCCCCCCGCCCGTCACCGCCCCCCTTCTCGAAGCTCTCCCGGCGATAGCTTAGGGAGTCCCATCACCAAGTCGGGCACTACCACGCGATGGTCACCCTCCAGCACTTGTGGGGAAAACGGAAATCGTGAAACCAGACTTTTCGCGGCCCATGGGAGCTACCAGCGGAGGATCGAGCGAGTTCGGGTCGCTCCGAAACCCCCATCCACCACCGGAAATAGCAGCTTTGGTGTAAGACAAAAAGGGAGGGTTCGAGACGGCGAACTGCTACGCTGTCACACTGCGTCAGCGCAGGTTTTGCCGAACTTGGTCGCTCTCTCTTTCGCGACTCGAGCAGTTCGAGCCGAAGGAGCCGCCGGATGCCGCCTAGCTCGAAGGGCTCGAGCGCAAGCCAGGCGTAACACACACGAGATGATGCGGGCACGTCGCACATGCAACATATAGCGCCGGGACCTGTTGCAGGGAGAAACTCCCTCATAAGAGAGGACCGCTTGTGAGCTCAGGGGCTCTCTGTGCCAACAGACGACCGTCCCCGTCGTGCCAAGGCGGCCGATGTTCCTGAAGCGGACTGTATCGCTATTACACCAGGTTGTACGCGCAAGCTCGTGGTCCGAACGTGCTCGTGGCCATTGCACCGCGCCGCCTCGTCTTGCTGCAGTAGCTCCATCAACGATGGGCTAGCGTCCTCGGGGGAGAAGAATTCTGGAAGTGGACACCGCATCAAGCGCCTGCGGCTTTAGCACACAGACACCCCCATCTTCTTCTCGGGGGCCGATTATAGCGTGTCGGTCCGGCGTGCCCTCTCCACCCGGGGACATGAAATCCGGCCGCGGTTCTTGGCGAGAGCCCGGCGGCGCCGTACCTGCATGCAGTCCAGATGTGCTATGGCGCGCATGCGTAAGCAAGCATGCATGCAGGTCCCGCAGATCTCAGGGCCCGACGATGAACGACGGCCAACTCGCCGGATCCGCTGACGAACTTGCTCCTTGGCGTCCTCGTCTACCCTGGCTGCCTTGTTTTTGGGCTCGCACTCCTTTAACTACTACCTCGCCCGGAGATTGATTCGAGGCTGGAGCCCGAGGCGGTTCCTAGCCGGGGATGCCCCAGCAAGGGGGGAAACCCGTTAGTCTGAGGCCCAAACTCGAAAGGCCATCGCCTCGATATGCCATTGCCATGAAAATCCATGGATCCTATCCGTAGCTTCATGCTTGAGAAGAGATCGAACTGCACTTTAGCTGCGACATACGGTCAATCTTTTCCAAACTCGAGATATCAGATCACCCGTGCAGCCCTATCGTTGATGCAAGCAGGCCTTCTTCCTTGCTTTTTTATAGCACTGTAGTTATTCGCGCTAGACAGCCCCGAATCAAGCAGCCAGCCTCACACGAACGAGTCATGGCGCCTGTGCGACCAACTGAAGAAGACCCGGGGGTCTGGGCACTAGCAGCTTAGGCGCCTCCGTCTCATAAGCAGCCTGCAGGCGAGCTACTGGAGCTACTGGAGCTGTCTCCGTTCGATGCTTCATGGTATCCTAGGGTGAAGCCAGGAGGCCTCGTAGCATTCTAAGGAGGAGGAGGGTGGTGGTTGTCTCGTGGTCGGACCTCGAGGTTAACACCCCGCCAGCCGAGCAGCCCAACCGGGGATTCCTTTCGAACCTGTTGCTTGGTGCCCGCTTCAATTTGAAAAGGGCAAGAATACGCAGGTCTTCGAGCGTACTATGGTAAGTTAGGTTGGTTGCCAGCAAGACAAAGGTGTAGCATGGCGGCGTCGGAACTCCTTCCGACTCCATGCATAGAGAAGGAATAGCATGTGCACATTTAAGCCGCCTCTAGGGAGGCTAGGAGGACAGCGGCAGAGCTGATGGCGACTCGCAGATAAGTCTGAATGGCAGGAATCACGAATTGTCGTCCTCCGAGATATGCAAGTTCCGAGCATCTGCACAAGAAGCCACGCACAACCAGAGCTCATTCAACCACAACATGCAGAACCTTCGCTCCATGACTTGTAATGCACACATAAGCAATGGACGCCTCATCTTCCATGTTAACCCCGGGATGTTGGGGGCACCCGCCATCGAACGCCAAGTCTTGACGCACCAACCACTAGTCCCGTCGGGTATCAATCATCTGCATCCCCTTGAACTCCCCAAAAGCAAAGAAAAGATGGGTAGGTAGCTACCCACCCATGCCTTGAAAATCTTGTGAGGTCCGTTCCACATCTTAAGCCTCAAAAGGTCTAAAAACCCCTACTTCGATCAAACTAAAACCCAAACAGGGATGAGATATGGAACAGAAGGGAAGTGCCATTTATTACTCGTCCGAAGTGCATACGTGGATGGTCCGTTTCGCAGGAGGGGGCGGTGTCGACGGCGATGGAGAGTCGTCAGCGAATTTGACCCGCCTAGCAGGCCGTGAAGCGGACTCTGAGAACGAGGAGCCAGTGTCAGAGTCATGGTCAAGGTGCCGCTTCATGGGTGGAGATCCCCTCGCTAGCGTGAGTGCGGTGCTTTTGGCAGATGCCCGCCTC
This sequence comes from Pleurostoma richardsiae, assembly GCA_030052745.1. Taxonomy (NCBI): domain Eukaryota; kingdom Fungi; phylum Ascomycota; class Sordariomycetes; order Calosphaeriales; family Pleurostomataceae; genus Pleurostoma; species Pleurostoma richardsiae. Next base: position 172,442 of record JANBVO010000032.1, read on the forward strand.
GGAGAAGGCTCGTCTCCTGTCAGAAGGTCCTCGTCGGGGTGCGCTCGCTCTCGACCGAACTCGCGACCGAAGACATACTGCGGCGTCTCGAGGGCAGCCATCTGGTCTGGCTCTGGGATCGCCCCATCGGGCAAGGGTATGATCTTCGGGTTGAGAATCCACTCGTAGATGGGTCGGTCGTCGAGTATTGTCTTGCATTTGCGATGCTCAGCCTGGGTCATGTTCTGTTTCCGCTCGACGATGACCTCTTCAAGGCTGCCACGGAGCACCAGGGTCTCAACAGAGACGTTCTTCTTCTGGCTGATACGGCGGACTCGTCCGATCGCCTGGGCTTCGACCTGCGGGTTGAGAACAGGATTTATGAAGTATATCCGAGACGCAGACCGCATGTCCAGCCCGAAGGCTGCCTGGGTGATGTCCATGAGAAGTACTCTGGGGGAAAACGTTAGTCAAGCGGCCAGCACGAGGCAGAGATATTCGGCATACCTGAACTTCGGGTTATGGTTGAATGTAGCGACGTACTGCGCCCGGCGCTCGGCGGTAATACCCTTGGCATAAATGAGGTGATGCATTTGCAACTGGCGACCGAGTTAGACCTTTAAGGATACCAAGGAACCACACGTTACTTACGATGTCCAGCACCCCGGACAAATACCAAGCCACGTTGTCGTTCTCATAGAAAATGATGATCTGCTCGTCCTCTTGATACTTACTGATAGCATCTATCAGATATGAAAGCTTCGCTGAGAACGTTGAGATGATCTGGGTATTCGCGAGCGGCTCTGCAATCTCGCGGCCTGGCGAGAGCGGAGGGGTTGCTAAACCCTCGACGCCGGTCTCTTTAATTGACACCGAAATACGCTTCCGAGGACTCATGTAGTCCTCTCCAAGTTTGGTGTTGCCAGCTAATGTCGGCCCCTGACTCCTGCTTTCGACTTCCGGCCCCCGGCGACTCGGGAATACGGATTCCAGCTCCATCTGCCGCTCAGCTCTGCCCTCTGCGGCAAGACGACCGCCCTTCAGCATCGTCTCCAGGCCTTGCGGGGACCCGATCCACGGGTTCAGCAGTTTCTGTAGGGCCAGAATCAACTTGTGGTTCGTGCAGGCCGGATCTCGGTCTTTTCCGTCCATGGACCAAGCCTGACCCAGTCCATGGGGGAGATCTTTGACAAAGAGCGGGACCTCGTGGAACAGGTTGGCGGCTTCCTTAACCTTATTATGGAAAGCGAGTTTCCCAAATGCAACGGCTTCGCGTAGTAACCGCTCGTCGTCCTCATTAATCACGACTTTCTTCTCCTCCAAGAACTTCTCGGCGGTCTCCACTGCTTTGTCGATCTCCCCCGTCGAAAAGAATGAGCCGCCGAAGAAACTGGATTGTCTCAGGTTGTGGACTAACTGGAGGAGACTCTTCCGCTGGCGAGGATGAAAGAAGTAATCCTGGTCCGTGCGCTGAGACTGGACTGCATTGAAGATGATCATCATGGCGAAGAGGTTCAGAGAGAGCTTGTCTTGGTAGGAGCCTTCTAGGAGGACGACCTTCTCGTTAACAGAGGGCAAGAGATCGCTAACTTCTGAGAGACGGTGCCGAATAATGAGGGACTCAAATGTCGCTCGCAGGCAGTCTTTCCTCCCGCTGCTTCGTGTGCTGTGCTTAGGTTGCATAACATACACCCTCCAGTCCGCTGGAGTATCTCCATTCTCATCGACCGTGTTCGACCATGGCCTAGCTTTGAGATACGACGTTGCGATTGAGCCGATTCGCTCAAGGTCCTTGCGCTCCTGCTCGCTTGATGACTCGGCCAGCCGCTTCGTCCCGCGCGTCTCGGTCGTGGTAGCTTGATCCTCCATCCCGAACAGGCCCTGAGAAGGGGTTCCTGTTACAATCCAGCGGGCGGAAATCTGGAGGCAGTCGAGAGCCAGAAGGATATTAGACTTAGTCCCACCAAGTTTGACATTGCCAAGCTTGTGTCCCTCGTCCACGATGCATCGCTTGAAGTGAACCTGCGCCAGGGGAGACCTAACTCCCCATCCATCATGGGGTTCGAGGAGATCACCGTCCCGCCAGACCTTCTCGAAACGGGGAATCGAAAACAGGATGATGTCGAACTTGAGCAGCTCGTCGACAGTGGGGATTGGTGATATCGTGTTGATGACAGCGACCTTTAGGCCGGCGGTGTGCTTCGCAATCTCCTGCCTCCATTGCTTCAGCAGGTTGGCAGGGACAATGACGAGCGTAGCTGCGCTCAGAAAAATCTGCGCCGGGGGCGGTTCGGAATAGGGTTGTCTAGCGGCTCTGCGCCTGGGTGGCCGTGGTAGTTGATAAGAACCCCGGTTTCTCTCAATCGCCTTCAGGCAAGATTCGTAAGTATAGCCACCATCACTGTCATTGTCCAAGTAAAGACCCCAGGGCAGAGAGTTGCGCGTGATGGAAGCAGCCGCCATGTCCATCAGAGAGCCAACTTTATGGCGGACGGGACCATTTGCTCCGCGATAGAGATCCGGCACTTCGGCGGGCTTGTGCTTGGTAGCCAGAATGAGGGCGAGGCATATTAATGTCTTTCCCGAGCCCATCTCCTCCGCCAAGATGCCTCCGCTGACCCCATCGTAATGCCGCGGTTCGCGAAGACAAAGACCAGTGACCGAATCGTAATACCACGGCCGGCCCTCCTGGTCGACGACGTGGACAAGCCTCGGATCAAGCACCTGGGCCGATTGAGTTTCTTTCTGGAGCATGAGAGCAGCCGAGCGGCGCTGGTACGGGTGCAGCTCGGTCTTGAGTCCAGCCACGCGGCTGTTGAGCAGATCGTTCATCGAGTCCCGTGCGTAGACATCCCGAACGGATTCGGGAGTAGGATTAGGGGATGGAATGTTGTTGAACATCTCAAGCAGAGATATGTCCGCAGCATCGTCTCCAACACTGCTAGTGCCGCGCTCAAACAGCGGCGGAAAGGAGGACCGAGGAGCTGAATGAGGGTAGCAGCCGCACCAGGCATCTTTGGAGAAATCAAGCTGGAACAGAAGAGTCCTCTTGGCCTTGCGCAGCATAGAATCGGAGCGGTCGATCAGGCCCCGGTCGACATCATCGGGCAAGATACGCACCCTCAGGATGCCCCATGCTGCGTCAATCTTGCTGACGGCGAATTTCAAGTCGATCCAGCCGTTCTTGAGCAGCCCCACAGAAGGTTTGACTTCCTTGCAGCGGAGTATGCACCCCTGAAGAGGTCGAGAGAGCACGTCTTGCCGGTCGCTCGATGGTGGGTCCTGCAGATAGGAGATGGTTGTCCACGGGTGGAGAGCGCAGGCTTGAAGGAGCTCCTCCGTCTGTGCAGCTGGGATGCTTGACAGTGAAACAATGAGACATCCGGCAGAGACGTATCTCTGCTCGTGCTGCTCGTTGGCCATGTCTTCGTGAGACGGTGCTAGACTGCCCGAGATACAGCTGGTATCATTGGAGGTCGGCTTGTCGAACGAGGCAGCAGCAAACGGAGGTGATCACGTGCCGGTCAGCAAGCCGACATTGCTGCTCAGGTCAAGAAGTGAAGTCGTCTTCCACCGGTGTACCTCAGGTATATCGTATCGTCGGATTGGAGAGAGTCCAGCTAAGCAGTGGATGTGCAGCAGGAGAGACAGCTGCGGCAAGGAGGAGGTGGCTGCCTTCAAGATTCCCGACTAGGGTGTGCTCTCTCGGGGTGTGGCTGAGAAATTTTAGAGCTTAGAGGGTGCATGTGGCGCTGCCAGGTACCCGTGCGCTCGAACACTGTCGAGAGATACTCGGAGCCAATTGAGAAATTTCGGCCCGTGCGCGCCTGCAGCCGACAGGAGGCAGGAGGTACCAAGGTACTGCTACGTACGCTCCTCCCCACGCCGGCCAAGACACCAGCAAGCAGGATGAAGTGAAGACGAAGACACCAAACGTAGGTAGCTAGACACATATCACCGAGATGCAGGTCATGGAACTCTTTTTCATTCCGGGTATCTAAAACTTGTTCTTCCCTACCACACAATCCACACCATGACCGGCTCGATGGCATATGGACTTCCTCCAGGAGACAAGCAACGAAGGGCATCCGTCCCCTTGTGAATCATAACTCATGTCTCCCAACGCTCCAGCAAGCCGACCTTCCACTCTCCCCGAAACACCCTCTCTCCCCTCGGCAGCAGCGCGTTGCTGGCCTCCAGCACCCGCACCACGTCGTCGATGGCTTCCTGAGGGAGCCCCACCTCCTGTGCCTCTCCCGTCAAGCTTTCCAGCATCCGCTCCGCCTCATCCGTGCTAACCATACGCCACAGCACCTTGACAGCAGGGACCGCGCCGTCCGGCTCCGGGAGCTGCTTGCCAGCAGCTTCGGACGATGCGTAGGTGTATCGGATGTTGCCGTTCAGCAGCCAGACATGCGGGACCATGACACGGGGGTTTCTGCCGGCTGTGAGCGGCACGGGTCCATCTAGGATGGGCATAAGCAGAGTTTTCGATGACCCGGAGCGGGCGAGGACCGCGGCGATGGTGGCGGCCAAGAAGTGAGAAATCGTCGGGGGCCGAAGATGCGGCGATGATGGGCTTCCGTTGCTGGTGGTAAGGTCGGCAGCGGATAGGAGGATCTGCCATTTAAACAGAGTCACGGCCGCGGTGCGGAAGTCGAAATAGCCCAGCCTGGACTCGCAGGCGCTGCAGAAAACGTTCAGGATCTTTCGGACGGACGGAGGGGCCGCCGAAACTGCCGGGCCTGCATCCTCCAGGCTGGCAACCGTTCCCGACCCGCTCTGAAAATCAGTCCAGGAGAACTGCGACCGGCGTCAGCCAACATGTTGGTATCATCTAAGCAGCGACAACCATCTCCACTTGTGCTTCCAAGTATGTAGCTCTGGTAAATCCCGAAATGCTCCCAATCTCTCCGGGAGTCACCGGTGAAATTCAGAGCCCTCCATTCCTACCCCACGCTCCCACAACCCTGTCCAAGCCAGACTGCGAACCCATCCGCTTGTTCAGCGGCGTTTTCGCAGTGCTGACCGAGGCAGTGAGGTGAAAAGCAGGCAGCTTTGGACTTGTATTGATCTCGGGTATTTGTATCGGTTGCCACGCCACGGAAGAAGAACAGGGGAGGGTATTGCACTCCCCCGGCATTGGACACCTTCTTGATACCCTGTCGTATGCATTCTCATAGATGGGAGAAGGAAAGGGGACAGTGGAAGAAAGAGAACCCACCGTAAGACCTTCGCAGTCCTCCTCAGCCAACAGCACCGTCATCACGTCCACCAAGCCAACCCCCCGCCGTGCCGCGATGGCCGAGTTGGCGCCGTAGCCCCTAGAAGACGCCAGCCGCGCCTCCTGCCCGTCGTGCCCGTGCCCGCCGTGGTCGTGGTCCCCCGGCTTGTGGCAGTGCCAGAACTCCATCATCTCCGCCCAGTTCTCGCTCGGCAGGTCAAGCCACTCGCTCACACCCTTCCGTCCCTCCCCGCTGCCGGAACTTGCGTCCTCTCCTGGTCCCGCAGCGACGACGATCTCGTGACCGCAACTACGGCACCTCATCACCCCGCCCGAGGCAGCCACCTCGCCCGACTCCCACGGGACCGCCGCCGCGCCCGCTTGCCCGCCATGGTCGGCGCCCCCGTCCGCCGCGACAGCGACCCTCCAGCTGGCCTCCGTCCGCCCCAGCACGAGCGGCAGCCTGACAGCCCCGCCGCCGCCAGGGACCACCGCCCGGGCGGGCAGAGACGCGAGGACCTGCGCGCCGGCGTGGCGGACGCGCAGGCGAGGGCCAGTCGCGTCATGGAGGAGGGTCACGTCGGTGGTGCTGTCGGCCGCGGAGGGCAGGGACACGGCGAGGGAGAGGCGGCGGATGTGGGGGAGGAGCTCCGCGTAGACGGAGATGGCGGGGCTGGTGCCGTTGATGGCGGCCATCTCGTGTCTCTTTCCTGTTTCTCTGCCTGGAACTTCCCAGCTAGTCGAGCAGTTCGCCGACGATGAGAGAGATAGAGGGCGAGAGAAAGAAAGCAGAAATGGATATGCAAGGAAGGTCTGGCTTGTCGGAGACACGATTGTCTTTCAGGTGACCGCTTGATTAGAAACAAGAAGATGCCGTATTATCATTGCATTGGGCATGGTAAGGGGTGCTGAGCTCAGGCACCGTGCCCTTCGGGTTCAGAGGGAGAAAAAAGCAAATGAGAGAGCATTCATTCAGTAAGAACTCAACGCGGCTGATGGGAGGTTTAAATTTCAACAATGATTGGCCCGTGCACGATGAGATGTGGAGGCCAATCGAAGGCATCACCAAGACATCTCACCTTACTACCTCTACACTGCAGGATACGTTACAGGCTTTAGCTTCGATACCTCATCCTACTTGACGCCTCTATCCTCAGTCGCGGAGACGATAAAGCGTGCGGCCATAAACGCAAGGCAGTCAAACCGGCAACTTTTTGATTCTCATTCTCGACATTTCATTCCAAATCTATGGGCCATCCCGCAACCCGTTAGGTGATCATCAATCCCCTTTCTTACTCCTCCGCCTCACCACCAGCCTCCGGCACCTCCTCCTCCTCGTCGGCGTCCTCGTCCAGCCCTCCGGCGGGGACCTCGTACAGCCGCAGGATCTGCTTGTTGGGGTCCTTGACCAGGACGAAGCGCGCGTCTTCGGGCCCCTCGTGGTTCCGGCACATGTCGACGATGGTGCGCACGATGCCCCACCCGTTGGCCAGCGACAGGTTCATCTGCGACGCGAAGTCGCGCGGCTTCCAGCCGATGACGCCCAGGATCACGTGCTTGTCGTTGGACTTGGGGTTGGCGCGGGACACGAAGCTGTTGAGAGGCACCATGTTAGTGACTTGATTCTCCCGGGTACGAGAGGGAAGGGAGGCTGCAGAAACTTACCCAAGCTTCATGACGTCCGCCTTGGCCAGAATGCTCTGCGTGGTCCACCGTGCAAGCTTGCAGCTGTTGTTCTTCATCTCGGTGGCCACCACGGCACCCCTCTGGCTGACCAGCTTGGTCCGCCAGTCGAGCGCGCCGCCAGCGCCCTGCGCCCGGTGGTCGAACTCGTTGAGCGCGTGCACAGTCACGGCCTGGTCGCCGCCGCCCATCGAGCTCTTCTGCACCGCGTCGATCTCAGTACGCACCACCAGGTACAGCGGCTCCTCCGAGTCGTTGGTGCTCAGGTCGAACTTGCGGTACTTATACGCCTTGGACGCCGGGGGCTCCGTCTCCTCGGCCGGGTTGTAGAAGGGGTTGGGGTGCGGCATCTCCACCTTGTTGCTCTCACTCTCGATGACCACCTGGTTGGAGAAGTTGTGGTTGATGTACGTCGCCTCCTCGGCCAGCGCAGCAGGCTGATTGATGGTGTCCTTGCTACCCTCCGAGGCCTCGAGCGGCGCGTCGGCGGCATTCTCGTTGACGGTAACCATGTCTAGCGCGGCGTTATCACGCTTGTCAAGGAAGATCTTGTTACCCTGGCGCTGGATGACAATGTCCCACGGGTAGATGGAGCGAGGTGAGCACATCAGCATAGACAGGATGTTATCGGTCGCGTAGATGGTCGCCTCATCCTTGTCCGCGAGCTCCTGGATAACGGGATCCGAGGAGGTCGTGACGTTATACGTCGCACGGTCCACAACGTTGAGCTTCCGCTCGGCGGTCTTGACGGGCTGTTTATCGTAGGACCGGTCGTAGTAGTAGAGGAAGCCGTAACGGTCGACGTCCTCGCCCTCGTCCGTCTCGAGGTTTAGCTTGCCCAGCCGGTTGAAGTCAATCTCCTCCAGCAGCTTCCAGTCAGCCTTGATATTGATGCTGGCGTCCCGGTTACGGGCAGGCTTGTCATAGTCCTTCCAGCCGAACCGGCGGCCCCGGGCGCCAGTGTTCGACCGACCGCCCCTGCTATCGTAGCCACCGCCATACTGCTGGCCGTGACGGCCGCCACCCCGCGTGAGCTGAGTACGGCCGCCAGTTCGGGCATCCCCGCGCGCGCCACCACGCTGGCCACGGCCGCGAGTGAAGATGGCACCGCGGCCGAAACGGGTCTTGCCTGTGTCGCGGACGTTGCTAACAACCGAGAACGAGGACTCATCCTCAGCGACCGGGGCAGAGAAGAGCGACGCAGTGCCCGCGCCGTAAACTTGCTGATCTGTAGGTAAGGACCGTCAGCGAAAGGTTTTGAGGATGAAAAACGTAGATATCGGCAAGGGCAGAAGTTTCTGCGTCTCGTCGCTGGGCCCACGCACCCCTGTAGTTCCTGTTGTACTGCGCGCGGCCACCACGGCCATCACGGCCATCCTTGCTGTCGGCGGTCCAATCTGCCATGCGGCCAAGCTTGTCACCCTTGGAGAAAGGGGCGTACGGAACGCCCTCAAGGGTTGTGTCGCTGGTGACGGGAGGGCCCCAGCCATCACCGTCCGGCAGGGCGGCGATGAGGTCGGCCACGGAGGAAGCCATCGTGGCGGGTATTGCCGTGAGTCGAAGGTGCCGCTGTGTATCTGCAGAGCAGTCCGCTGCGGTGGTGCTGTCGAGGAAAAGAGTGGCTGTGGTGATAGCGTCTCTCGCTCTCCGACGTTGCTGTCGTGGCTCGAAATTCAACCAAAAAACCGAATAAAATCGTTGGTGGGGGTTTGTGGTGGGGCAAAAGCGGGCAGGCGAATTTCGGCACACCGTGTAGGAGCACAGTTTCCAAGACTGTACGTCCGTGCTATACGCAGTATGTTCCCCCAGAAGACGGAAGCCAGACTCTATGAGGCGGCGATCGAAGCCACGATGGACGTCAGGGACACGCAGGTATGGAAATATTATGCTCTACTGCAGATCTACAATCTTCACGTATTGACGATACGTTCGTTGAGTCGATTAGTTCAGCGGACCGTACATTGATTCTACCTCTACGGATGCGGTGTAGGCGGGAGATTTGCCTGTGGATTAATGATCCTCTAAGAGCAAGGAACATCGGTGACAAGAGAACTGGGATGGATATATATGTTTGTCATCATTCATCGTGATATCGAATCCATAGATGTGCCCCGGACGCCTTGTGCCATGCCCAACGAACTCCAGCTCTAGTAGCAAAAACGCCTGAATGCCGCCAATGTCTCCTCGGTTCTTGCCAAAGTCCATCCCGTACCATCTGTGGTCGGTGTTATGCGCATATCCAACTCTTCCACGCCTGCTATCGAAGCATAATGCAAACCCTGAATCCCATATATACGGCACATGCCTCAAGTCACTTTTCATCTTAGCTAGGCGAAAGCTTTGTCCTTTCCTTTCGAGGTGTCCGTCTCACTGCCGGATTCAATCTTCTCTCCCAGGACGCCGCCTCCTGTCCTGCTGCTCTCAGCGGCACTGCTGCTGCCGCTGCTACCGTTGGGTCCGCGTGTCGTCCGCTGGAAGTAGCCGTGGACCTCATCGGTGAAGTCCTCGTCGGCACCGTCCTCGACGCCCTGCCACTCGCCCCGCATCTCCTTCTGGCGCTTGCCCGCTTCGCGCGCCTCCCAATCTACTCTCAGGTCTTCGATCTTGGCCTTCATGTCGAGCTCCGGGTTGTAGTTCTTGCCGACGCCCATGAGACGCTCCCACAGCGAGAGATGGCTGGGGTGGACAGCAATTCCATGGTACTCGTCACCGCGGCCTTCACGGATGTAGTTCCAGCGGCGTTCCTGTTCCTTGAGGTCGAGGCCCGTCGTGTCGGGGAGCCAAATAAAGGTGAGCAGCATGCCGGCCAGGCCGAACCAGGGCACTACGTAGAACTTGGTCTGAGTGTCGATGAAGTTGTAGAGAACGGAGGCGAGTAGGGCACCAGCCTTTCCCATGCAGGCAGAGAAGCCATGGGCGGAGGCGCGCACAGGCGTAGGGAAGACCTCGCCGGCGACGAGGAAGGTGACGCTATTCGGCCCAAACTGGTTGAAGAAGGAGCTGAGGAAGTACATGGCCTGGAAGGCATGGACGCCCATGGGCTGTGTGTAGTAGTAATAGTGGAAAGCCGGGACGACGAACATGATGAAGCACATCAAGAAGCCGACCTGCTGCATCATTCTGCGGCCGTAGAGCTTGTTGTCGATGAGCAGAGAGGCGAGGTAGTAGCCGGCCAGGGACACGATGATGTTGCACAAATTCCACACCCAGGTCACCATGACGGAGTCTGGGTTGTTGGAGATGACATCAATGAATTGGCCCTGAAAGAGCTTGTTGCCGTAGAAAAAGACGTCGTTGCAGAACCAGGTGCCGGCCGTGGCGAACAGGCGTCCGCCGAAGTGCTTGACTGTGGCACGGAGCGACTGCACATCGTAGCCCGTCACATTGCTCTTGCGCTTGGCGATCTGCAGCTGGCGGGAAGCGTGCTTCATCTTGTAGGTACGGTAGTAGACGAGCCAGAGGGTGCCAACAGCGGGGATGGCGAAGGAGAGGCGGAACGTCCACTGAACGGAGGTTTTGCTGTAGGGCGGGTCGCCGCTGCCGTGGTGGAAGATGAGGAGCAGGATGATGAGCAGGCCCTGATTGATCAGCTGTCCCCAGCCCTGCATGAGGAAGGCCATGGTGACCTTGCGGCCACGGTGCAGCCGGTCCTCACGAGTAGACGTCTTGCCGGCGCCGACCGCATTCTCCATGGAAGAAGTGGCAGTAATGGGGTACTCTCCGCCAACACCAAAGCCTACAGCACACACATTAGCACCGAACAATCCCGTCTACCCTATTCAAGGACAGCGGGGCCTTACTGTAGAAGAAGAGAGACCAGGCGTAGCAAATGACCCAGCCCTCGAGGTCGAGCCCCCAGCTGGCAGTGAGCATCAGGAGACCGACAAACATGATGCTGGCATCCTGAATCAAGCCCCAGCGGCGACCTATCCAGTCACCCACGATCTATTTCCCCATGTCAGCCAATGCTCAGGCAGTTTGGAGCCCCAGTAGACAGTAGACAGGATGGAACGTACTCCTACAACAACCTGGCCGACCATGATGCCGATGACCTCAAGGTAGGTGACAGCGGCCTTCCAGTTGGAGTTGCATTGCGTGGCATTATCACCCCAGCACTCGGGCCAGGTGCTGGAGAACAGAGGCTCCAGATTGCCGATAGAGAAGAGAACGTAGCCCTCGAGACCGAGGCCGGCGCCGGGAAGGACGGCGTTGCGGAGGTACCAGGCGACGGGGCTCAGGGGATCCTCCTTAATCATGGCACCAATGGCCTTGAGCTCCTTCTTGGTCTCGGCATTGTTGACCTTGTTGACGAAGGCAATGCGCTCGCGCAGCGGCAGGTCGGCCCAGTAGGTGCCATTGGGGGTGTAGCAGTCGTCGGGCTGGGTGAGGTGTTGGAAGATGACGCGCTCCTCCTCGGTCGTAGCCTCGCCGGAGGGAAAGTCGTCGCTCTCATCGCCAGTCTCCGGGCCGTGGGGAACGGGCACCAGGCCGAGAGTAGGCGCGTGGTGCATCCTATTCTATATGTGTATGTGTGGCTGCGAGTTGTTGTGTACCCTCAACGTGCCGATGCAGTTGGTGTTGGTGAGGGAGGGACACACAATGACAGCAAAGGGAGAGGGAGGTTTGGGGAGGAGGGAGAAGGAGGAGAGTGTAGGTTGGTAAATAGAGGAGGAGGACGAGAGAGAATCGAGCGAACCTCTGTCGAGCCTTCTCAAGGGTGCTTGGCGGGAGCAGGAGGGGCGGCCGAGGGGCCACTTTATGAAGGTTCACGAAGCGTGGCGAGGGTGGAACAAGGACCCTCCCCACAAACAGAGCCCCAAATAAGGAACCACCACCAAAAGCGCCCGGACTGGGCGGAGAAAGAGCTGGGAAGGACGGAAAAGGGAGAGACTTGTGCGAGCGAGCCCTTGGTGTCCCCAGAAATCCGGGCTGGTGGCTCCGCTGATGGTGCGATGGCCCCGGGGGTTAAGTACATTAGCTGCTGAGCGAGCGAGCGAGCGAGCCAGCTTTGGGCCGGGAGAAAAGTCTGAACGAATTCAGCCAGTCAGTCCGGCGGCGCCTCGGTGTCGATTCTTGGAGGGCAATGGAACTCCAGCCCCGAACCAGAACGATTTTCGGTGGAGAAACCAGGCGAACGATGTAGCGGTAGCGCCGGCCAAGTACCGTGTCGTGGCTGCATGCCAGTGAAGATACTTGAGAGTCAGTCATGAAAAGTGTTGGTTGTGTGGGTCAAGGGTCTTGTCGTCAGTCGTTTTCTCCTCGCCGCTCTTCCAACCGCAGGCGAAGAAGCACCGGCGTCTCTGACCATCATTTCGTCGATATGCGACGAGAGGCCGATACTCAATTACCTCACAATGTGCTCTGTGTGCAGATCCCCAGACGAGATGATACTCGTAGACGAGCAGAAAAAATCCGTGGGCGGCCCGGGTGCGTGCCGTCTTTGCATCTCCTCTTCCTATGACAGCCCGCCAAGAAGGGGCGTGGGCGAGGCACGAGCTGGCAGCCTCTCGCCTCCCCTGGCGCGTTGACGTCAATCCCGGACACTTGGTGCTGCCAACTTCTTCTGTACGGCCACCACCTTCTCTTGCTCTACCAACCTCGGGCTAGGGATCATCAATTGATTCCCGCAGTCTGCAAGGTCCCTGAAACTGTCAGGTGTGCACACCAATGCAGGCTGGATGGGTGGTGAATGTGATGCCGTTGCTCGGGGATATTCTGGAAGTTTCCCGTTCCGGAGCCTCGGTCACAGCCGTCACCAGCTCTGGTGTGCAGGGCGCGGCGCGGGAGATGCCGACCGGCGGGAGACAATGTGTCGTCAATTCAACCGCAGCACGCGACACAAAAGACAAGAGCTCGCGTGCTCATCTTCCTCTTCCGTCCTTTTCTCCGGCCCATCGCGCAACTTGCGCAGTAATACCGGCATGTCAGGCGGGGGGCCCTGGCGGCTTGAACAGATGGGAGCAAGCTTGGCGAGATAGTGCCGTCTTGGGATGCAGGCCTTGGGCCCTCAGGCCCCCCTCTTCTGCCCCTCGGCGGGCGCCTCCAGCCCCTCGATCTTGATCCATGGATCCGTGGATCCATCATCCGGCAGAGTGGAGTCGGCGCCAAGCCCCTCCGGACCCCGGCACCTGCAGGCGGCCCCCTGCTGCATGTTTCCTGTTTCAGCCAATCACCGAGCGAGAAACGCCCACGTGTGGTCGATGACAGGCCCTCAGCTCTCCAAGCCTCAAAAATCCTTCTCAACGCCCCGAGCTGCAGGCGTCGTGATGTGCGTCGATGTGCGTCGATGTACCCCCGTACTCCGTACCTGCTCGTACACTACTATGTACATCTTCATCTTTCCGTTCCGGCAGGCGGAACAGCGGCACCTCATCACGACTTCCTTTTCCTTTCTCCTTTCTCCTTTCTCCTTTCTCCTTTCTCCTTTCTCATCTCTTACGATGGGCGATTAGAAATTGTGCCGCGTCGTCGTCCGAGAACGTTGGGACGAGGTACTTCCACCCCACGTCTTTGCTCCATCGTGACTTCCTGCCCGAGGTTCTCTGCCCGTGACCGCTACCCCGCGCTGCCGATCGGTGCCGGCATCTCCGATATCCCGTCTGCGTTCAACAACCCGAGAGAGAACAAGAGATGAGCGCCGCCTTGTGAGGATAAAAGGGGGACGAAAGTGCCAATTGAGACCTCCAGCCATGAGCAGCGACAGTTGCGCAGATCCGAATTCTCTTGGCTGCAGTAAGGAGCAAAAGCGGAAAGTATCTTCGCCTTCCGCCGAGGTCGAGACGAAGCACTGATACGATGTTCCATACACGGCGACCGAGCAGACATCCCATCAGCGTCGCACTCCTCTCGGTCCCTCAATCTGACACAGTCCCGAAATGCCCTCCTTGAATTAATTGGTCTGCCAGGATCTGTTCCGCATCACAGATTCACACACTACTGCAAGGCCAGGCGAGACTCGGGGCGGCGCCGGGCTTTTACTGAGCTTTCCCCACTTCGCCGTTGGAGTGGCCAGACTGCGACGGTTGTCGTCGGCCCCCTCAACTCTGCAGCGTCGCTTCTTCCGAAAATCCCAATCTTCTGCACTAAACGAACTCACGTGAAGGACGGACGGTCATCTCGTCTCATAACCCGCTTTTGGTTGCGTTGTGAGGCGAAGCAGGTCCGTATCCCTCTCGCGGCTTGCAGGGCACAGCGCAATATTACGTGTAGAGACAACCGCGGCCGGTTCCATGATGGAGTGCCGTGATTCGCCGTCATCTCCTGTCGTCAGTCCCGTTACTCTGTGACTCAAGTCTAGCCTACCTACCTGCCTTCGGTTTCACGGCAGGCGGTTCACTGAGTACCTAGCTGCTGTTGGTTCGCCGGGTACTTTCTACACGTAGCCTATCCGTAGTCTTCTAAAGCAGTATCGATCCCGCTTGGCCAAGCTCTCAAAAACAAGCTTCTTGTCGATCCTGCATGTTCCCTCCCGTCGGAGGTGTGCTGACCTGACCACTTGCCGGTCTCGACGGCCGCCGTGGTCTGGAGACGGCAGCCGGACCCGGGACATCCGCCCGGGCCGCATCTGTTCCAGTCCCCACTCGGGTTCTCGGCAGTGTGTTCCCTTTTGACTGAGCTTCCCGAAGGAAAAATTTGTCAACAGGACTGGATGAAAGCTGTGACATTTCCACTCCCGGGCATCAATGACCTGGAGGTGAAAAGCCCAGCTGATCGTCCTTGGGAACAGTGCTATCAGTCCTCCCATGCTGAAATGATTGATGTCTTGCCGCCCCCTCTCATGTATGTATGTGAGCGTGTCATGTCGTCGTATGCGCCACAAACGGCACAAGCTCCCTCCTATGCCGTCACTCGGTCATGGCAGCCCTCCATCTCGACTTCGGCTTCCAGGTTTTTGACCTCGACTGCTGTGCGGTCATGGACTGGAGAAAAAGGAAGCTCCAAGTCGGAGGACAGGAGGAGACACCACACTGCTGTAGCCAACAAGCCAATCCGCCGGTGCCAAGAACCCCACGTGCGCCCGGCTCGAGAAGAACGGAGGGCGGAAGAGGGTGCCGAGCTGGTAGTCTGCACGCATGCCGGATGACGTCGGCCGGCGGCATGGATGGACGGGATGGATGGATGGATAGACACGTCCCGGGCGTGGAGTATGGACGCAGATCTGCTCTGCATTTCAAACCGCCTATCTGGTTTCGCTCGCTCTCGCGTCGGCGATCGCTTCTTCCCCTCACAAGTGACAGCGAGGCGAAGGTTCTTGGCTCATACTGGTGGGATACATACAACCTTCTGGACGGGGGTGGCTCGCTTCAGGCCTGCAGGCCGTGGGCCGTAAGAGGAGGCGAGAGTGACGGCTAAGGGAAGGGCGCGGGCGGACTTCGAGATGGACAATCACGGTAAAGCATCGAAGAGGTACGGCGTTTATACCAAAGGATTTTCCCCGTGTTCAATTTTCTCAACCCCATCTACCGTACATACGTACATAGCCCACACCGTCATATATCTCGCCAGCACGCTTTTCCGAAACGGCTCCCTCTTTTCGCCCAAGCCGTCATCTCTCTCCGGGGCACTTTGACTTGTGATCAGAAGACAAGTCCCCATCGCTCCCCGTCATGCATATACATACTGTAAGATTACACGAGAAAAATGGACAGACAGAAAGGGGTAAGGGAGGGAGAGGGTTGGCTAATCAGCCCTTTTGCCCGACCCAGGGCCGTCAGATATGACCCGTCTAGGACCAATCTTGTGAAGTGAGTCTCGCCCGGACATGATATTCCAAGGAAAGAGAGATCAATGACTCCGAAGCCTGAAGAGATTGAAGAATAGTCCACGAAGCGGAGTGAAAAAAGTAAGTAACACGAAGGCGAAGAAGAGTGGCCAGACAAACGAATGTGAGACGAGACATTGCGAGCGGCTGTTTTCCAGTACGCCAGCTCGAAGAGGGTGACACCATCGAAAATTGAAGTAACAGAAGGGAAGAAGTTTCTTGTCCAATGTGATTCCTGCAGCGGCAGATGCTGCAAATTCCTAGATGCGACCACAGTGGCAGCACGCACGCAGAAGCAGGCACATGGCCCAGCCCATCTCCCCCTGCTCACTCTCGCGTCCCTCCACCACTCCACCCCGCTGCTTCT
This sequence comes from Pleurostoma richardsiae, assembly GCA_030052745.1. NCBI lineage: Eukaryota > Fungi > Ascomycota > Sordariomycetes > Calosphaeriales > Pleurostomataceae > Pleurostoma > Pleurostoma richardsiae. The sequence continues at coordinate 188,456 of JANBVO010000032.1, forward strand.
CAAGGACAGATGCTTTCTTCCATGCTGAGTCCAGCAGTGTCCTGAACGCCTGTGCTGTTTCGATCCGGTTGTAATTCCACTTTACCCTCCTGCCCCACGTTTCGCAACCAAGGACCAAGGAAGGGCCCAGATGTATGCAGTCTGTTATCAAGACTCTGTCCGGTGAACGCCACGCTAAGCCCTCGAGTTTTCAAAGACAAAAGAGAAATAAAGAAGCAGTAAGGCTGTAAAAAAAAAAAACAGGTTGTGTCGTTCTGTAGGCATGACTTCCTCGACCGTATAGGTAGTTTACACAGGACAGTCGAGTGTCAAGTGTCTTATATCATCCTAGCCATGGAGAAATCGGGTGGCGCGGATACTGTATCCTGTCTAGGCCGCGGGGTGGGTTCTTCATCCTCACTCAGCCTACGCTCTGAGCCAGCAGTTGGTCTGGGAGTCTCATCCACGTCCACACTGACAACGGTGTTGTTGTCCTCGGAGCTCATTCCCTGATCCGGCGGTGTGTGGATGATGGTAGTGTCTCCCTCGCCATCGTCGTCTAAGCCTGAGATCATCGGGGCCGGGCTCAAGCTGAACCGGCCGGTAACATCACCTGGCGAGAGGAGGGATGCCGTCGACGGGAATTGCATGTCAGTTTCCCTGTTCGGCGTAGTCGGGACCTGCGTGGCCGGCTCCAGGGTACTTGTGCTGTCCGAGCCGGCGTTGACATTGACGCTGTCGTGACTGTTGGCACGCATCATCTCGATGCCAAGTTTTGACGAGGGTAGACCAGACTTGCTGCGGAAATGCTGCTGTTGCCTGTTGTTGTGGGACAGTATGGCGGGCGCAGTGGAAGCTTGCCCTTTGCTGCTGGAGAGGTTGCCTAGGCCGAGTTCTTCGTCCTCGTCGTCCGCGGACTCAACGCTCCCTTCCTGCCGCCGCTTCTCGATGCTCTCCCTCTTGGCCCTGAGCTTCTCCAGCGAACGCTGCGGGACTGGGACGGGAATTGGCATCGCAGGCTTCTGCTCAGTCTGTCCTGGCAGGGCCACAGGCTTGGTTGGCTCGCTAGAACTCAGGAACGTATCATCCTGTGGCATGCCAATACCGAGCCCGTTATCGTCCCAGTCACCTGTAGCCTTGCGACTAATAACAACAGGGATGTCGTCGGTAGAGACGGATTCGGAGTCACCGAAGAGACTCGACGAGATCGAGTCTTCGCGGCTGGAGCCAGGGAAGCTGCTTCCCGTACGGTGAGCAAAACCTGAAGATGTTCCGCTTGTTGGGCTGTCTTCAAGCTTCAGGCTCTCCTGTCTGAGCCCCGACGGGATAGGGTGTGCAGGCGTTAAGGACAGTGAATTCTGCTGGCTGGGCGTAGGAGGCTTCCACTGGCATAGACTCCCCAGCACCTCGGTCAGCTTGGATGAGCTGATAGGTTTCTCAATCAAGGAATCGAAATAGTGAGGGGCCTGCAACTCCTTGAGATAGGCCGTGATGGCTACGATGGGGGTATGAGAATTGACATTCTTCGTCTCGCGAAGCATGCGAGCCACGTCGGCGCCATTGATTTGAGGGAGCTTGAACTCCATGAAGATGATATCGAACTTGATGTCGCTCATGGCGTAGCGCACTGCTTCAGGGCCGCTCGTGGCCGAGATTGTGCGGCAACGCAGCTTCTCTAGGAGCTTTTCCATGACCATGCGGGAGACAGGATGATCTTCGCAGATGAGCACGTCCAAAGGCCGGAACATGGGACTGTCGAGGGCAATCTGCGACATGCGCCTCGAGCTTTGACGACGCCGCTGCACTCTCAGGTAGGCGGCATTTGCCTTGTCTCCTTCATTATCAGAGGAAGAGGGTGACATGTCAAACACCTGGCTGCGACGGTTCCTGTGGTGCACCAGCAGATCTGAAGCCACAGGACTACCCTCTTGAGAGCCGACAGTTAGCGATCGAGAACGGTGCGTGGATGAATTGCTCGCCTGCCGCGGGGTCGACATCACTTTCTGAGGGGAAAGTGGTAGAGGTGGCGGCGCGCCACGTCCCTTGACGGGCGAGGCTGCGATCGTGGTGGCCGCCTTCTGCAGGCTAGGCGGGACACGCGGCACATCGAAGAAGTTGCCTGGCTGAAGTGAGCTCCCAGACGGCTGAGACAGACTGGAAGAGTTACTGGAAGCCTTACGTCTTCCCTCCACACCTTGTCCGGCGACAAACGAAACCAGAAGGGGCGACGACGGCTGCGAGACTCTGCTCGGGGACGAGTTGGTGTGGCTGAGCCCTGACGGGGACTGTGGCCGTTGCGACGCTTTAGCGTTCGACAGTGTCCTCTGAATGGGCATCGACAGGATAGGGCTGCCTTCCAGCGCCGGTCCCGGGGAGGTGACCTGCCCGTTAGGGCTGATTGCTGAGGACTTGTTCTGGGCAGCAAGTGCTTCAGCGCGGAGCTTCTGTATCACGTCCTTGTTCGCCTTCTCTAACACCGGCAAGTTCTTGAACGCAAAGTTCCCGAAGTCGTCTGCCGCTACCGGCTCGCTCAGGCGTCTACTCTTGAGGTCTCGGACATGTGGCGGGATGTGAAGCGGCATCAGGCCTCGCTTAATGGAATTGACCTGCGACCGTACGCGCGAGAGAGCATCGTGAGGGCGGTCAGGATAGTCCGATGCTGGCCCAGAGGGGGGAGAACTTTGGTCCTCTATCTCTTCGGCGAAAGTCTGGAGTGTCGCACCACGAGCGTCAAAGTACTCTGTGTCCTCTGGGTTTTCGGGCTGGGGGACAAACTGGGCCTCGTCTTGCAACAGAGTGTCCCAATTGAGTCCATTGAGCCACGAGTGGTTTCGAATCTCTTCTCCGCCCGAAGAGAACTTCTCCTCGCGATTGGACCCCAGTCTCTGCTGTGGATCCATGCAGAGCAACTTGTTGATGAGGTCCTTCGCTTCAGGCGAAACCTCGTCCTCAGCTTCGTCCGGCCAATGTATCCTCCGCGCGAGGATATTCTCGAAAACTTGCTCTGGTTCGCTTGCGTGGAATGGCGGAATGCCGTACAAGAACTCGAACGCGATACAGCCGACAGACCACCAATCACTAGTCTCGTCCTGAGGCTCGCCCCTAATAGTTTCCGGAGCGAGATAATCTGGAGTACCGACAAACTTGCGGTTCGTATCCTCGGGATCGAATAGTGCCCAGTTGGGTGGAGGCATGCTTGTCTGCGAAGGGGTGCCCTTCCCTGTATCTGTGCTGCCGTGCGTGTTTGTTTGATGAAGGGTCGTCAGGTCACCGGACGGGCTGCCCTCTCCTTCGCTCCCGTCGTGTGGGGACTGCACAGCCTGCGAAGGGACTAATGGGTGCGTATCATTCAGCGAGAAGCTACCGAGCATCTGGGTCAGCGCCTCACTGCCCCCGCTGTCACTGCGTTGGCTCGACACTCGCCGCGGTTCCTGGTGGACATTGCCCAGGTTGAAGTAGGAAGGCTGGCCCATGCTTCCCGCTAGGTCATTTGGTGTCATTTGAGGAGTCGATCCTGGAGAGTGAGAGTGGTGTGCATGGAGATCCAGCGAAGTTGAGCGGGAAGAACCGATGGACGTAGATCGCGCAAAGGGCCCTGACTTGAGCAAGTCTGGAGCCTCTGTGGTGCCGCTGTTCAGTGCGCGCTTCTGTCGGCCCACCAGACCCATCCGCGAGAGACCGAAGTCCGTGAGCTTCAGGTGTCCCTTCTGGTCAATGAGGAGGTTGTCAGGTTTCAAGTCGCGGTGCACAATGCCTCGGCTGTGTAGATGTTCTACACCAAGGACGACCTCGCCCAGGTATTTCTTGGCCCAGTCTTCCGGAAGCCCGCCGAGCACTTTGATCAGGGATGCGCAGTCGCCGCCATTGAGATACTCCATGACAAGGTACAGGTAGTCTTTGCTGGAGAAGGTCCAGTATAGCTTGGCGACAAAGTCACTCTCTCCCTGCCACATCATGATGGCTCGTTCCGCCTTTACATTCGTGACCTGGTTTTTGGCAACCATGTCTGCCTTTTTGAGCACCTTAATCGCGAAGTATTCACCCGTGGACTTCTTCTTGGACAGATAGACGCTCCCAAATGCTCCCTTGCTGATGGGTTTGATTACCTCAAAGTCCTTGATAGATGGCGGTACGGCACGGGCCATCGGTGGTGCGCCAACTGCACTGAGACGTGGAGACGGAGGCAGCCTCATCGCTGCCATCCCGTACTCCCCGGCCGGCAACGAGATCGCAGCCGACGACTGCCTTCGGTGATGATGGCGATGTGGGATCGCAGCAGGGGAGCTAAACTCGCTATTCGGCAGCAATGGTGACGCTTCGGGGGAGATCACACCTTCAGGTGGGAATGCTAGGGTCCTTGGCTTCTGTATCCGCAGCGGAGACGAAGGTTGGTTTGCCCTAGATGGCGACTCTTGACGCCGCGGAGACATTGAACCTGGGAGAACCAGGCTCCGACGATGGTGCGATCGGGAGCTTGCCTGTCGTCGCAAGTCGCCGAATTCAGAAATGGGGGAGTCAGTCCGTGGCGGAGGCCTTGACACCAGCGACGAGGATCTCAAGCTACTGTCGCTTTCGTTCGCGTCACTCTCGAACAACATGGACTCGCGACGGGATTCTCGGGTGCTCTGGCCGATATTGCTGAGGGCCCCAAAATTGGACTTTGGGGTGGGACACTCTTTGGGACTGCTGGATCTCGTCGAGCCAAGAGCAGACAATCGGCGTCTATCGGGATCGTCGTTGATATTGGCCCTCTGCAACGCCGTAGCCAGCGTGGACGGTGCATCGAAAGACCCGGCAAAGACGCCTTCCTCGTTCGCCGGGGTCATCTCCTCGTCCGAGTCGCTCGAGCTCGAATCGCTCATACGGCCAGCAGCGATGCGGGCAGCCTTCTGCATCGCCTCCTCGATACAATCCTGGACTCTGATGGCCACCTCGATCCGGATACGTTCCGCAAGTTCGATGACCTTTCGGTGCCGAAAGACAGCCTCAACCTTTGCCTTGGCAACTCTCTCGGTGTCAGCACACAACAGCGCAAGCCCTTGCTCCTGTTCTAGAGTGTTGGTACTTGGCGACTGCCATTGCATGACTTGGGAGATCCGAGACTCGGACTGGGGTGACTGTGTCCGGAATTCGCCGGGATTCTGAGACGATGATTCCTTGAGGGCCGGCGGACTTATTTCTATCGCGGTGTCACAGAGATCGAGGAGCAGCTCGACAATTCTTGCCTGTGGTCTTCGAACGGCGAAGGAGCGTGCCCGTGCATGTCCGAAGCCGGAGGCGCGATCCCTAGATCGAGGATTCGACGTAGCGGGAGAGGCGCTTCCGGGAGATGAGGAATTAGACGATGGCGGACCGATGGGCAATCCTTTGTACTCAGCAACTGGCAGAGTGGTCTGCTCTCCCGCAAGGGTACGGCTCTTCCTCGCTTCCAGGGCGTCTAGAACTCTCACAATGGCATGGCGGTGCTCTGTCAGACTCTCTTGAGCCATCTGAACCTCCATCTCAGCCTGGTGCTCCTGTAGACACAGATCCGTGTGCTTCTCAAACCACCAGGGCGGAATTTGACGCTCGCAGATACGGCAAAGCACAGACAGCGGCGGAGGCGGGGCCTGTGAATCATCGATACCAGATTCAGCAACCTTTGTCAAGTAGCCCGCGAGGACCTCGGCACCGGAACCTAGTATGTCCACGATATCGGGATGCAGGTCGATCTTGATCTCGCGAGGGGGGATATACGGTCGGATCATCCACATGGTCTGTCAATTGCGAAGTAATTAGTAGCTGAAACTCCAGTATAGGTCTGCAGCAGGAGCCCGGCGAATGCAGCTTACATGAGACTCGTCAGGAGAAGCGCCATCATACACCATGATCCCCTGCCCCTCTAGCTCGACAATTTGCGGCTCTCTCTCCGACTCTGGCACCGTGAGGCTCTCCAAAGGCACCAGCTTGGATAGCGGTCCCAGCTTAACGGCGAATCGGACAAACTGGCTTCGAGAGTCGTCCTTCTGCATGGATGCCACGATATCGCTGAAGACGGTCTTCTGGTCACCGACAATCATGTCGGCAATGGGAGTGCCCTGGACCGAGTCTGCCGGGGTTCCAATAACGTCCACCCAGGACGGGCTGACCCATCGAATCGTTCCATCGATGTTGAGGTCAACAATGACGTTGAGGGTCTGCTCGGCGGCCTCGCGGAGCTCCTCTCTCTCCTCCCGTATATCCTCACTGAGGGACCGCTCCATGACGCCGGCGGTTTGGCCCCGCAGGGTGGTCACCGCCGGCGGAGCGAGCTTGTTCGGATCTTGTTCCATTTCGGCGTCGGGGCAAGCGAGCGAGCCGATTGGGAAGATGGCATCTGGTGATGTTGTCGTGCACGGGACCCGTTACGTGGTCGTCCGCGTTGTCTTGTCTCTCGAGTGGTCTAGGCACAGGTCGAGCGTGAGGAGGCGTTGCAAACGCGTCGCCGTGGGCTCTGGAGCCGGCTCAGCGTGAACGGAGGGAGGCGGGTATTCGTGAGCTGCAGGATGCGGGTTGCCAAAACAGTTGGAACAGGCAGTTTGGGGCCGTGAGGCCAGACTGTCTGGCACAGGCGCCAGAGCTAGAAGGAGGCTACTCGCGTGCAGACCCGAGACATAGCGATGATTCAACGTCGATGTCTCTGGTGGTCGTGGTGCTTGGTGCTCGGGAGAGAAATGGCGACGCAGGTGCAGAGCAGTGGGAATTTCTTCGGAGCGAGGCGGCGCTGTTGGAGGAACGGTTGTTCGGTCGGTTAGGCTGGCATTGGCAACAGCCGGATCTCGACGGCAGAGACGGAGAACGCTCGCTACCGTGGCGTGTGCATAGGCAAGCCTGCTGTGATGGAGACACGCCTATGGGACTGGCTGATGGGAGAGTACGGAGTAGAGAGGGAGACGGATAGTAATGGCGAGTGAGGCAGTGCGGGCAGTGGGGAAACAAAGAATTGTACGGAATAGTTACAGGCACTCGGGCACTGTGTCGTGCTCGCTCTTTTCCCTGTACTGGGCGGTCTTGCAGGTGCTCTCGCTCGCGTCTTCTCCGACTCTGGTTTAGCGCGGCAGGCCAATCGATAATAAAACCCCGACTGATAACGTGCGGAACTTCGGCTGGGTTGGGATAGGTTGGCGATTACGTAGGATGAGAGAAGAAACGGGAGAGCGGCGGAGGGAAAATGTTGTGATGGCCGCAGGTAGGAGAGGAGGAGGAGGATAGACCAGGTGTGCGCGTCTGCGTGTGCGTGTGCGTGTGCAGTGCAGGTGTGCAAGTGTGCAAGTGTGCAAGCGACTTTGACGGCGGGAGCCCAGTAACGTTAATGGTTGGAGGCTCGTCACGTAGTGAATTCCCTTGTCTTCCCGTTACTCTCCTTGGAGCTTTTTTTTTATTTTCTTTTTTTTTACATTTTTTTATTTTTCTCCTTGATGTCGTCGTTGGAAGATCCCACAGAACACATACATAGTAGAATGTCTAGTAAAGTGGGGTCGCCAGCGCTTTTAGGTACCTAATGCAAGTAACTTCCCAGGTGTTGGACAGTGTTCTGGTCCTGCAGATGTTCAAGGAAGCGTGGTCTCACTACTGTGGTTAGTGCAATAAGTGCAATAATTGACAAGAGTTAAGTAAGGAAGTTCACAGTCAGAACCGAACAGAACAGAACGGTCAACACACAAGAAAGACGACAACAAACACCCTGGACGAAACACACGGCAACCACAGTTCAGGATAACTACAGTCCAACTGGAAGACTCCCTTGTCTTCGCCAGCCCTGACACTCGCGCTTGAAGACGTGATCCTCTAGACAACCTCGCTCTCTCCCATCCCTTCCGGCCTGTCTTCCCTCACTCCTCAACCGCCCGGCATCCATTGAAATGAACGTGAGGTACTCCGTACTTCGTACCTCACACTAACACACACGTTAACACATTATATCACCACACTTAGGACGTTAAAGCACAAAAGAGAGTTGAGGTCGCGTCGCTTGAGTTGGAGCAGTGTGGGACCATCAGAGCGGGGGTGAGGTCGTCTGACCAATCAGGACAATGTCTTCCTGAACTCCGGCCGTATCCGATACTCAACAACCGGGGCTGTGGTGAGTCAGAACCCAGGTACCCACTACTTCATCTGGACCTGTTAGCTCGGTACTGTGCACTTGCGCCCATCCTTCGCTTCCAATTGGCTGCATTCGTCCTTTCCCATTCTTTTTCGCTGCCCCTCCCTCCCCCTTCCCTCCTTCCTCCTCAGCTTCAGCACCAGCCAGGCCTAGACTTATGTAAGCAGAGATGACGAACCTACGAACCTGCGAACCTACGAACGGGGTAACCACAGACAGACAGCACAGAATTGTGTTTTAACGTCAGTTAGACCCCAACTAACACGCCCAAAAAGAAGCCCAAAGCAGCACAGACGCGGATCACAAACCGAACCCGTGAGTATCGTTTGATGATCTACGCCGACGGCGTGACCTTTTTGCTCTCCATCCTCTCTCCCTTCTTCTCTCTGACGTTCAGTACCTTGCTGTACTGCCGTACTGGACGTGCCTGCTTGCCTGCGTGCGTGCAGCCCCCTCTCGCCTGCCCCGCAACGCGCACGTTTGACGCTTCACAGTTCACACGCCTTCTCGCTTCGCACGCCCGCCGGCCAAGCCACTTTGTTGGCTGATTGCAAGTCAAAAGCGGCCAAGGGCAGCACGACGCTTGCATGACCCCGTCGCACGAGAGCCCGCCCGGATACGCCTCAGACGCAACAGATGCCTCAGACATGCAGCGACCACGAGATGTGCGGGCGGCCAATGGGATTTGCTTCCTCAGGCTCCTCCTGCTGCTCCTGCTCCTACTCCCGGCCGTCCAATGGTGTTGCAATCGCGCAGTTGGTGCAGTTGCGCTGCCCACCACCACAGATGTCTTGCGGCAGCTCTCTCAGATACCCAGAAACCCCAAGGCGGATGATGGGATGAGAGGCAGAGGCGATTCTCACTCACACACATCTCTGTCAATCGCCGTCCGTGTCGACGTCAATCTCGATTCCTCGCGGGACGGTGATCTCATCCTGCCCCTCCCCAACATGCCTCCCAAACCTCCCGTCCCTCCTTTTCCTCCTCCCTTTCTTATGCTCTTTACGTAGTATTGCACACACATCAACAATGGCCGCGCTATAACAGACGTAAAATCGTGACGGCAGCTTGCCCGCCACACTTCTGACGGTCTGGCAACCATCTTGCTGCCCGCTCCTGCGTGTGGCCGGCCTAAACTCCCGTCACCACTGCACCGGTGCATCATGCATTACGGACCCAAGGGGCCAGTAATGAGAGGGTGGGAAACATCGTGGCTACCGCTGCTAGTGCTGCCGTGACCGCAGCGTGCGTCTTCTCGTCTGTCCAGAGTATCATTCCGACCCCTCACTCGCCCTCCTTCACGAATGCAAGCCAGTCTGCTTGTCAGCCGTTGCACCCCTCATCGGGTCGGGAGCCTCCAATTCGCTCCGGTTCTGCAGCTCTCTCTCGCTGCAAGATGGGCATTCCGCCGCCGATTGGCACTTTGGGAGCTACCACTACTGCAGCGCCGAGCATGCATGCAATCCTGGAGAGCGGGCATCTCGTGCCGGCCACGGATTACACCCTGCGATGTGATGCTCGACCCAGAGCGGCAGCCAAGGTCGTCTCCGGCAGTTTCTCCCCCCTTTCATACAACGTCTGTCTGTCCGGCCTTTCCAATTCTGTGCTTTGTGCTAAGACCCTGGTTTTTTTTTAACGTTGTTTCCATCATTTCGCAACTGCAGTATTCACTGTTTATCCCCTGACCGCCTAGACTATGCAGTTTTCGCTGCAGGTTTCCTCGTCCTGGTAGGGTTGTATCGTGAGATGTGGCCCTCCGGCATCTCCCTACGTCCTAGAGACTAGAGCGGATGGGCACCCGCTCCGGGTCTGATCTTCAACGGCCATGCTCACCTCTGGCTTCATCGCCCTACTGGGCTCTTGAACGGCCCCTTATCTCTATGGCCCACTTTGAACCTGCGTTCCTCCACATTAACCTGCTTACGCGGAACCCCCCTGACGTCTTACAGATTAAGACATATTGCGCTTGCATGTTCCCTATCCGTGTGCATGCGGGAGAGTACACCGGCCGGCGAGGGTTCTCCAAAGATGTGTCTTCCCCGTTGAGAACAACCCGCTTTTGCCAGTCCGCGGGTTGGTGGCGGATGAGGAGGGTTAGGAGAGAACAGCAGGAATCTCGTCGCTCGCAGACCAACGCCAACAATACGACCGCGGCAGTTCGGTTTGCGACCGTCATTGCGCGCTAGCTGATCACGATGCGCATCCCTATGCGCTCAGCGCCCCGTTTGAACAACGGATGACGAAGCAGAGATGCAACAGCGCACTACCGACTCAGCTTGCGACATGTCCGCAGAGGAGGAGGCACCTGCACCACCACGATGTCGCCTGTTGTTTATGACCCGTTGCCGGAGTCAATCCGACTTGAGGCCTGGATTATCTTCTGATCCTGGCTCTCTTCCGTGCAATTGACGCTTTGCTAAGCAAGGTAGCGCGATGTGGGGGAGAAGCTGCTGCCGGCTCATCCTTTGCTTGTACTGCATGCTATATGGATGTTCAGGGTTACAGCATCTCGCCTGGTGAAAACCGAACCAGATGAACCATCCATCAAGACGGAGCTAAGCTGCAGGTATCTGCTCGTTCCCTCCCTGGGAGTTCAATTGGCCTCATCTAGTGTAGAATTCACTCTGCAACTTTTCGCTCAATTCAAACCTCACAAGAATGCAGTCCCGAACGACGCTCTCAACCTTGGTCCAGAGAGTCGAGTTGCAAGTGTGTTCCTGATCATATTATACCTCAAGTCTCCGTTGACGCAGATTCAGCAAGTCGCGGGCAGTCAAATTGGTACTGCAGCCAACGCTGCTATCCTTGCGAAGTGGTTTCGGTGTGAGGGGCATGACTGAAGGAGCGCTTGCATGGCCGCAGATCCCAGGTCTACTTAGAAAGGGGCAAGCATATCGGTTAAATTTCTACTATCCTCCATGTATGCAGCATGGCTACGGATGACAGAGGCTGACCTGTCGATCCTCTTTCCCGCCGTCAACACCGGAGGTGGTCCCCATCCAACAGACACAGTGATCACTTGTGGCCCAGCAAAGCCACCGATCTCGAGCATAACAGATCATGAAGACCGACACAACCGTCATGTGCATCTTAGTGCCTGCAAAGGTTGGAAAGACCGGCCCGGGAAGATGAACCGCTCCTGGGTAGGCCCAAGAACAAGCCGCCGGGGTACCCCAGCCTGGCCCCGCTACCTTTCCCCAGCTCAATCCTTCGCTTCACTTTCCGGGAGCCGATCGAATGGATCAGTCGACGAAACGACCTCCCTGCAAGTTCTGCGTTTCGATACTTCCTCTCTTTGCCGTTGCGAGTGAGTAACTCTCGTCGACGGACAACAACTCTGTTAGCTGGCTTGTTGCTGCAGGAGGCCCAATGTACACAGAGGCGGTGAGCGCAGAGAAGTCGACGCACCTGCATCAGTCACGAGGCATATGACAGCCGGGTTCGGAGAGACACCGTCAGGACATGCTGTCACACTGCACTCGGCCGCCAGATTGCGCTTTTCTCCCAATGGCGTTCACGATCCATGTTGACAATCCGGTCGGTTCACCTCGACCTGCTTCACCCTTCGCTTGTTGCTCCACCGTCGGCGGGAGTGTAGTATCGCCTCCCCTTCGTGCCTATCCAGTCCAGAGGGCTGAGTAACCGTTCCAGCAGGGCAGCAGTCAGTCAGACGCTCTGTTCTGTGTATCGACAGATTTAGCCTGTGCTGCATGTTCGTTGTGCGTTTCACCCTGACGTTAGACGTGGGGTGCGCAGCAGCCTGTCTGGCATTGGCACCGCCTGCTCATACCTCCTCAAACGACTGTACGCGACTCCGTGCAGAGACGAGGTATCACAGTTACCCCCCCCCTACACAGAGCGAGGGGAGTTATGGCCTCCCAAAGCAGTCACATCTGCTCTGGCGTGGTCTAGACCCTCAACTCACTCCTAGCGGTCTCTTCCGGCCCCCCACGTGATGCCATCCGGGAAGGGTGCGCCTTTGCGGCATGGCGCTTGCCTGGCTGAGTAGCTCTCCGCCGCCACAACAGTCTCCGTGTGGGGAGACACAAACAGGGCCCCAATATATCCGTTCCCCCCTGCGGAGGTGGCGACGTATCCCCGCGTCCGAGTGGGCGGATCGGAACATCAGAGACGATCTCAGCTCTCGACTGGTGATCTACGTGTAGGTCTCGTGCGCGCCTACCCGCTGGAGAGGGACCCGTGTGGCGAGAGTTGTGGAATGTGGCCTTGGGCCTGGCTGGTTCAGAACAAGAAGCCAACAACCAGACGTGCTCCCTTCCTCGGGACGATTAGCTGCTCGAGGCAACCTGGAGCCGAGCGGACAGACAAGGGTACGTGGGAGAAGACGCACGGCCAACGGCAGAGACCGCCTACCTACAGGAAGAATCAGCCGGGCTGGAGCTGATTCCCGCTTGATCAAGGTTTCATTTGATGAGATCCGCCCGTCACTATCGGACCACCATGCACCACCGGCGGCCGGCTGACACTGCGTCGATGCTGTGATCTCTGAGCTGCTTGCAGTCGTCCCTCTCCCCTCTCTGGGCCTTGACACTCCTGCCTGTGCGCAGCGCTGTCCGCGTCTAGCCGCGCGAGGCGGGGCGGGATGCTGATTCACGCTGTGAGGCGAGAAGATGGAGCTGGCGTGGTCCCAATCATCGGTTCGTGAAGTCGGTAGCTCTCACCTTCGGGGGAGACCAAGGACAGCTCCGCTCCGCCGCAGCAGTTCCTTATCGTGCATCGGTCATACGTTGATCTGTCCTACTTACGGTCCATACAGGTAATCTCATCGGATGTAGGACCGCCATAGGTTGCCTGCCGGGGCTGGGGACAAAGTGTAGGTAATCAACTACAGCCACTATCTATGATGAGGCCTTGAGACGCTTTGATATCTTTCGGATACTTCAGATATCCTCCCCCTGCTCGAAGCACAGATCCCGACCAAGAGGCCGGCGAGTCCCCCCATCTGCTGGGCGCAGTATACGCGGGCAGCCGGCCCAGTCTGTCGTGTGACGCCGTGCTGCCGTGCTGCGAGACAACAGGCGGGTTAAAGGACGACGGGCGATCCTATTGCGTCCTGCCGCCGAGGGTCCTGTCCCACGGCGAGCGTGCATTCGTGCCGAGGCGCAGAACCGGCTCCGGCATGCCGAGGGTTATCTGCGCTGGTCTGATAGGTGTTCATCCACTTGGAGCTTGATTTACGCGCGGTCTTGTCAGCCAAAGGCGGAATATGAAGATGCTTATGTGCGTCAGGAACAGAGTGATGCCTGAAGCGGAGCGATCAAACCTTGGTTTCCATCGGGCTGACAGATACGCTGATATGGACTGTCTCTCGAAGGGGGATGAATGCAAGTTGCCATGCAGGCCTCTTTGTTGGAGCAAACTGTCTGCAAGCGAACAGGCAGTTTCCGTAGGAAGACAACGACACTTTCGCCGCGATCACTATCCTTGTAGGGCGCAGATGACTCTATCCGGTCAGTTGCTGTTTGGTCCGCCCCGACCCCAAATGGGAGACTGTAGCATTGCGACTGCACGAGATAACGAATCACGCAAAGAGCGCATCCGAGGATGTCTGTGGGACAATTGACTAGATATCTAGGTGGTTTTGACTCTAATCATGTAACAAACAGCACAGTCGTCCGTTAAGAGAGAAAGGGAGACTTTCGACGCCTACCCATCCGAGTCCGTCTCTCCACGGCGCAAACTCCAAAAGAAAGAGAAACATCCAGTCCTCGCCGTCATCATCGTAGGCTCACCCTGATTGGTCCCAACATGACCACCGTGCCGCATACCTAAGCCAGCCCGGTCGTCACAGTAAACCAAAGATCTAGAAGACAGCGGTGGTGTAGTAGCCGGCCTCCGGCTTGACGGAGAAGATGTTCTCCAGCGCGTCGCGGACTTCAAACTCCTCCATCACAGCACCGAACCTATATCCGCAAGGGGCATTCGATCAGTCTTTGACTCTTTTATAGTTCCTCTCGTAAATATCTGTAGATCAGATAGGAACGAAAGGACATTGGGAAAGCAGAAAATGAGGGAAGAGCACAGGCAGGCAACATACCCATAGCACCTGATCTTCCCGCCCAGCTCCTCCGCCAGCCGCCGGAAGTCCTCAGGCTTGAGCTCCCCGAGCCGCGGGTGCGCCAGGACCATGCCCCACGCCATGACGGGCGTGATCTCGCCGTCGAGGTTCAGCCGCTTGCTCAAGTCGAGCAGCGTCGCCAGGTCGGCCTTGCTGAGCTCCCAGGTGCGCTGCAGCTCCTGCTGCTGAGCTGCGCCGCCGGGGGCGGCGCCGATCCTGGCCGCGGCGGCCGAGTCGAGGGGGTCACCGGGCGCCGCCGCGGGTGGGAGCGGCCGGACGTTGGCGTAGCCAAAGGGGATGTCGGGGGTCAGCTCGCTGAAGGGCTCGGGCGGGCAGGAGGCCATGAGGGCGTGGCCGCAGGCGGTGGGGGCGCCGGTGGGCGAGTCGCGCTCGAGCAGCCAGGGGAGGTGGTCCATGCAGGGTTTTTCGAGACTGGGCTGGTCAGCAATGGGCTCCTTCTTTAAAAGCTCATCGTCTCCTCCCGTGTTCGCCGTCCTCTCCCTCACATCTTGTGCGCGTGCTGTCCTTCCTGACGAACGTGCTGCTGTGCCCCTTCCTGCTGCCGTTCTTTCTTTCTGGGCAGCCGGCTTCCATCTTGCCCATCCTACCAGCCGCGTAACTGGATGGGTTCAGGACAGCGCAGAGATGCAAAGGGCAGGGACGGGGCCAGACGGACAGACTTCGTCCCCATGTGTGAGGCAGAAGGGAGTGAATCACGAGTGGGGAGGAGACATGTAAGCCTTCGAGGGGTCGTACGTTAACACGAAGTCAATGCCCGCCTGCTCATAGTCTATGGCAGGATTGCGCTGCTGCTGCTGCTGCTGCTGGTAGCCCTGCCCGCTGCCGCCGCTAGGCGACAAGCCATGACCGAGACTGCTCCCGCCCGGCGACACGCCGCGCGCGGCACCGCTGCCGCTGCCGCCGCCGCCGCCCAGCGCACTCAGCGGTGGCGGAGTGAAGGCGCTGGTATGCGACGAGGCCGCGCCACCGCCAGACACGGACGCGCCAGACACTGAGCCACCGTAGCCGGTGGTGGCAGAGGCGGGGTTGCTGACGGTGTCGTCGAGCGAGGTCAGCAGGCCGGACATGGACGGGGGCAGACCATGCTGCGGCGGCTGCTGCTGGGCCAGGAGAGCCTTCAGCTGGCGATTCTCCTCGGCGAGCCGGTCCTTGTCCTGGGAGACGTTGGCGTAGACCTCCTTCAGGCGAAGGACCTCATCCTCGAGGGCCTTGATGTAGAGCTCCTTACGTTCGCGGTGGGTGCTGTTTCACATTCCAGCATTGTCAGCCAACAGTGCATCCGGGGGAAGGCGAGCGACACGATGCAGAAGGCTTACCGTTGGGCCTGTCTGTTCAACTCCTGCCTCCTCGTGAGCGCGGGCTTGCTATCGGGCTTGGGTCCGCGCCGCTTGGGCGGGTTGCCTTCGCGGGTGGTGCGCTTGTCCTGGAGCGTCCTGAGGAAGCCGAGGTTCAGCGACGACAGCGGACTCTTGCTATCTTCAGCTGCGTCAGCTGTCCCGCCGTAGGCGAGCGTGGACCCGACGCCGCCAGCGGGCGACACGGAGGAGGTCATCGAGGGGGGGGGGGGGCGGTACGGTCGTCGAGCAACAAGACAAGAGGATGGAGGCGGCGGCGGAGAGCGGCGACTCAGCGGCGGAAGTTACGCGAGGAGCTATGTGAACTGGGTCAGTGATATTTATAGGGCAGAAGCTATCATGTAAAGGAGAGGAGAGCCCGGCTGTCTCGCAGACGCCGGTAGTTGTGGGGTGTCAAGCAATTTGTCGGGATAGATGAAGATGGCGGAAGGGCAGAGGGGAGAGATGCGGGGGTGGCATCGGCATACCTACAATTTCCCGGCTATAGAGCGCCGAGACTATGGACCGCAGATGTTTCGAAAGCAGCAAAGCACAATTTTAACGCGCAGGGGCGATTGATCAATGGCGATGGTTCGTCTCAAAGATCGCTTGTGTCGTCGGGGATGCGCGATGTGCGTGTGAGCGACGATGGGCAGGCGATCCGGAGGCGTGGTGGGGTTGGTGGTCTCAAAGGGCGCAGGCGGTGCAAAGGGCAGCAAAAGACCAGCAGCAAAGGCCAAGCAGGGAGCAAAAGTCCGGCCTCCGGTGGTTGCGTCACGCACTCGCTCAGCCTCAATCGACAGATAGCAGCAGTGCGAGAGTGCGAGAGTGCGAGCGAGACTCGGGTGCTTGTGCTCGATGTTCCCCAATCGGTACGGGGCGTCGAATCTTCGCGATAGACCAGGGACTCTGTGGCGGCGAGAGATGCCGTTCCTGGGGCGCGGGAGCTGCGAAACCAGATGCAAGATGCAAGATGCGATATGCGAAGAAGGGCCGGCGCTATGGTGCCGTTTTGGAGGTGTTTTATTACTCCGCACTCGGCATCGACGACTATCGAGTCGACGAGGGTCAATTGGCACAATTGATCAATTGTCTCCAGCAAAGAAGACGGCGAGGAGTCGCGATGGCGTCCTAAGGTTTCTGCCAATTCTTCCCAGAGGTTCTTCGACAGATTCGATCCGTGATTTGTAATGATTAGCTCGGGAGAATTGGCCCTGAGTGAGGTCTTTGATGTGTTTGTTGTACGAGAAGAGGCGGTGTCGATTCTGCACCGGCGGCTCGGAGCTTAATTGTCTCTCATTTGAGTCATGGATGGGGCCGTTCTACTACATCATAGACCTACGTAGAAAGGAAGGTGGAAGACAAGACCACAGACAGCCAAGCAGACGCCAGATGCACATCTACAGTATGTTTTCAGGAGCTATGAGGAGGTAGATACCCCTAGGTAGATGAACCTCGGTTCTTAACCGTCACCCCCGAGATGATGCTGAAGCCCTTGGCGACGTGAATGCGTTAGTCAGCGCCCCTGGACTCCGTTCCGCCGGTCTCTACGGAGTATTCCGTACTCAATCCATGATAACCAACCGCTTCATCATACGTGCCTCTAGGTCTCTATCTAGGTAGGTAGCCTTGCCGAGGACGAGACGAGAGCAGGACCTCCAGATCCCTCACCACCGCAATCGTCAATCTTAGAAAAGTCGCCATGACCGACAACGCGCTGTGTGAGAGCTCCTTAGTGAGGTGTTCTTGCCTGTCTTCGCCGACGTCTCAGGCTGTGTCCAGGCGAGGCAAAGCCTCAATCTGTACGGACAAGGTCCTAGTCAGCGCTAGAGAAGCCCTTTACCGCCTCGTCAAGCCCTCTCTTGCCTCCTCGGAGCCGCAGCTCTCCCATTCGGCTTCTCGGGTCAAGAAGCTGACGCGGCTGAGAGGCTGTGGCGGGGGAGCCGGCGCGTGCGGTATGACTTTTCAATTACGAGATGCCTGTTCTGGAAGTATCTCTCTCTCCCATTGTCGTTCCTCGAGACCTTAATCTCTAGACTCGCATCACCTGCGGGGTTGGGCAAGACCTGCTCACAGACGGCGCCGGTGCTCGTCCGGTCACCGCCGCTCCGGGCTCCGGGCTCGCTCCCGATCGAGAGACGATGTCACTCGATGCAACCACTGCATATCCGAATCCCAGCTCCCTTGCCCTCCCATCAGTTCTCATATGTTCCCTGTTGCCTTGTCTCCCGTAAGGCTACTGAGCCTCGGGGTATCTGGTCCTGGAATCGCCGCTTCTCGAGTAACCCCCAAGTGGGCTACTATCACGGCTGGCTCTATCGCCGGTCCGCCCTTCCGCCCTTGCGGTCGAGAGACCGTTTGCCTCTGTAGCGAGTCTAGGTATTCTTTCGCAAGTCGTGCGCATCGACCGGATCCCGGACTTCGTCCTTCGTTTGGCATGAACACGATCGACAGCCTGAAACAGACACGTGCCTGATGCCGGTCGGTCGGAGCGGCTTATGGCCACCACCAACGGCCCAACCTTCTAGACCTCGAAGGCCTGCACGCCTCTTCATATGAAGAATCTTATTTCCCCCGCACCCTTAGCCGACTCTGTAAGCACTCATCCCTACTTCTTCTACTTTAAATAGCCGTAGCAGAGCCCGGCTTTCCTCGGCGCCCGTCCCGCTTTTCCCGGCCTCGGCGTCACCTTCACCTGGTCGCCAACACCGTCCCGTCTCCGTCTTGGCTCCCGTCTACATTGCGGCCCTTCTTCTGCCCAAGTCATAATGGCCAATCTCCTGTACACCTTCCGTGGCGTCCTCATCGTGACGCCCTGGCTGCTCCTCCTTCTCGTCTCCGATATGCTGCTCTCCTTCCTCCTCCCCCTCCGCCGTTTCTTCCCCCGCCTCGCCTACGACATCGCCTCCCGCATCGCCGCCTCAGTCTGGCTCTCCATCCAGCACATCTTCACAATCCTTAATGGGGCGCGCATCACCATCTCCGGTGACGCACTCCCGCGTGGAGAGTCGGCCGTGGTGGTCTGCAACCACGTCGCCTGGTCCGACTTCTACATGGTCCAGGAGCTGGCGGTCCGGGCCGGCATGCTGGGACGGTGCAGGTACTTCGCCAAGGCGCAGCTCAAGAAGGTGCCGTTCCTGGGCTGGGGCCTGTGGGCGATGGGGATGCCGCTCGTGAGTAGGGAGTGGGCGAGGGACAAGGGGGAGCTGGAGAGGGTGTTCGAGGGCATCACGAGATGGGGCTTTCCGGTTTGTATGTTGTTTCCCCCCTAATTTTCTTTCTTGCTCTTTCTCTCGTCCTGCAGATCATCATCTACAGACGTGACTGCGCGGGAGCACAGTGAAGAGACAGCACAGCATATACTAACATCGTACAGGGCTCGTCTCCTTCTCCGAAGGCACCCGCTTCACGCCCGCCAAGCACGCCTCCTCGCGCGCCTGGTGCGCCTCGGCCTCGCGGCCCCAGCCGCAGCACCTGCTCTACCCGCGCACGCGGGGCTTCGTCTCCACGGTGCGGCACCTGCGCGCCGCGGCGCCGCACGTCGCCGCCGTCTACGACCTGACGGTCGCGTACCAGCGCGCGGGTGACTTCCAGCGCGCCCCGGACATGTGGGCCACGCTGAGCCGGCCGGGCTTGTCGTCGGGAGGGCCGGGGACCTACAGGTTCCACGTGCATGTCAGGAGGTTCCCGGTCGGCGAGCTGCCGGAGGGGGAGGAGGAGCTGGCGCAGTGGCTGGAGGCGCGGTGGCTTGAGAAGGGGGAGTGGTTGGAGGAGAAGAGAAAGGAGTGGAATGGGAGCGTGGAGTGGATGGAGGTAGCATCCGGAAAGAAGGAGCTGTAGCTGGACAAGCAGAGGCAGACACGCGGACGCTCGTCGAGACCGACGGTTACGCAGCGGAAGCCCACGTCCACGCGGCATAGCATGAACAGAGCGGAGAGGCTCTTGTGAGCCATAGTAATGTAAACCTCACCGAGTCCGGCGGTATAATTGATTTCATCAACCGTAAGCAGTCAGTATGTGCCATGTGAGATGCCCACGTGCTAGGAACAGGCGGTTTGAACCCGCGCGGTATTACGAAGCCGGAGAAATCAGCCCTTGTATATGCCTTCATCTTGAAAAAGATTCTTCTTATTAAGCTCAGCCCCTGAAGAGACAGCGACGAGCATCTGGGGATGCCTCTCACGCCTTTGATTAGCCCTCACGTGATCGCGCGAGGAGCACTCGCGTCTGGGCTCGCCCAACGTCACGACTCTTCGACAAAGCGGGACCGCTAAATCACAAGGGTCCATCTCCGAGTCATTTGTGCGTCTCCAGCGCGGTGGACGTACAGCAAAGAGGGCGAGGAAGGGATTTAATAAACGCTTTACGGTGTCCGAAGTTGCCGCCACCCTTTCACCCCCGCCTCGTCCTGCCTGTCCTTTGGCCGATCGACTGCCACCATCTCGACGCCCACCGATGCCTCGGACGGACCGTAGCAGCAGTCGCCCGTAATGGCACCCTCCAAGACGAGCAGGACTCCCCGCCCCGCGACCAGGTCCAAGCCTGTGGGCGTCAGCAGGACCCCCTCATCGGCGAGCAAGCGGCCCAGCCTGACCAACAAGAGCATCCTCAGCTTCTTCCAGAAGGTCGACCGTTCGGAGGAGGAGGGGCTATTCGTCGCCGACGGGTCCGCGGCAGGCTTTACCGCTCCGAAGACGTCCGTCAAAGCGGAGGATGACATCTACGGCGGTCATGATGACAACGATGAAGGCGGTGCAATCCTCGAAGAGCGGTTCAATGAGGCTGAAGGGCCGTCCAAGCGGAGAAAACTGAGCGTAGACCCCGACGAGGAGGCGAAAGCGTCCGTTTCGTCGGGGCTCGTGGCCGTGGAAGAGGAGGAAGACGGGGTGACACCAGTCAATCAAAAGCTCTCACAGGTGAAGAAGCCCAGGAGAGGCCCCTTTCTCGATGACTCCGATTCCGACGAAGACGATCCTCTACCTCCTCCAGCAGACGTCTTGAAAGAAGACGTGCCAGAAGATCCGGCACCAGCAAAAGAGCCACCGCAGGATGACGAGGTGCAGCACCCGTGGGAGACTCCTCCAGACACAGTGCCTCCGCCGATGCTACGACAGGCCACGAGCAACACTATCACGAAAGAAGATACGGAAGATCCTCCCGGCCCAGACGACGAGGAGGAGTTCGGCGATCTCGAAGCGTTCGACGATGAGGATTTCGGAGAGGGAGAGGAGTTCCGTGAGATGAGGTTCGCAAAAGAGCAGGCGCGGCTCGAGGCAGAGGAGGCAGGCAACTACACCAGCTTCGACGAAGGATTCCAGACTCCGATGGAGGACAAGTCCAGGACGGAGAGCTGCCCCATATGCGGTTCGAGCTTAGAGGGAGTGACACCTGACGATGCAACCGTCCACGTCAACTCCTGTCTCGACGGTAACCCGACACCTCTTCCGAAGAGGACAAAGCCGTCGACCCCTCCTCCTCTTGTTAAGCAGGAGTCCGTTCCCGGCGCAGAAGTGGGAAAGCGCTTCGCTCGCGCGGCGGTCGCCCGCCCCGGCCAGGCTAATCCTTTCTCGCTCGGCGATGGCGACTCTGGCTCCAATGCGGGACAGTCAAACTCGGCCTTCACGAAGCTCATGTCGGGACACGCAGAGGATGCCGCCTGGGCGAATGCAGCAGCCGCGGAGAATGCAGCTCGTGGCAGGCCGGCGTACGAGCGGACGTGTCCCTTCTACAAGATCATGCCGGGCTTCTTCATCTGCGTCGACGCCTTCCGGTACGGCGCCGTCAAGGGCTGCCGGGCATACTTCCTTAGCCACTTCCATAGCGACCACTACGTCGGCCTGACAGCTAACTGGACGCACGGTCCAATCTACTGCAGCAACGTCACTGGCAGTCTGGTCAAGACACAGCTGCGCGTCGATCCGAAGTATGTCGTCGAGCTGGACTTCGAGAAGACTGTGCCCGTCCCCGGTACAGAGGGAGTCTCTGTCACCATGATTCCCGCCAACCACTGTCCCGGGAGCTCCCTGTTCCTGTTCGAGAAGCAGGTCCGCAGCCCAAACTCGAACGCAAACTCGAAGGAGCGCAGAGTGCAGCGCATCCTCCACTGCGGGGACTTCCGCGCCTGCGCCGCGCACGTCACACACCCGCAACTCAAGCCCGAGACGGTCGACGCTCTGGGCAAGATCAGGCAGCAGAAGATCGATGTGTGTTACCTGGACACAACATATCTCAACCCGCGATACTCGTTCCCGCCGCAGGAGGACGTCATCCGTGCGTGCGCGGAGCTGTGCTTCGAGCTCAACGAGGCCCTCGCGGAGGAGGACGAGGCCCGCTGGGACAGGATACTTCGCAGGCGCGGCGGTGCCGGCGGGGACGCGGCGGGGAACGACACGGTCTCTCGGTTCTTCGTCGCGGCTGACAAAAAACCTTCGGCCTCCTCCAAGTCGTCCGACGATCCCTCCCAGCCACCGCCGCCCGACAACGCCTTCACGGCCCTCGGCAAGCCACCCCCCACCAACCGCAACCGCCTCCTCGTCGTCTGCGGCACCTACAGCATCGGCAAGGAGCGCATCTGCAAGGCCATCGCGCAGCGCCTCGGCTCGCGCATCTTCGCCACGCCCGCCAAGATCCGCATCTGCCGGCAGCTCGGCGACCCGGAGCTCTCGGCGCTCATGACGTCCGACCCGGCCGCCGCGCAGGTCCACATGCAGAGCCTCTTCGAGCTGCGCCCGGACACGCTCGCCGAGTACCTGGACAGCTACCACGCGCACTTCGGCCGCGTCGTCGGGTTCCGCCCGTCCGGGTGGAACTACCGGCCCTCGGCCGCCACGGGCGGCAACGGCCCCGTGGGGGGCGCCGCCGCCATCACGGCGACGGCGTCACTCCCGCCTACGACGCTCCCGACGGCGCAGCTCCTGCACGGCGCGACGTGGCGGCCGCGGCTGCGGGCGCGCGACCTAGTCCCGCAGCGGGGGTCCACGCGGGCGTCCATGTGCTTCGGCGTGCCGTACAGCGAGCACAGCAGCTTCCGCGAGCTGGCGCTGTTCGTGATGGGCCTGCGGATCGAGCGCGTGGTGCCGACGGTCAACGTGGGCAGCGAGGCGAGCAGGAAGCGCATGAGGGGGTGGACGGACCGGTGGCTGGCGGAGAGGAGGAGGGGAGGGCTGGTCAGGGTGGTGGATGAGGACGATGGTGATGAGGGGGTTGAGGCAGAAGACTGCGACGAGCAGGATGCCGTAGAAAGAAAGGGAGCGGCGCCCGTGAAGAAAGAGAAGGAGGTGCCGATGTGGGATGGGAAGGACGGTCGCGGCGGTGGGGTGTATTGGTAAGGGAGATTAAGGATACAGCCAGCGAGTATTACAGATATCTCGTCTCCCGCGATCAGGATCATAATTGAAGTGGGTAAATAAACCTGTAGTGTCATCACGGTGCGGACTGTGTCTCCTCATCAATCGTCGAGTAAATTTGCACGGAGCTAATACGTAGCCGTCGCTATCTCTCCACGGGGTCTACTCCCAAGGGAGACTTCTCCGTCATGCATGGCTTCCCACGCATCTCTGCAACCCAGTCGGGCTATCTTCCTCGGCCTCTTCTTCATAGAACGGCTGGACATCTGCCACCTTGCCCATAGCTGGAGCTATCACTGTCCACACTTGCGTCATCAAAAGCCGGCCGTGAATGAGCATCTCCCCTCTACAGCTCCCTTCGCCGTCCATCCATGACGTGTCCTCATCTGTTCCCTGTCTATGCCTTCAGTCTCATCCCTGCAACTCGGGGCTTATTTCGCCTTGGCAGCCTGGTTTGCTGCTTCTGTAGCCACTATTAGTCCCGAGACAGTCTGCCCCAGCCGAGCGGAAAGAGGAGTTAGCTCACCTCTCCGCGTCGCATCCTCGAGTAGCGGGATGTCCACGGCGCTGGCGGGCAGGTGCACGTAGCGCACCACCGACCCGCGGATGAAGACGTTCTTGACTGCGCTCTGCTCTCGCCGGTTAGTATGTGGTGCGTCCGCATTCAGGACGACAAGCGACGAAAGAAACGACATTGGCAGGAAGCAGGGCGGACAAGAAAAGACGGGTAGAGAAGGGGGGGTCACTGACCAGATGGGGGTACTTTATCTCCTCGACGACGCTGATGTCCTCGAGCTTGATGTTGAGGTACTGGTCGACGCTCTTGAGGGTGCCGCGGACCTGGATGTCATTCTTAAGCTCGACGGTGACCTCATGGTCGATGAGGGTCTTGAAGAAGCTGGGAGCAAACGTCAGTCGCCGGCTTGCGGTGCAGTATGATCCTTGCTTAAGGCCAAGTCATGTGTTGAAGTTGGGATGTGGTAGGATGCGTGCGCGGACAAGACGTAGCAGCTAGTCAAGGCTCCAGGGGTGGTGATAGCGACGACGAGACCACAAAGAATCATGATAGCCCTTCCAGTCGGATGCGAGATGCTCGATCCTTCAGTTCCCTGTTTCTCGCAACTCATTCCTCTGCCTCTCATTCATGGTCCGTCTCACCATTGGACTCCCGCAACCGAAGCCATCACCACCGCCGAAACCGCATTCCGCACTCGCAGCCGGCCACCATGCCCACCATGTCCACATCTTCGCATAACAAACAACCAGCGGTCTCCATCGGCTCTCCACGGGGGCGTGTGTGTCGGGGTCAGGCAGTCCACAGCAAACGGCAGCCTCTGGTCTCTGACTCACCTGAAAAATAACATCCTCACAAGCCTCTGCGCAGCGATACGCGCGCGTCTTTACCGAGTCAAGAAGAGGAATACCGGTAGCGGTGAGCAAGAGAGAACGAATGAGTTCGAAGCTGCGTTCCGATCGCATGGGGCGAGCTTTGATGTCTCGACAGGTGCGAGGTGTGGACACCGAGAAGAGAAGAGATCGAATTAGGAATGGTGTTGCGCCGGTAACGTCTAACCGTTACAGGTTAGCGTGCGATGAAGTCTCGATGGAGGTATTCATGCCTCGTTATTAAGGCAATAATAGCCATGAAGTCGTGGTTTGATCACGTGAACCCCTCGATGCATTCCTTGATGTCCATCGAGCATCGCAGTAATGGGTACACGGTAGATATGCCTGCTTTATCATCGGTGTCACGATCATCTGTTTAGCTACGTTCGTATCAATGTCAATCAAGCTCCCGTCATCCATGCGCCGGTGCAGGAGCACGATCATGCACTTACTCTTTCAGCAGCCTGCCCATAGACAGAGACAGAAAAGCAAGCCAGTGTATCGTCCCTCCCGACTTTATTCACGGAGCATGTCGGCTACAGCGGCATCAAAAGAGCCAGCACCGGACAGAGCAAGTTGCTAAGATTCAGAGCGAAGAATATATATCCGGCGACGGATTTCATCATATTGCAGGTCTATCTCATCCACCTCAAGCTAGAGCCCCGGGGCACAAGCTACCTAAGCCAGTCAAAGAAGAGACGGAGAGCGATAGAAGGAGGAGAAAACGCAAGGTGCTAGCAAGTGGAAGATAAAAGTAGTGATTGCAGTGAACAGTTTGAAGTTGTCTTCGGTGATTTGTCTTCCTGGTACCAAACATAAATCTGTCTTGAGACGAAGTTTCTTAATCTTCCCAGCACGTCCGCAGTCGAGTTTCCTCTTTTTTTTTTTCTTTCTTTTCAATCTTGGTCACATGAGAACGTAAGGGAGAACGAGATAGAGCCCGGGGTATCTGCTCGAAACGACCGACAACCCACAATCCCCTCTGCCGTTGTTGGTAGCCAGACCAGAGCATTCACCCGAGGGCGGTATCCATTCCAGAAGATAGTGACACGAAGTGAAGAACAAATCAAGCGCGCAGAAACAGGATAGAAAAAGAAATAATAAAAAGGGGTATGGGGTATCCTTCGGTATTTCTGTTCGTGATGTTGTCATCCATGCAATCTTTCCCTATGCACTTCCCATCCCATCCCGCTGGCGTCAGAGTCAGCCTGTTCCGTTCCGTCCCAGATCCAACCTGCCGCTATGCTTCGATTGCCAGTTGACGGAAACTCAGAAAAGGGAAAGGTCGGCGCACCCGAACACGACACGGGACTCCGTTTGGTATAAAAAGAGTGTAGACTGTTGATGTGTGGGGCCATCTCAGGTGAAGATATAACAACCACCTCGCGGACATCGAATCGCTTCCGATCGGATATATTGTTGCTAGTTCAGAGAAAGGGAGCCAGGAAAGTCGACCGCAAACCCAGGACTCCTCGCCAAATCCGGGAAACCAGAGAAGAGATGTGAGTAACCAGAGTTCTTCCGGTGCTGTCGTAACATCGTAACTAGAACATAGGGAAGTACCAGAGGGCTGGCGAGACTGCGTATAGATAGACGTGCCGTTCAACCGTCATCCTCAGCGTCATCGTCATCGTCCTCTTCAGGACTCTCGGTTTCAGTCTTGGACTTCTTGTTTGGCGCGTTCGAGGAGCCTTCGGACTTCCGCTTCGTGCCAGCCTTGGCGGGAGCGGAGTCGATACCCTCCTCCTTCAGATCGCCGCCCTCTGTGGCCTTCTTCCTCTCAATCTCGGCCACCTCGTCGGCAGTCAGAAAACGACCGCCAGGACCTCTGGGTCTTCGCATAGCGTGGTTGTGACGCGACTCGTGGAGGTAGGGCTTTCGTCCCTTAGACGTCAACCGCAGAGCCTCTTCCAATCGCTGCCGCGCCACTCGTCGCTTCAGGATTCGATGGAACTGCTTCGCATTGACATACAGCGGCGACTCTTCGACGGCAGCTGCTGGCATCTCTGGAGACTGAGGATGAGGCATGGCCTGCGCAGAAGGCATAGTTGGTGGCGCAACCGCTGATCGAGCGCCAGCATGGTTCATCATCTGAGGATTCGGCACCCCAGGGCTCGTCACCTGACTCAGTCGTCGTTGAGGCATGCTCATCTGAGGCGAACGCGGCCCGCGTGAATCCTTCTTCTGGTTGACTCCGCCCATCCTTGGGGAGCTCTGCGTCATCGCGCTGGGATCGGACGACATACCATAGGGGTAGCTCGAGCCAGATGCAGCAGCTGTTGCGGCCATGGCCGCGGCCTGGACGACCGGCATGCCATACTGCATGCCGTGCTGAACGCCGTACTGTGCCTGATACATGTTGTGACCCTGGCCAGGCGCCGATGCTTGCTGCTGGGACGGGAGGATTGGCGATGTCTGGACGCCGCCGTGCTGAATATGCTGGCTCTGCGGAGATGTGATGGCGGGTCCAGCGGCGGAGCTAGGGTATCCTGTCTGAATATGCGGCTGAGAATGAGCACTGGGTGTCTGATACTGCGCGTACTCCATCATGATCGGAACTGTCTAGACGAGGTTTCCAATGGAAACTCGCAAGGCAGAAGCTCAAGGACTCTTGTCGCGAAGCTGTTGACGCGATCAAATCGAGACGCAGCCCTAAGATGAAGAACAGCTTGCAGAGCGGAGTGAAGTGATTATCGGCACCGACGCGTAGGAAATCGTGTGGGATTACCGAGTGGATAACCCAGGGTAGATCCCAAGGGTCGTTGGATCCTGATGATGAATGGGGCTTGACAACAGCTCGAGTGAAGTTGGGCACGGAACGCGTTGGGATTGACGAGTGTCGTCACCAAGGTACCCGTGGAGTGGATTGAGTGTACACACCCAATCTATTGGTTATGCGCCGATGAGCTGGCAAGTGTCAAGGTCTGGGAAACGGTGCTGCGCAATTGGTCCAACCACGGCATATGCAAGCTGATGTATTCGCGGGGCGAGCGTGTTGGGTGGCTCACTGCCTAAGCCTCGCGAAGGGAGCGAGACGGGGCAGAACCACGTGAGGAAACGCTTCAAGGCGTCGCGCGAGCCCAAGCTCAGTTGGAGACTAGGTGGAAATGTCGCCCGGTCAGGTAGAGCAGAGAAGCGCGCCGGTTGCGACAGGCGCGGGCCGGAGCGACGGAGTTCTTGACGAAACAAAGTAGAGGATCTTGTTCCCCGGAAAAAAAGAGCTGGCGAGTTCTCTTTACTCGTGAGATCTATCCAACCAAACGCATTAGTCTGCTGCACACAAGGTATATAAGCTAAAAGCCCAGACGTGACGGAGGGGCAAGTGGCCAAGCGGGCTGCTTCTTTTTTTTTGCGCCGCGGACCACCTGTTGATGCGTTGGCATGCATGACGGGATATGCACGAGCCAGGCCCACCTCGTCAGCCAGCGCAGAGTCGCACTCGACGTTCCAGCCGGGGGTGGTGGCGGCGGGTTGGCAGGCAGAGGGAGCAGAAAATAGAAAATGGGAAGTTCAGGGAACATGGGGATGCGCGAAGGGGCAATGCACTGCACTGCGCTGCGCTGAGATGGAGCATGCATGGCGGTTACGCCGCAGGCAGCCTTTGTGCCTTCTTCCTTGACTCTGCTCGGCTCGGCGAAATGTCGAGGCTGCAACGCCGGTGGTTGGCAGGAGACGCACAGCAGGAAGCGTCGGAGCAGCAGCAGATTCAAGGGAGACGGCTGCTTCTGTGACAAGATGACGCGCGCATGCAATGACAAAGGATTTGCTAGACACCCCAGAGTGGGATGCGAGCTGCGGCCTCCGACTGCTAGCACTCCGGCGTTCCGCTCCAAGCTAGTCCGCTGAGACAGGCTGGGTGGGTGCGTGTAGCACACCAGAGAGGAAAATAGATAGCGTCCAGAGAGTCCCAGAGACAAGACACAAGAGCTTCGATGGTACAAGCAGGTGTCATGGACTTGGTGCTTGATCCAGTGTACACCGAGTCCTCGGGTGGTGGTGGTGGTGGTGGTGGGCGGATGAGGGGTAATGGTGCATCGGTACAGGTGATGGACACGGCAATCGACAAAAGCAGAGTCCACATACCTTTTTCTCCCTATCGGACGGGTTTGGCCGGGATGATGAGGTGCTGATCTGGTTCTTTGCACCGGCCGGACTGGCGGAAATCCTACTACTATAAGTGCTTCGCGCTGTAGGATGGGTTAGCCAGTATGACCTTACATGTTTCAGACAAACAAAGGGTGCGGAGGGTGCCATAATACAGCGAGGATGCGCAGCCGACTGCATAGGGCGGGCACCGCCAGGCAGGATAGTTGAGACGGGACGGAACCGAGAGCCGATGACTACGTATATGTGTGTTTGGTAGAGAAGATGGATAACGAGGTACCCAGTTGCAGGCACAAGGAACGACGGCCGACCAGCTGCTGAATGTGGCGGGCGGTACTGTGGTGCCGCACAAAGAGGGAAGCAGCCGGCAAGGCGTTGTAAGGGGAGAGCAGGCAAGGGATCGGACGAGGTACAGGGAGGGAGGGAACGGCCACTTACGTTGAGCTCTTTGTCGATCGCGGGTCGAGTCTCGTCGGCCTCACAGAACAGGCCGCGGCGACTTCGGTTGGCACTGAGGCTCAGCAGAGAGAGATAGATGCTGGCGTGGCACTTGATTGAACGGCGCCGACGACCTGGCAGATTGTTTTCCGCAGGAAGCGACAATCACGGGACTGGTTTGAGGGCCAATGGCGACGGCGACGACGAAGGTCGCGATGATGATAGGCCTCTTGAGTTGAAGAGTCTCGAGGGCCCGAGATCTCGTAGGGCAGTCAAGACGGCCGCTGATTTGCTGCGTCACAAGCGTCTCTGTTCAACGCTGGGTGCGCTGGGCCGCTGACTGGTCAGAAATCCTGCTCGGCTGGCGTGCGCGGGTGGATTCTTCAAGGGTTATAAGGCAGAGACGACGGAGCGATCCCTCCACGGTCCTAGCTTAACGACGCGCTGCTCGAACGAGACCGCGTTGGTTCCGAACCCCTGATGTGGTGGATAACGGCCAGGCAGTATTGGCCTTTCACCTGCTGAGTGATGTCAGCGCACTGAGCGACAGAGGCGTAGAGCTGCTTAGCCAGCCCGGCCTGCACATAATGGAAAAGGAAGAGCAGAGAGGGCGGGAAGAGGGGAGCTGGAGCAGGCAGGTATGCAGGCAGGCAGGCAGGCAGGCAGGCAGGCAGGCAGGCAGGCGCGTCCGCCGACAGCGCAAAGTTGCAGTTGCACCTCGCTGTCGCTGACAGAGTCGGCACGATGAGTCGAGCCAGGTGCAGTCAAGCTTGTTTTTCCGTACCTTTTTTGAAGATTTTCGCGTGGGTGGGCGCCTGCAATTCGCTGGTCGCTTGCGGATGCGCACTGGCTCTGGAGGAAAAGACCTGGTGGACGGGGGAGATGATTGGAGACCCGATGCCGTGGAATCCAATCGAGGCGGAGCCGGATAAAACGGGCACCAGAAAAGCTGCGACACGCGAAACTTGGCCGGGGGAGCGAGGCGAGGCCGGCGAGCGTCGTGTGGCCAGTGACGACAAGACTTTTAAAAGAGGATGGCGGCGCAGGCCGACAAAGAGACGGAGAGAGAGAGACGAGGCTTTCACTCACTCGGGCGTGCGGGCGGGCGGTCTCAAAACGCCGACGACGACAGAGTCGTGTTTCAAGCAGCCGGAAACGCGGCGGCGGGCGCTCCTGATTGGAGTTGCAGGCAGCCTGGACTCGAGGGGGTGATGCAGTCGCGCGCGCGCACTCGCTCGTTGCCTTTCGAGGTCGATGGCGGGCGGTGATTTGACGGATTTCTGGGTGACGCCTGTGGGCTGTGGACCGACAGGATTGGGTGGTTGATTGGTTGTGCGAGGGGAGAAAAGAGAGAGACGAGGGGAGGAGAGCAGGAGGGCGAAAGATGATTTGAGGGCGAGGGACCCGACGTTCTTAACAACGTGTGACTGGCTGATTCAGCGAGCCAAGTGGGGCCCACCCAAGACGCGACTTCCTGCCGTTCTTGCTGTTCTTGCAGTTCCCTGCCGTTTTCTGGAAAAGATTTTATTAGTCACCAAATCTTAGTAACCTCGGCCACGGTACCTACCAACCCAGTGCCTACACCGTGCGCATGAGAGACGGTCGGCGCCACACTCCAACCACGAGCACCCTCAAGACAAGTACCCCCACCTGCCGTTGCGCCGCGATCAGATACACACAGTAACCTTCCTGCAGGCTTGACGTGGCCCTGAGGCACGCATGTGCCAGGCCCGACACACTGTGTATTTCTCACAGCCTGAGCTCCTCCAGAGGTACACGCCGTAGTGCCTCCGCTACCCGCGATGCGGTGAGGTGGCTGGCGGGGTTGGGCTGCAAATTGACGGGAAAGCTGCTGTGGATTCGGGCTGGAGACGCGACCAGTACCCTTCGGTACTTCCGTCACTGCTCTAGTGCAGAGTGTCCAGGAGTCTCTCGAGGTACCCGCTGCTTTCTTTCCTCACCTCATGCACCTCAGATGGTTACGGCTGCCTCTCGCTCCCTCTCCTCAGATGAAGATGCGTGATGGTTGCTGGTGGCTCACACACCGGCGCACAAACACGGCAAGGTCCCGGCACCCTCTGATTTGTCGGATGACGTGGATGCGACCTCGAGGAGAATTAAGCGAGACGATGAAGAATCTCCTCCGAGAATATCAATTTCCTTCCTCTCCCCGAAGATCCCTCGAATGTCAGATCTTGGTATTCTTGCAAAGCAACCACTTCGTCAATCTTCCCTGCCGTGGCCTGACCAGGAGCGGAGATGACGTTACTCCGGAGCCGCGGCGCTTGGTTAACGATGTGTCGATGTTGTCGTCACCGTCACCGTTTCTTCTGCCCAGGTCCAGTGTCGGGCAAGGTATAACGAGGTAGGGCGAGGGAATCGGGGTATAACGTCAAGCTATAATATGACGCTCATGCCCCTCACCACGATCACGGCAGTCGAGAGACCCGAGCGCAATTGTCGACCGACACAAGGGCGGCACAGGGACGCAGAGCTGCTCTCCAGCTGACCCTGGACCGGCAGAGCTGAACGGACGGAGAGTCACAGAAAAAAAGTGTAGTCTCCGACCGATCGACGATCGACAGACGGACAACTCAGGCCTTGGCCGCCTTAGTTTCTCCCTAAGAGATGACAAGCGTGAGCAACAGGGCGGGAGTTGGAACGGGCTTCGGGCCACTCCTCCTAAATTTAGACCCGAATTCTGCAACGTCACAGAAGGAAACGGAATGAACAGGGCAGACATTTCTCCCCAACGTTCCTCACACATCCATCCCGTCAAGCTTGGCCAGCCAGAACAGGAGTGCGAAAATCGTTCCGACGGCCGACCGGCCGGGATTATGGGGAGACGGAAAAGGGAAAGGCTGGTCAGCTTCCCTCCATTCTTTGCCCCGTCTCTTCATGACACACGTGATGGATAGATAGCACACGAAAGTGCTTAATGCGCGCGCATTGACACGAAACGCGCCGACCGAAAATTCTTCGGCCGGGCTTCCCCGCCCCCTCTCCTGCAAGTCGGAACTCGCAAACAGTGCTGCTGCGCTGCTACCCTGCGATCCTGCGCGTCCTCAGAAAGCAGTTGTGATGGACAAGAAAGCCATCGAGGCGCGGCGCAGCAAACAATGCATCGCGTCCGTAAGCCTCCATGGCCTGACTCCCCTATACAGGCAGCGCCAGGCAGAAAAGGAAGAGGCTTGGAGATACATCGACTGCAGCTTTGCGCCTCGTCCAGAAACGTGGGCTCGGCCTAAGCTCGCTGCCAGGGTTTATGCCGAGCGCTAGCACCGGGGAAGCAAGGAGCCTGAACCTTGAAAACAGGAGCCCGGTGCCATGCATGCCTGATTGCAGTCGCTGAAAGCCGGCGCAGAATGTCGGTGTGCATGTGCAGTGTCTCTGATATGGCGTCTGTTCCAGTGGCACGGAACTACATGATCCAGCCTCGTATTTTGGCGGTCACTGGGCCTCTTCTATCTGGCTCCAGCTTCCCTGCTTCCATCGAGCGGCAGGCACTGCGCTAAGCCGTCGAGAGGGTCTGTAGGGGGGAAGACGGAACGAAAGTGAATGAATACTCACTCGATGCAGTATGCTATGCCAGTATCTATATCACCGCCGCGAAGCCACGGATTGTCGGCGGCCGTCGAGAGTGGTATATCGGACGATATGGTAAGGTACTCTAGGCGAATGGGGAGGTCGGCAGTTCCGGCGCCTGAACTCGCGCGTGGCGGTCCACTTGTGCCGTCGGTCGGGTGGAAATCCACGAAGGCTGTCGTAGGCCAACTCTAGCAGAGAGGTGCAGATGGCAGGGCAGGGCCGAGCCTCAACGTCAAGTGGCCTCGATGCGGAGAGGGAACCGTTGGATGAGAATTCTCAGGGGAAAGCTTCGCTTCGTTTTTCCTGAGTGGCCAGAAATTCAGGGAAACTCCCATTTTCTCAGAAGATGACTGGCCCCTTTTATCATTTTCCTGCTCTACCCATCTGGCGAGGCGGGATAAGGGGCGTGACTGGCCAGTCGCTCACACTTGGACAACACCCTCGTCTTGATTCAAACCCACTGGCAACGTGGAGACAAGAGGGGGCCTGGGAGAGGGACTGGGCGACACGGGCTTGTCCGTACTGCGCTAGTCTGACACCCGCCTGCCTTGCTGCCTGCGCAGTCTGCAGCTGCGTTATCTCACGACCCCGTATCTGACGATCAAGCACCCTCGCGATCCTCTCGTCCAGTCGGAGGTTTCGCGAGCCTGGTTGGGGCGATGAAAGGAGGGTCGAGGCCCCTCCAAGTGGGCGCCTCACCCTCCCTGTCGGCTGCGATGTCACCTCTCTCCGGCAGATGCCCCCAAGGTGTCTCACTTCAGCCTCGCCTTGTTCGTCTTGGTCTCCATCGTGTCGTCGACGCGCGATGTAAATACATCAGGCTAGACTCGACTTCTATTGGGGGTCTCCAAGACTCCCCGCGGTACTGCCAAGTTCATTTCCGGGCACATCTCATATCTGGCGTCTCACAAACTTGGAAACTCTCTGGCATTGACGGCAGATGGGGATGGATGATTGCGCCGGCCGAGCGCCACATCCACCGGCAACGAAGCTCTTGATGCCCAATGAAGCCATTTGCCACAGTTCTGTCACAAGCTTCGGGTCCTTCGACATAAAAAGCCTGCTTCATGGTCATATGGTTGCCCGGAGATCTACAAGGAGGAGAAGTGGGCGTTCTGACGTCGTCGTACGCGGTCTCTTCTCACCACATCACCATGCCTGGTCATTGTGACCGACGGTTGTCACTGCTAGGCAGCCCCGCGAACATGTACCCAGACTGCTAGCCGTCTGCGAGACCTGCCCTGCGCCGAGACGGCCCATTGCGGCGTCAGCCCTCCTTCTCTTCCTCTCTGTTGGGTCGTCACAATCTATGCTGACTATTGGCATAGACAAGTCCGTCTATCCCTCGTTTCACCAGCGAGTTAGCCCCCCCTGTTCTGTTGGTTCCTCCGATCCGTGATACCATCACATCGCCATTTTCTTCCCCATCTCGAAATAGCAGTTCCCGCATAGATTGCCTCGTGATAGAAAGCCATCAGATGCTCCAAGCCCAAGCAAGGAACCTTCAGTGGCGCCGAGCGTGGTGGCCCCATTTCCTAATTCTGCAATGAGCTCACCCCTGCCCCGGCGTTGCAAAAGCCCCCGAATCGGCCAATGAGCGCGCGGAACACGACTTCTTCCCTCTCATTCGTGCTTGACCCCCCGCGCTATACTACCTGTTATCGTCGGGGGCAGGACTCTGGTCTCTATCCCCTTCCCCGGACGGGAACTACGGCATGCCTCCTGTGTCATGTGTCTCTACGGGGGTGCTCCGTGGGTCCCACGGTCTCGTCGTTGCCGCCTCGTGCGGTGGGTACGTCTCGTTAGTCCTGCAGTGACTGACACTCCTCGTTGGCGCTTAATCTTCGAATCGCCACCACATGCGGACAGGGAGAGCGGGAGAGGGCGGGTCTAGTGACGGGTAACGGTCAGCGTCTCGGGTGCGTTGCCATGGGATCCTGGGCTTCTGAGACGAAGAGGACGGCAATGACCAGCTCGAGACCAAGTCTCCCAGGCCTCGGGTGGTCTCGAGGGGGCTAACGAGGTCTTGCTTTCCCGCGCCTTCCTTTGTCAAATAGCTCGTGATACGCACATACGTGTCTCGGTAGCGTCCATCACCAATCTCCCGTCTTCTGTGTGGGACGGGGCGGAATTCATCCGGTGGCTTCATATAGCTTATCCATAATTTGTCGTGAGATATACAAGCATGATGCTGACCAAAGTCAAGGGCTCCAGCTGAGGTCTCTAGCTGAGGTCTGCTGTGCACCCTAGCTTTAGAGAATCATACATATTAGTTCTTTGCGATGTAGCCTGATCGCCATGATTCGGACCTTCCGGAAGTATATCTGTGCGGAGAGAAATGAGAGATGACAAGCAGGCCGTACAGAAGATCGCTCATCTGATCGCATAGGCAACTCCATTGTATTTCGTACTTCCCTGGTCCAACCCCTGGAAACCGGAGATTCGCGGCTGCATTGTAATATCCCAGCCCATGTCGGGAAGTTGGTAACTCTAGGGTAGTAGATCTTCCGCAACCGTGAAGCTCAGTCGCGTAGAATCGCGGAGAGAGTGGACTAAGCAACGATATCGAGAGTTGTTAAGCTTACGTAGAGGACGACCTTTCACGGCTACGGGCCCTAGTATACTCCCCATCTACATAGCTTTTGGATGTGCTTATCTAGAGCATTCCCATGCTCCGGTACGTCTTTCATCGTGAGCCTAAGACTCCTGTCACACTCTAGTCCATAGAACTGTCAGAGTGAGCCACCTGGATGAGGAGCAAACAGAAGAAACAAGACAGCGAGGTGACACGTTACAGTAGCTATCTTTCTGAAGAGTTCGTGACCTAATAGAGGATGTTAATTCCGTTTCCCCGGAAGCTGCTCGGGGAGTACAGACGGCGGCAGAGGCGAAGATGGCACACCTCAGCTGAGAGGCTGGGAAACATGGTGGCTAGACGGGCCCGGGCCGAAGCCTGCATTTGGCGGACTGACAGGCTACATGGTCTGAGGGAAAGCCGCACTTTGAGGAGGCTGGTCGATAGTTTCATTTCGCCGAGCTCTCATATGCCCGTTCAGGGGCCGAGATGGTCAAGTAGGTAGGCTATGGCGGAACCCTTGTTCCTTTCTTCTTCTGCGCGGATCCTCTTCACTTCTCCTTGTCACAATGTTCTTGAGCACTGCCATCGTGAATGAGGACAAAAAGGGGGGGGGGGTCTCGTGAAAAGGAGGTCGTGTTGACGAGCGTAGTAAAGCAGAGCAGCGGGCCGGCAGTAACGCAATTGCGACCGTCCACACGCCTCTAGAGAGCTCCTCAGTAGTTCACCACGTAATTATCATTATCAACACATCAGCTATCAGTATTGTCCATCTCCTTCGGTAGACAGCCAGCCGGGAGCGGAGAGACTCGAATCTGCTTCCATCTGCATGTCCGTGTCTAAACGTCGAACACATCAGAGTCTAGGCCGGAAAACGCACCTTGCATTGCATATACTGTAACCTGATCCGGCGCGGGTTCGTCGTCGTGCTGCCGCTCTCGTTGTGCCGGAATCGCCCTTGCGAGTCGTGTGCTGGCTGTGGTTGGGCATCAACCATAAATGCACACCCTCCACACCCCTCCCTTCTCCGTTGGCATCCGAGTCGCTTCTGAAGAAGTGCCTCGAGGTTCGTACAGCATGGAGAACCTCTTCCGAAGGGAGAATGCCAGTGATCAGTATCTCCTCCCATGCTGTCCTGAGAAAGCAGTTCTCGCAGTCGGCCCTAGAGCAGCCTCATAGACGATGCCTACGGTGAGGGGGGCATGCTGTAGCCGCCGTAGATCAACGTATCCCTCCAGTGGCAGATATTAGAAGACACCACGAGTCCTATGACGGAAAGTGGTCCCTCCTGAGGGTCGGGAGTAGAACTCGGGCCTGTTGTCTTCCAAAGAGAAAGGGCGGAAGCCTCGCTCGGAGCAGCACTGAGTTCTCCACACTCCAGGTCCCGCCGAGTTCTCAATCCTCTCACATTCTAGACCCCAAAACACCAAATACGAGTAACGGAGTGCGGGTTGACCTTGTTTCACTGTCCGTCGAGACCGCAACTCGTCGAAGCCATCACCTCGTGCAACATTCAGGAATCGAGGCCGTGGCTATGACCCTCTCGCCTCTCTGCGTGCATGTCTTAAACAGTTACCTCTCAGCTAACTGACCACTTCCACCGAAACAGATCCACGAGACCCCATCAGAAGCACAGGGGTCAGACCGTCCACTGCAGCCTAGACCAGGCATCGCGAGCCTCGAGTTTTATGCAGCTTTCGGTCGAAGAAATGCCACTACTTTCCTGACGACCATCAAGCCTTCTTCAGCGCCGTTGCCGTCCGATACGAGCCAAACAAGGTGAGGACGGACCAAGCGATAAGGATAAAATGTCTTCAAGCCACCGTTCCCCTATAGCTTCATGACAACGAAGAGACACAACATCTTCTTGCCTGCGATATGGTGGGAGGCCGCCAAGCTCGTGCAGATGTCGAATCTCGCTCTACCAAAAGTTGCCATTACCTCCTGGCTGCGCTCAGGATCCCTTCGCCGATGATGCTCCCTCGTCGACGTCACAATCGAGGTTCTCTCCTATCCAAGCTGCACGTTGCTGGTGGACGAGCCGACATGGAAGGCAGAGACTGTAGGCAAGAGCAATACAAAAGGTACGCAGAATTGAAATAGGCCTGGGTTGTAAAGTGTATGTGTTGGTCGCGACGACGAGTGAACCGCGAGCACTGCAAGCATGCGAAGCCGGGCTCCTTTATGGAGGAAGCCTGACAACTGCTTGTTATGTCCAAACTATGAGTCTCCCACTATCACGGTAGGTAAGAAGCATCCGACAACAAGAGTGCGTGAGATGATGTTCCTGCTCGATTCTCCTATATTGGAATTGACGGAAATGTCACGATGCCCATCCCAGATCGAAGGACAAATGAGTGTCGTTAGCAGAAGTACCCTGAGGCCATCGTATTCACGCCTTCCCAGTCAAGCATCATGTCAGCCACCAGGTAGAACTGTTAGTCAGAGCAGGGATCTAGTCAGAGTTGTTTTCATTGTTACTTACAGTACTTGAAGAGCTTCCACGCCATCACCGTTCCGGGCATGGGCTGTGGAGTCTTTGTTGGCCCCTTTGCCCCTGATCACACGAAGCTTCGAGAGCTGTGGGGCTACACGAGGTGATGTCACAGCCGGGCAGATCCCCCGCAAATTTGGCGGGAGAGGTACAACCTTAAAATGTCTGCCGGCTGTTCCCCCGAGAAAATCACAAGACGTCAGTCGGTCAGTCAGTGTACAGTACTCTGCAATACACACCGTCTTGCCGTCTACACTACACAGCACTCTACATACACCGGTTCCACAGGCGCCAGAGGACCGATGGTATCACGGCCTGCTGCTGTCAATGTACGAGTGCAGGACAGGCTGGCATCGCACAACCCATAGCCCCGAATGGCGGACACACCAAACAGCACCGGCGGACTGAGCGAGCGACGCCAGGCCGAGGTCGTCGCCGACCACCTGCCCGCTGGCTACAGCTACGCGGCAGGGCTGACCGGCACCTCCGAAGGGGACAGCGTTAGCCCCGGGAGTAGCAGGGGGCGCCCATCGGAATCCCATGGCTCTCCCAGCAGGCCCGGGGCCGGTCCGGTCGAGGAACAGCAGGCCGAGTCCTCCCTCCTACTGCAAGGCGGCGACATTCACCGGGACCTCTTCAAGCTGAACCACAGCGCCGCCGCCCCGCAGCTGCAGCGGTCGAGGACCATCGGCGCGCCCGAGACTGTCCCAAGCCCTTCTCCCGCCCCGCCTGACCTCACAGCCGCCGACCACCTCGTACCGGGCGGTTTCCGCCGGGCCTTCCTGCAGCAAAAGAAGCACCGTCTGGGCTGGGACATCAACTCGGCGCCCATAACCCGCAACTTCGTCGAGTTCCTCGACCTGTACGGCGACTTCGTCGGCGAGGACTTGCGTGAGTCCGAAGAGGAGGAGGAGGAAACCGAGGAGGAAGAGGAAGCAGCTGTGCCGGCAGAGCGCCGGCCTCTGCTGCCGAGACGGGGGGTAAAGAGGGCCAGATCCGCGGTGCGGCGGAAAGCGGACGCCGGCACGGCCAAGTCCTTCTTCACGCTGCTGAAGGCCTTCGTGGGCACCGGTATCATGTTCCTGCCCAAGGCGTTCAACAACGGCGGCATTCTCTTCTCGACGGTGACGATGCTCGCCGTGGCGGTCATCACCTTCGTCGCCTTCCACCTTCTCCTCAAATGCCGCGCGCGGTGTGGCGGAGGCGGCTACGGCGAGCTGGGCGAGGCCATCGCTGGCGCGCGGATGCGCTCGCTCATCCTGGCCTCGGTCACCATCTCGCAGATCGGCTTCGTCTGTGCGGGCATCGTCTTCGTTGCCGAGAACCTGCGCGCCTTCTTCGCCGCCGTCCTGCCCGCCTCCGGCGGCGCCGGCACGGAGCAGTTGCTATCGACGCGCGCCCTCATCGCCCTGCAGCTCGCGGCGCTGGTGCCGTTGTCCTTCATCCGCAACATCTCCAAGCTCGGGCCCGCGGCCCTGCTGGCCGACGTGTTCATCCTCGTCGGCGTGACCTACATCTACTACTTCGACGTCTCGGTGCTCGCGACGAAGGGCCTCGCCCCGACCGTGCAGCTCTTCAACCCGGCGCACTACACCCTCACCGTGGGGGCGGCCATCTTCGCCTTCGAGGGCATCGGGCTCATCCTGCCCATCCGCGACAGCATGCGGTCGCCGCACCGCTTCGAGCCGCTCCTCGCGCTCGTCATGGTCATCATCACGCTGCTCTTCACCTCCGTTGGCGCGCTGTGCTACGCCGCGCTGGGCGCCGACACCAAGACCGAGGTCATCGCCAACTTCCCGCAGGACAGCCCGCTCGTCAACGCGGTGCAGTTCCTCTACAGCCTCGCCGTGCTGGTCGGCACGCCGGTGCAGCTGTTCCCGGCGCTGCGCATCCTCGAGGGCCGCGTCTTCGGCCGCCGCTCCGGGAAGGCGGACGCCGCGACCAAGTGGCGCAAGAACGCGTTCCGCGCGGCGCTGGTCTGCGTCTGCGGCGGCGTGTCGGTCCTCGGCGCGGGCAACCTGGACCGCTTCGTCGCGCTCATCGGCTCCTTCGCCTGCGTGCCGCTCGTGTACATATACCCGCCGTTCCTGCACTACCGCGGCGTGGCGGAGACGGGCTGGGAGAAGGGCGGGGACCTGGTCATGATGGCTGGCGGGGTCGTGGCGATGGTCTACACCACTGCGGTCACGGTTGTGAATAGCTTCATGCAGGCTTGATCCGGCGTTGGGGATTCAAGGGGGAGAACAGGCAAAGTGGGCTGGCTGGCGTTGACTGAGCATCGGGAAACGTGCCTTGAGACATTGTATACAAAAGCGGAATAGAAAAGCATCGGTTTGTTTGTGCAGCTGTTCACTCGAGATAATATCCGGTAGAAGACAACGTTACAAGTGCTGTATTGTCCAGGGGTGAAGGTGATCGGCTCGTATCAGGAGCCATTTCCCTTGCTTCATTCCTCTGCAACGCAGCTTCTCCGCGCGAGGCAGAACGTCTGCTGCCCCTCGAGCGACTGAAACTTTCTCTTCTTCTGCTTAATTCTCCTGCTAGAGAGCAGCAGCGCGCTCGAACGTATCCCTTTCTGTACGTCCGCCGAGGGGACCGGCTGCTTGCCTGTCCTCCGTCTTCTTGGTCACTAGCCAGCAAATGGAGGATAACAGAAGCTCTACTGAGAAGAACGTCGGCTGCCTCCCTCGGTCACTCAGACATTGGTTGACGGGGATTTCTGTTCCCTACGCAGAAATGCCCAATGACAACCCCTTCCACAACAGCTTCCTGCAACCACGAGAGAAGATTGTGCTCCGTCGGGTAGATACGGGCAAATCCTTCGCTGGATACTGATCATGCAGGTGGGCCGGCCGTCTCCCCCTCGAGGTGCCACAGCGGAACCATGAGGAACGACAACATGACGACAGCACGACCGATCAAAGCAGCGGCTAAGAGAACTATCATGCAGGAGAATGCACAATGTGACCGGGATACCTCACAAGGGAGGCCGGAGAGGAGAAGGAGAAAGAGCAAGTCCCCGTGGCAGCCGGCCATTCGCAAGGGAGGGGGCAGATAGACCGGAAGCTGATGCAGTTGGTCGTTGGGACGGAAAATCGCGCCTTAGCTGGTCGAGGGTACCGTATCTATGGTGCTCGTCATGAACCCTCACCCTTCTTTTTCGTGGCGAAGTCCTGCTACGACGACCGCTGGGATGAGCAGATATGGAAGACCTGAACCTAGGGCAGGAGATGAGCTGATGGATTCTCCGGTCAGGTAACTAACTCATGGTAGCTCTGATGCAGCTGGTTCATTCATTGCGCGAGGCACTGATGAAGCCACAAGGCGAAGCTCTGTAGAGACAGTCTAGGCTGCTGACCCAGTAAACTTCCCGCCTGCGTCTCTGTGTCTGTCAATATGGAAGAATGTGGCCCTCCCGTCACCAATGGCCACCACCAACGACGCCTGGTCACCATCGATGGTAGTAAATCACAAGCGAGCATGCCGCTTCACAATTGTTAGCTTGCCCGTGCAACACAATCATGCTTTAGCATGGCATCGCGTTGACGGTATCCACCGCTCTTTCTGTCCTCCCAGCTGAGATAATGTCCGAGATGAATGGCGCGTCGAGTGTCGATATGGAGCCCCTGTCATGAAGGACGCTTTCAAGCTATCTCATCCTGACGACGCACGGATCTGCGGGCGACAGGTCAGGTCTGGACGCCGTTGGGAAGTAAGAATGCATCGATAGACGCCCGTGGAGCGATGGTGGAGGACCGGCTCGGTCGGAATGATGTCTCTTTGGGCAAGGTCATCGTGCTTGTTGCGCTAAAGCGTCCCGTTCGACATTGAGAGCTATCATGTACACAGACCTAGTCTCCCGCGGCTCGGGGAGTTTACGGTGCCCCTCGTATCAGCACCAGCGGTCTCTGCCGCTTTCTAACTGTGATCGAGACTTGTGACAGACGTACGGGATGGAAGTGGAGAATCAGCGGCCATCGGTAAGGAATGAGGCACAAGGGCTCCATTCTCGGGCATCCTGGCATATGCCTCCGAAAGCGCATACAGCAAAGCCTGGTGACATGGCTCGTCATGCCATAATAGCCCATGTCATTCAAGCATCATCACCAACATGCATACGATCGATCCTTCGTCCCATTTTCGGTCCAATGTCGATGCGGCAAGCGCGCGGAGATGGAGGCCCAACCGTGATATTGATTGGGTCGTGCTGAGCTCGCGTGTAGGACGTGCTATCACGGACAGCCAACGTCCCCAGCGGCGTCTGATAGCTGATGAACCCGACCTGTTACTTCCAACCCTGGAAGATATCTGGAGGATCGATGGCGTCGCCGGGGTAGTTGGCCCACGGCGCCTAAACTCCCAGCATGGCCTAGCGCGGCGGCTCCAGCGCTGCGGTTTGGCCTGTCTCCTTGGTCCTGTTGGCTGAGCTGCAACTTGGCGACGTGATACCTGACTTGTTCTGGAAGCCCTGCTGCTGGCCAAGACCAGCCTTCGGATGTGCTAGCTACCCTGTCTCTTTTCTGACGGTGTCCCTCATGGTGTCTCAAGTTTGATCTGCCATGCATGAGGACAGGCCACATACGGCCCCACGACGCGATCTTGCAACGCTTCGCACAAGACCGGCCGCCATCGCAGGCCGCCCTCCTCGACGACGTCTCGACCCCTCCCCGGGAGCGCGCGCTCTAGGATTCTGCAGTCTGTGTCGGTCTGCTCTTGCTGGCCTATGAGCCTCCATCGATAGGCGAGAGCCCAAGCAGTCGGTGCTCGAGTGCCCCGGCAGGACGGGCAACGACTGGTCGGATCCGGGCGCCGAAAATGCAGCATGTTGCGCGCGCTCCAAGCTGGCCGGGCTGCAATGGAGTTGCCGAAGACCGTGACTCTTGAGCCACTGCTTGTCTGCTCAACATATCCTAGCTCTCGGGAAGCCGGCGCCTGGCTACATGGAACAGCCACTGGGCTGCTCGGAGCTTTGAAGAGACGAGGCAGGGATGTCCGCACTGGGGGCATTTGTGATACCCGCGCGCTGAATGAGGCAGAAACGAGACTGGAAGGCGTTTACAGAATGAGGAATCCTGATATCGGGAGTGGATATCGAGGATTCAGAAAACAGAATCCAGAAAAGAGCAATTCCGTTTTCGACCTGGGCCGGCGGCTAAAGCAAGTAGCCCCAGTATATTATGGATGATACCCGGGCTGTAGTTAGTCATGGAGGAGGTTATTGTCGAGACATTCTCGACAGAGGCAGAAGCAGAGCAGAGCAGGACAAAAGACGTTGTCGTCGCCGTCGTCGTGACTTGTGCCCCCTCGTTCTTACCCTCTCATTCGCACCATATCAGCTTGACGTCCCTGCCGTGTTCGTCTCAATCTCACAGACACGCCAAGCAGCCTCTTCTATTGCTCCGTTTCGGTCGGTCCGAAGCGTCAGCCTCACACGCACAAGCCACCGAGTTTCACATTTTCACATCGATCGAATCCGAGGGTGGGAGGTGAGGGAGGAGAGAGGAAAGAGGAAGGCGCGAAGGGTACAGGCGGACAGACACACAAGAAAGAAGGGAGGAAGGAAGCAGAGGCTCCTTCCATTTTCCACCTTCCATCTCATCGACACTGCGCAGGCGCGCAACCTAATCTGTAAGCCCCCCCTGCTCCACGCAGTCCCGGCCAATCACCTTCGCCAGAACCACGGGTACTAAGAATAGGCAGCGCTTCGAGCGGGCGTCATTTGAGGCCCCACAGCCAATCAGACGCCGGCTATTCCGCTGTCTGGGTACGTACCTTGTCATTCAGCAGGGGCGACTTGACTGTGTGCTCCTTCCTCTCCATCCTCGACGGGCACTCGTCCTTGGACGAGCTGCCGCTCTCCTCCGTCCCTCTTTCGCCTGAAGCTGCATCTTCATTTTCCTGAATCTCTCAGGAGAGAGGCACTTTCTCATACAACAGACCTGGCCAGCATCACCTCCTCAGGTAAAGGCGAAGAGGAAGACGAGATAGGGATCCCTCCCCTGTCCGGAGTCCTCAGCGAATAGGGAATAGGCCGACGGCGTACCAAGGAGGCGGGACTCTGTCCAAGCAGAAGCAAAG
Source organism: Pleurostoma richardsiae (assembly GCA_030052745.1). Lineage (NCBI taxonomy): Eukaryota > Fungi > Ascomycota > Sordariomycetes > Calosphaeriales > Pleurostomataceae > Pleurostoma > Pleurostoma richardsiae. The sequence goes on from JANBVO010000032.1 coordinate 232,000, forward strand.
TCGTCACAGGCAGCGAGAGCGTGCTTGGGCCTGCGGACAGCCAAATCACCAACAGCAAAGGTGAGCATCTTACACGCCGCACGCAGTCCATCCCCTTGTTCCTTCGCTCGCTCCCCCGGGCGGTGGTGGCTGCACGTCGAACCCACACTAAGGCATCTCTAGCACACTGCCAGGCGCTTGTCCAATTGCTTCTCCTTCGCTTGTCGAGACTCCTGGGCACTCAAGTCACTCCTGGCGAATTGGAGCTCGTCTTGCCGCCGCTTTAAACCCCTCCTCTGTCATCCCTCCGCCAGCTCTGCAGCTCCAGGATCTCGTTCTGTCCCTCAGCCATTGCCCACTCGCCGTCTGGCACGCTCAGTGTTCGCGCCAACAGACACGCCCGCGCTGCCTTTCCACTGGCCGGCGGGAAGCGCACTGGTCCTGTGCCTCCCCTCCCCTGCCCTCGTCGTGCCCAGGGTCAAACCGCCGTTTGTGCTCCCCCGCCACGGCAGCACGCTCGTCAAGTGGCCCGCTTTGCGACCACCCCCGCCGAAGCGCCAGCTCACTCACAATAAACAAAGAGCGGGCGACGATAGCACTGGTCTGCTATTAGCTCCGGGAGTACTCACGAGCGCGAGCAGCATCCTTGTCCGCGGCCCATTGCTTTGGGTCCGATTTTTCGTTCCTCTTCTCTCTCGGCCGCGGGGAGCTCGACCCCTGCCCGTCTTCTCACCACGCAGCCCTTGTCCAACCTTTCTACTACTCTACACCACTGCCCCTGCTGCATCGTTGCCGCCCACCTCTCGACCGCTCTTGACTCTGCCTTGCCGACCAGGACATAATATAGCCTGCCCCCCAACTTCCTGCTTCGCACCTCTCTCTCCTCTCCTCCCCTCCAACTGCCGACTCAACTTCTTCCCCCACCACCCAGGGCAGAGTTGACCTGTCAGTGCAGCTCAGTTGGCCTCTCTCTCGAGTCATTAGCTTGACTCGACCCTGCACCAAGCCTCGACATCGACGTTCGTTACACTCGTCTACTTGTCGGGTGAACCCGCCATTACCACCCACCACTTATACGAAGGATCATCGCTGTTACTCCTGTCCCAGTACACTTCTCACAGGTCAACATGACTACAACCAGACCCAAGCTGCCGCAGTTGAGGACTCCCGTCTCTGCCAGCTTCCCGTCAGATGCCATCCTCTCAGCTTCGACGGTGCGGACGCCGCTCTCAGCGTCAATAATGGGCACACTCCCCTCCGCAGGCCTCCCTTCGGCGGGCCTTCCGTCTGCCGACTTCAAGTCATTTCCCGCCACTGCCACCGGCGTCACGACCATCAAACAGGAGGAGAAGACTCCGATCACGCCACCAGTCGCATATATGGACTTTCTCAAGTCCATGTCGATGGCGTCTCCCTCCCTCGCTACCCCTCCCCTGACCGCTCCGCTGATGGGGAAGACACCCATGAACCGAATGTCAACGGCTAGCAGCACGACGAGCTCAAAATCAAATTCAAGCTCAGTCCCAGATGAGGCAATAGATCCGGCCCTTGAAGCCGACACCGACAGTGCGCCTTCGACGGCTACGAGCGAGGCGACAGACTGTAGTTGTACCTGTAAGCACGCACACAAATCACCTTCACCAAGCAAGATCTCTACGACGATACCTGCATCGCCTTACAGCGCGCATCCCCTCTCAGCGCCCGCGACAGGTCCAACGTCATTCCCAAGCCTGCGCATCCCTCCTTCGCCAGCCGTGGACTCGCCTGTCCGCTCACCCTTCAGTGCCCGGAGCGTCAGGAGCCCTTTTGATTGGGAAGCGGCTCTCAAAGCCAGGCGGTACACGGATTCGAAGACCGGTCACGGAGTCAGCCACTCCAGCCGATGCGAGAAGAGCAGGACTAGCGTCAAGCACATCCGAGAGGTTGTGACGAGGACGGTCACCTACACGCCGCGGATGGATCCCGCACCGAAGGGAAAGCGAAGGAAAGTTGACTGAAGGGGACGCCAGGATATATGATGTCGTGTTGCCGGAAGGAGCAATGTCCTGACTGAAAGGAAGGAGAAAGGGAGATCTGGATGAAGTCACACATCTGTGGGAGACCATTGTCGCCAGGCCAGACGCCATTTCTTTTGTCAATCCCAACTACCACATCCGCCGAGACTACTGGAGGAGCTTGGAATCATGGAGATTCTCGGCCGAGAAAGAGGACGGCTTGCCTTTCCAGCCAGGCCAGCAGTAGTGGCGCAAGCAGACAGGGAAGGGAGATTATTATCACCGAAAATGATAAGTGGAAGATCTCGTGGAGATTCCGCGACCCGGACAACCACACTTGATGACGGCAAATTTACGACGAGAACGGGATATCTTTTGGCGCAAAACAACTCATGAGGGAGAGGAGTTCAGCTCCCTGGCGTTGCAGGACGGCGTCTTAACCCATTATATGTGTGCTGAAGAAGTAAATACCAGTGGCGCAGGAGGACGTTCTTGAATCAGATATCTGTCACCTATCATGTAGGACATAGATAGGTTAGGATATGGTATGCTAGGCAACTTTTCTGCTCAGAGAGGAGCAAAATCGGAATATCTGTCTTGATCAGGCACTCGAAACTTCCTACGGGGAGTATGAAATCAATGCCATTGTGCTCTTCGTAGGAATTCTGGTAGGGGAGTCAAAGCATGTGGAACGTATACGCTAGGACTGTGTTCTCGCGCCGAATGCTTGTTTGTTTGTTTGTTTTTCTGTTTGCTGCTCGTTCCTACACCGAGAGATGATGTCCTGCCTGTGTTTGGCACCTCCCACTGGGCCACCCACGACGCGACCGCTTCAAGCGGCCTCATCCAGCGTGCCTCCACCACCTCCGGTGGACAGAAATACAGGTGGAGCGAGAGTCTGTGATGTCGACACTTTATATCATCTATCTATATCCATCCACCGGAAGAATAAGAGCTTGCTGCCCGCCGGCATGTCATGTACGATACCTTATGTATGTGCTGCTGATCCTCGCAGTGATGCCGAGATCTGGCATCTCGGGTTGGGGGGAAGGGTTGTCTGCGGACCTGCTTGCAGACGCACACTGCGTGGAGACATACGTGATGCGTTTCATGGGGTCAGCACCTTGTTGGTGGTCAAGGCCTTGTGCCTCTGCTCTCCCCCCTTCCTCCCCCCTCCCTTGAGATAGATCGAGACACAGGATATCATCATGCCTACCCCTCTGTGAGCTAGTCGCTGTCGTGTTTGGCCCTATGCGCGCAATTGCATCCAAGACACACAGGGAAAGACCGAGAGCTCGCGTGCCACCACTTCTGTGCTCCCCCCCAAACTCTCGTCCTCAGAAAAGTGAGCCTGGAGAGCAGTAGCAGCTTTCGCTTGGCCCCCAAGAACCGCCTGTGGGAAAAAAACATAAAACTCGCAAAAGCAGCGACACCCACCCAGTCACCAAAAAGGGCCAAGCGCCGACCCGCCATCCCGGGACTTGCATGGATTGGATGGCACCTCGCCGTGAGAGACAGGGATCTAAGCGCCCAGGTTTGTGACGTGGCCAACCAGAGCCGGCGGCCGGGGGGCAGATGAGGGTTTGTCGTGCATGCGCGGGCAGGGGAGACGGGGAGAAGGGGGATTGGTGGGCAGTGGGTGTAAGCGCTGGAGAGATACATTCACTGCCCACCGGTCTGCCTACTCTACAAGAGGGAGGGGAGGGAGGGAGGAAGCTCGAGCGGAATGTCCGGCGGGAGGTTCGACTGGCAAGGGAGACAAAGAGAGGAAACGATGCACGGCAAAGAGGCCGGCGGAAATCCGCAGGCTCACTCGGCGGAAGTTGGCGATGAGTGCGAGTGCCCACAGCATCACCTCCTCGACCCCCTCCTCAACTCGGATATTCGGCTGTCTTTGGAAAAGGATCCTATTCCTGAAGTATGTACTACTCAATAGCTTCGCACAATGCCCAAGGTTTATGCCTGGAATGCCTGATCACAATGGCGCACACGCTGCCTAATAACCCTCAGACAAAGCGTCGAGAGAAATCCGCCTGCAGCTGCAAGGAGGGAGGGACAGGACAGCAGCGACAGACACGGGAGAGAGCCCTTCCCCCAACCCCTCTCTCCCACCTTGCTTGCAGGGAAGCATCCTCTCCCGCTGAAGTCTCCTCTTCGCAACGAGAAGACCTTGAGTCCTCTCTCTTGCGGACGACTGGAGAAGAAAAGAGCGTAGAGCCAGAGATGCCGGTATCTAACTCCGGTGCTGCTCTGTGACTCGACCAAAGTTCGTGTCGACCAGAACGCCAGGGGATCCTTGCCCATTCGTAAAAGAATCAAGGAGCATGCCGTGTGGTGTCGTATGCACGTTCAGACCTCTTCCCCCTACCCCTCATCCGTGACCATCCATCCCATCACCGGCGCAAGGTTACCAGTTTCCACAAGGTTTCTCCCAGCTCGGGCACCACAAGCCGAAGTACTTTCTTGTCAACTGCTTAGACAGTGGGGGAAAATAATACTCCATGTTCCATGCTCATAGCCGGCTTTCGTCGGTAACCTGGCATGAATCCGCTGCTCAGGGAGATCGTGACGCGCCTGGAAAGATCGGTGAAAGACAGAGCCCCGAGCAGCAACCCTAGTCGCTGCATGCTCGCCTCGGGTGTGGTAGGCAGAGGGGGGATGTTTCAAAACCTTGGCCGGCCGTTTCTATTATTAGGAGCCGTTGCTCTGGCTTTGCTTCCAACACACAGCTGTGCTTCACCACGTGAATTGTCCGTCGGTTAGTATGACGACGACCGTAGCGCACTATGACACCTAAATTAGAAAGATGATGAGTACGTCGGCCGCGTAGCTGCTGGGACGGCCCCCGACTCGGTGGGTGAGGGCTGAATCAAGTCGGACAGGGTAAAGACTTTCGAGACCAGAGCAGAGCACGGTCGGGAACGTTGCCGGATGAGCACATCTCAGCGCCATCAGTCAACGGTCCTCACCTCCCTCGCCACAGCGTTGCACAGAGCGACCTTGACACCAGCGCCGGTGAGCACGTGGATCCACAGCCGCTGCGTGTCGCTGAGGCGGTCGGTCGCGCTCTTGACCTCGACGAACATGCAGTCCGGCTGCGGCTCTGTCCGCCACAGCACCAGATCCGGGATGCCGCCGCCGCGCTGCCCATACTCCTGCGCCATGACCCTGCACACGGCCGCCAGGCCCTCGCCGCCGAAACCCGCCGCCAGCTCGACGAGGTCGTCCACGTCGAAGTCCCAGTTGAGGCCGACGACGCAGGTGCGCCGCTCACGCTCGCTCGCATCCACCCCGCGGATGAGGCGCTCTGCACTGCCGTTGGCGATCTCTACGAGGCGGTGGTTGATTTCGCTGGCGCGAGCCGGGTAGAAGGCGTCGGTGTGCAGGTCCAGAGGGCAGGTCTGGTACGCGGTCTGGAAGACGTTGGGTATGTACAGGAAGAGGATGTCGAAGAATAAGTAGGCGAAGATCGTGCGCACGATGCCGCCCTCGCTGTGGTAGCCTTTCCAGCCTTGGGAGCGGTAATCGGAGAGGCACATGGCCTCAACAGAGCATTCGCCGCCGCCCTCGGCCTCGTCGACCCAGATAGTCTTCGTAGAGGGACCGCGGCCAAGTTTACCCACTGCGGTCGGATCGTCTCTCTTGATCTGGATTCCCGTCACGGTGTGCTCCTCCGGTGCCTGTAGGCGGACGTGGCCGAAGTCGTGCTGGAGCCGCTTGGGTATTTTCAAGAGGCGCTCGAGTTTTGTCAATCGCTTCTGCAAGTCGTAGTGGTAGATGAGATGACAGTCTCTGTCCTCCAGTGCAGTCTGGCATGTCTGTACGGCGATGCGCCGCCAGTGCTTCTTCTGCAGCTCGGGATCCTGGTATCGTGGGTTCGGGTCGGCCTCGAACATGTAGTGCTCTTCCACGAGCGCTTTGCGTTGATACCAAGACCCTCGCCTCGCCATCTGGAAGAGCCGCTGATCGAGCAGCTCTGAGAGCAGGGCATGTTCCTGCTGGTACACCTTAAGCCGCCCCAGCACAAACGCTGCCTTGTGTGCAACTCTGGTGTAGGCATGAGCGGCATTGAACCGTCTCAGGTAGCATCCTTCTCCGTACTCATAGACTTGCTCCTCTTTCCGCTGTTCCTCTTCTAAGAGGCCCCTCCATCGGGCTGCTATAGTCTCGAAGATCTCTAAGACGCGCCGGAAGCCTGCTTCGCCCGGGGATCCATTGAATTCGAGAATCTGGTCGACCTGGTATTCCGTTCGCATGGCTTGCTCGAACTCCAGAAGGCTTCGCCGCGAGGGGAATATGTTCGTAGTCCTGTCTACAACATACTGTGGGAAATTCCTTCGCGAAATCTTCGCCAAGATGATAGTTGTTAAAGACTTCTCCGTCCATTCTGTGGACCTGTAGAACACCAGGTGTACTCGCTCGAATAGTTTGAACACTGTCGGCGAGATCCTAATACAGGAGCCCGTGATAGCGAGTATCTTCTTTAGGAAATGCTGTTTGCGATTCGAGTCTTCGGTTACGAAAGGTTCTGGCGTCTCGATACCTTCATTCTCCTGAGCCTGGGAGTCAATCGAGCCTGCGGTGCTCTCTCTCCGCAGGCCGAGTGATAGAAGCCCTGCCTGCTGGGAGCTCATCTTGCAGAGGCGCTTTACGATATCAGCCTTGTTCTTGCCCTGGACCCTAGCTTCTTTTGCGAGAGCTTTGAGCTCGTCAAGGCTGAGCAGTGGTGCTGCTTCCTCGACCGATGTGATATACTCATCTGACGAGTCTGCAAATGTGAATGTCTCGCCGAGACTCCAGTCTTGAGCTGCCATTTCAGCACCCTCTTCATCAATCTCAGTAGAGGCGCCAGCAGGCTGTGGTAGGCGCCTCGTCTCCTGGAGAGATGTGATTGCAGCGTCGGGATCCGAGACATCGTCATAGTATCCCAAGCGGTCTATACGATGCCAAGCGGCTGTTTTCCTAAGAAACAGCCGAACATACCTGCTTCTTGTTAGTAACTGATTGTGCAGCTGCTCAAACTCTGCTCGTGGCCTTCTCACAGATACTGTGCTTCATAGTCTAGGCCTCGCCACTCTTGAAAGACAGCCATTTCCTTCTTGTCAAATAGATGCGACTCGTCCTCAAGTACTGTGTCCAGTGCAAGGTTGAACGCGTCGACGTAGATGGAGCTCTTGCCCTTGACCCACTTCCGAGGCTCGGTCCTGGTTGACTCGCCTTCTCCGTCTGCCGTGCTCCGTTGGGATGCCCGCATCGTCTCGTATTCCTGAATAGCGTCGTCATCAGTGCTAACCTGCGGTAGAGCACTTTCAATGGCTGTCCCATCCAGATGGAACGACAAATCCTCCGCTTCTTCATCTTCGTCTGCGGACTCAGGAGCCACTGCATCTAGCCTGCCCCTCACGAGCTTGTGCTCATGCTCCCTGACAAAGCGATGTGGAGAGGCCTCGCCTTCACTGCCGCTGGCATCTTCGAGCTTGGGCCTCTTCGCGGGACGCATGCTGCCCGAGTTTGAAATGTCTGCAAGTGGCTCACGCGATCCTTGTGTAGAGGGCTTCCACACATTTGCGCGAAGATCCATGTCCCTTCATTCTACGAAGAGAGCGAACGGGATGTGCCACGGAAGTGAAGCGATATCTATTCTGCAGAAGCGGAGAGGGTGCTCAATGGGGTGACAGGAGGGAGACGCGATGAAGGACCAGCCAAAGCGATTCTTGCAGACGCGCTGTCACGTGGTCCCGCGACCTGAATAAATCACTGGCAGCGACGCAAGGACCACCAGGCTTTCGGTCCCCCCATCGACGCCGTTTCGTCCCCTCGGATCGTCATCAGAATCGTTCGTCCTCGCCTTGCCCTGTCGTCAAGTCTCCGACAAGCACCGATCGACCGCCACCATGCCGGACAACGACCAGGCAACGGAGCAGAGCTCATCTGCGGACGCTCCCCGCGCCAGCGCGGACGGCACCGGCGCAGGCGCACCGTCGAGCGAGGCCTACCTGGTCTCGAGCAAGAGCGAGAACGGCCGCCTGGCTGCGCAGCAGTTCGCGCGTGAGTCTGCCGCTGCGCACGAGCAGCAGCAGCAAAGCAGCAAAGACACACTTATGACGGATGCCCCCGCTGAGTCTGCAGCTGTACGTTGTCTACTTCTCTCTCTGTTGCTTGAACGCCATCCCAAGCGAAACCTACCTCATATCCTCACAAAAGTTCGCGTCTATGGAACTAACACTTCAGCCAGTCCCCTGCGCCCATTCCCCGAACGTCAACCCCGGTCAATGCCCCGTCACCCCTGCCCGGCGGCAGCGGCGGACGCGGCGGCACGACTCCCCTGCGCCACACGAATGGCGAGGGTGCGGGACCCGGCTCCCGCGCGGCTTCGGCGCACCCAGAGGGCAGCGGCTTCACCATGCCAGCGGAGGCCGGACCGCACGGCGCCCCGGTGCGCCAGTACCTGAACGGCAACGTGACAGGCCCGCTGCTGGAGGGCATGAAGATGATTGCGAAGGAGCAGTGAGTTTTCGTCCTTTCTTACTGCATGCCGCACTCTATCTACGTCTGAGGAGGAATGGTATGAGAGGCTAACGGGGAGATGGGGGTTATGTAGGCCGAAAGACCCCCTTCGCGTTCTGGGTCAGTTCTTGATCGACCGCTCCAAGGAGCTCGAGAGCTCAAACTGAGTCCGGATTATCGTCATGGGGCTTATCTCTTGCATGATGGGGATCAAGGTACGGGGTTACGAACACGGTGTTGGAGGGTTCGAAGGAAAATGGCTATCGTGGGTGTATAAAGTGCTTCATGCCGAAAGGCCGGTCAAGGGAAAAGGGGTATACATTCTCGGGGAGTCACGGTCATGTCAGAGGCTTGTTTAGGGATCGAGATACCACTTTGTCACTGGCCGCAATACCAAGGGCTTTCCTTTCCATTTGATCTCTTTTGACGGGGCTCGAGTGCCGGTATCTAGCCACGGCTACTTGCCCCAAAATAGGAGCTGTCCTCGCTGAGTAAATGCACGATGTCCAGTCACCCTTAACTCCATGAGTATCATCAGTCCTTCCCAGCCAATGCATACGACCAATTGCCAACCACGCCCATCGTCGCGCTTACGAGACGATGGTGCTGGCGGTGGCGCTCTCGTACCGCCAGGTGGGGGGCAGGACACCGACGGTCTTGTAGTAGCGGCTGCAAACACGGTCAGTAAGCGAAGCGGCACTCATTGAATGCGAGAGTCGAAACGTACGCCAGACGGTGGATCCGGGACTCAATCAGAATGAGGCGGAACTTGGAGTCCTTGTCCTTGCGGTTGCGCTCAAGGTGCTTGCGGACGGCAACGGCCTGGAAATCGATGTCAGCATACCCACTACTCCACTAGAGAAGTGAAGATCAGAGCAAACATACCTTCTTGATCAACATGTACAGGTCCTCCGGGAGGTCGGGGGCAAGGCCTGTAACATCACTCCGTCAGCATACTGCCGAACAGAGGCGTATATCATGTCTGATCTGGGATTCCCCTCCAGCCTTCGGTCGTCTTTCGACAATCTCAGGCGGATTCTCTTGTGTGCATATGACTCCATAACTCTCAGGAAAAAGCAATCTTCTCAAGTCGTACCATTAGACTTCAGGATGCGCAGAATGCGGTTTCCGGTGACGACCTTGACCTGGGCAATGCCGTGGGAGTCGCGCAGGATGACACCGATCTGGGAGGGGGTCGCGCCCTTCTTGGCGAGCTTGCAGATCTGGTCGACGACCTGCTCGGGGGTGGTCTTGAGCCACGAGGGCGGGTTGCGCGAGTACGGGACGGCGGAGGACGAAATGCCCTTTCCGTTGCTGTGAAGACGACCCATGGTGGATGGTTGGCTGGTGGTTGCTCTGTCTTCGAGGAGAAGGTCGGGTCGGGTTGCTGGTCGTGGGAGAAAAAGGTCGTCGCAGGACTGAAATTCCACCGGGAATTTGCTGGTGGGCAGGAAAATTTTCGCTTAATTAGGGCCAAGCATTTCATTGGCCAGCAGAGTCGACAGGAGGCTGAACAGTCAGGTGACTCAGCATGTGACGTTGCTCTGCTGACAAGGGGACGGTGGATCGCCTGCCAATCTCGAGCTTTAAAACCGCCAGCGGAAATTTTCGCTGTCAACCTTCGACACCCGTCGACATGCTCTATGCCACTCAAGATGCCGCAATTCTGTTCTAATTGACGAGCATCGACGCTCCAGCAGGCTTTTGCTACTTGGCTGACATATCCTGCTTGGCCGAGTCAACGATCCAAGTGGTGAGTCCTCGACTCCTTCTCCCTTCACCTGCCTCACATCAACGTCGAATTATATGATGATTATCAACCTACTTTACTTTTTTCTGGTACCTCTTATGTTAGAGTTCCAGTTGGAACTCGATGAATGAACTGGACTTCTGATATCGACTGTCATTATCATGGCTTTTGACTTGGATTCACTGCGAAGGAGAGGGCATCTATGCTGACTGCCGTACAGGATCGGTCGCGTTAAACTTTAGGAGGATTACCAGTTATAGTCGGGACGACTTCCCAGCGCTTCGGGACTAGACACCCAGGATCATCTTGGTTTATTCGCGTGACTCACCTATCACAGCAGATTCAGATAGATTTGATGAATTGGACAGGCCATAGTGCTAACGATAATTGTGCGGACAAATGATCATGACAGTGACAGGTCAATGGCTGAACGGCGGTCCACATCACCTTGACTTTCCAGTGCTTTTCGTATTGCGAATACTGATCGCCTCAGCCTACGCCTTGATATAGTGTACAATCCGAGAATCACATTCTGCCTTGCTTTCGGCCTGCCAATCAGGCGCCTCGCGTATAGCCAAACACGCCATGACGGGAGCACTCCAGAGGTTCCCATTCACGGCCAGCCACGCCTCGAGACAGACGTCACCTTTACCAAGCGCTCACCTCGAAATTTTCCTACAGAATGTTAGATATCGGCCGTGGAATCTGCTTCGCGAAGGGCGACTCACCTCAGGGAAGTACGTCGTGACAACGGTACGGTCCGCAAACTTCCTGCCCGCCAGGGCCTTCAGGGCCTTGGTAGCAGACTCTGTGCTGTCGAACTTGACGAAGATCTTGCCCACGCCAGCCGACTGCCTGCTACCCCCGGTGGGCCTGGGGACCTTCAGCTCCACTACCGTGCCGTATTTGGCACACTCCTCCTTCACATCGTCACAGATTTCTAGATGCCCTGGTCAGCGTCTTCCGGTTCAAGCCAGGGGAGGATGGCGTAGCCATCTAAGAGCGCTCACCTTCATAGTCGTCGTTATCCATCAACTCCTCGGGAGTGACCATGTTAAGCAGTTGCAAAACACGGCTGACTTCGGACTCGGTAGACGTAGTCCCCGCGAGCATGGACATGGCGTTGACGCCCATCTCCACGCCTGCAACCTGGGTGATGCCGATGCTCGCCTTCTTGACCTTCAACTTCTTGTCGCCCAGCTCCATGCCATTCAAGCCCTTGATAGCAACGTCTGTGGAGGCGGCGTCGACATACTCGCAGAAAGCAATACCCTGGTTTATATCAGTCAGCTATCGGCCGCTGGCATGCGTAGTACGGTCGGCACTTACCCGTGATTCCTCGGTGCTGCGGTCCTGGACGAGAACGAACGCCTTCAGCTCGCCAAACGAGGCCAGCAACTCCGTGACCTGCTCGGCTGAGAGATATGGCGGGATGTTGGCAATGCTGATCTTCTGAGGGGTGTCGATCACGACGTTGGAAACAACGCCCGGCTCATACATGCTCTCGTCGACCACCGCAGGGACGATGTAATCCTTTGGCCGTCGAATCTCTAGCCCCTGCTTCCCACCATTGGCTGCGCCGTTTCCATCTACCGCATCATCCGCCTCCATGGAAATACCGTCAAGGGCAAGCGCGACGGTAGCATCGGCAGATGACCTGAACTCGACCAGCGCAAACGAGTGGTCCGGAGCGATTTGAGTGAGGATGCAGGGGTCAGTGCCCTCGATGACATTCAGTCCGTTTAGCTGTAGGTTGAAGAAGGACTGCAGACTGTCTTCGGTGGCGGAATGCGGCAGGTTGGACACGATGAGTCTCTTCGCCTGGCGCGAATTGGTCGGCTTCAGTGCCGCGCCGTTGACCTGGCTGCCGGGCTGGTTCATGAAGGCTTGGAGCTTTGTCGGATCCATAGCCTGCTGACGGGGGGCACCTGGCAGGGGGAACATGCCAGACAGCTTGGCCTGCTCGGCCGTCACGTTATCGTAGCCTGGCGGCTTGATGTCCCACTGTGTCAGCCGCCTCTTGCGCTCCAGCACCGGCACAACGTCCGTCAGATCCGGAGTGGGCTCTCGCTTCTTCGGCGGCGGCGTTGCGCTGCGCCGACGTTCCACCTCTCTTTCTTGGTCGCGGTCGCGGTCGCGCCTGCGCGGTCGATCACCGAAGTCGCGATCCCGCCTCGGCCTCTCGTCGTCGTCCCGTCGCGCGTCGCGTCTGGAAGCACCTCTGTCGCGGTCCCATTCTCTCTCCCCTCCGCGACGGTCCCGACCCGAGTAGCGGTCTTCGCGCTCTCTGTCTCGATGGCTCCGGCTCGAAGAGTAGGAGTCGTGCTCGTTGCCGCCGCGGCGCGCGCCGTAGTCTGGCGACCGCGAGCGACGCCGGGGGCGGTCTCTGTCCCTGTCTCTGTCACGTCTATCATCGCGATCACGTCGAGGCTAGAGATGGTTAGAAGTGGTTCTATACGCACGAAATGAGGCTTGTGCACGTACCGGAAAGTCTCGCGAGCCGCCGTGGCGACCTCCGTCTTTGATCCCCAAAGTTAGCAAGAGCACCACTATATGTCTCTCGAAGCAGAGGTGAGATCGAAGCTTACCTCGACCTGAGTATCCGTCTCCGTTCATACTGCTGCTTTGCCGGCTCGATGTGGAGATAATCGATAGATAATGCCGAGATGCACGAAGGTGGAGGGAGCTCTCACCTTGCCAGTGTTGTGAAGCTCTCCCTTGCGTCGCAGTTCAAAAATCAATGAGGCGAGGCTGGAACTTTTTGCAGGTAGAGCTGCTAGTCCGTATCGGGAACTAGCGCGGAGGTGCAGCAGCGAGCCCCTGTTGGCGAGAGCTGGTGGGTCCCTCGACTGTACCTACTGTACTTGGTACGGAGGTACAAATCCAATCTCTCCAGCTTCAAAAGGGAGAGAGGCTGAGACAGATCTGGGCAACTTGGTGTGCTTTTTCAACATATAAGTCACTTCCCTCGACGGTCCCTGGTACCTGTGCCAAATATTCACTCGATCTTTCATAGCCTTTCACTTTTGTTCACAGAGGACTTCAGAGTTTATGGGTGCTGCAAAGATTTCCGAATGGCGGAAGCTGCCCCTGAGTCTCGCCGAGCTTTGCATCGACACTACTCTCCGTTGCGGCCAGTCGTTCAGGTGGCGCAAGATAAACGATGAATGGTTGGTCCATCACAGGGACATGATACAGAGTGATCAAGCATTACTGATGCAAAGGTCAGGAATTGTACACTGCATGGCCGGCTTGTATCCTTGAAGCAGGATCCCAGCCATCTCCACTACCGGGTGACATGGCCCGAGGCGAGTTCCGTCCCGCCTTCTCTTTCGATGCAGCCGAAGGAAGGGAGCAACGGTGTTGAGCCCGCTGCAGATGACACGGAGGCTCTGCTGAGGAACTACTTCAACCTGCAACATGATCTCACCTCTCTCTATGAGGTGTGGGCTAAAGCCGACCCGAACTTTCGGAAAAGAGCACCCAAGTTTACGGGTGTTCGCATCCTCAACCAGGACGCATGGGAGACCCTCATCTGCTTCATATGCAGCAGCAACAACAACATCTCACGGATATCACAGATGGTTTGTCATCTGGGGTAACATAGCCCAACTTGACCGCTAACTGCCTCGCTTAGGTACAGAAGCTCTGCCTCCATTACGGGCCACTAATAGGGAGAATTGGCGATGACGTTTTTCATGGCTTCCCTACCCCGGACGCCTTGACTGGCACTTCTGTCGAATCTCATCTCCGAGAGCTGGGATTCGGATACAGGGCCAAGTACATAGCAGAGACAGCTCGCATTATCGCCAAGGAACGGCCTCGGGGCTGGCTCCTGGGGCTGAGAAACCCGAACAGCCAAGCATGGGGTAATGAGGAGAAAGCAACGACTAATCAGATACCGGTATCATACAAAGAGGCGCACGAGCAGCTGGTTGAGCTGTCGGGAGTCGGGCCAAAAGTCGCAGACTGTGTGTGCCTAATGGGCCTTGGATGGGGTGAGGCTGTGCCCATCGATACACACGTGTGGCAGATTGCCGTGCGGGACTACAAGTTCGGCAAGAACAGCAAGACAAAGACCATGAACAAGGCCATGTACGATTCAGTTGGTGATCACTTCAGGGCGCTTTGGGGGAAGCAGGCTGGGTGGGCACATTCAGTATTGTTCACTGCGGATCTGAGGACGTTCGCAGATCGATTGCTTGAGAAGAAAGAGGAGGTGTTGGTCGAGATCAAGCAGGAGGCCGTGAGTGAAGATGCAGCAAGGCCGTCAAAAAGGAGGCGGATTGCAGTCGCAGAGATTGTCAAGACTGAGGAGGTGGAGAATATCACTAACACGACCGTCACTGTTAAGACAAGAACCAGCAAGCGGAGGAAAACGAGGTCATAAATATTTATCGTCAGACAGGACTCAGGAACGCAATAATCACCACGGAGTATAGCAACACATTGGCGCTCATTCCGTATCTCCAAGCGCATAACAATAGAAACTTCCCCTTTCAGCATGTGACGCACCGCTGAGGCTAAGGGGCAGGTTTCCTGCACCAGTCAGAGAAATGAAAGGATATCGCTGAATGTTTCGCGGCGATACCCAGGATAGGTAGCTCTCATAAGTTGGTGCGGCGGCTGAGGTCGCACATGAGTTACGATAGCAGTGATGTACCGCGTATCAGGCGCAGCTTAGCGCACGGACCAGTTGCAGACGTGATTAGCTAAGGGACAGCGCGCCACCAAGAATTTTCCAGCCTTGCGGCTGAGGACAAGAGGCAAAATTAAACCGACGACAGTTGACGAGCCGGCGATATCGAGGAGCACCAGACTCTCTGCATCCGACATCATCTCCAACCCGCAGGAACCGTCAATAGATGTAGCCGAACCATCGCGTCAAGATGTCTGACGCGGACTTCGAGCAGATCCGAAGGCTTCAGGCCGAGCGCAACGCGGCCTCGGCCGCCAAGAAGGGCTCGCGGACCTTCGACCCTTCCAGCCAGCGTGCCGACGCCTCGAACAAAGTCAAGTTCGGCGAGATCGCTGATACGGATCTGTACGAGCGCGATGCTGGCGACAAGTTCTCTGGCTACAACACCTCGATCCCTGTCGACGGCGATGACGATGCGGACATGCAGGATGCTGACACCAGCCGCCGGCTGGTTGGGCAGTATACAGCCACGACCGCCCAGATCGACGAGTTCTCTCGTGGCGAGGGCGTGGAGGAAGATGACATTCTAGCTGGCAAGGGTGAACGCAGCAACCGAATCGCGGACAGAGAGACTGATTACCAGAAGCGCCGCTTTAATCGCAACCTCCACGAGGAGGGTGAGGGCTACCGGGAGGCGATGGAGAGACGCGAGCTCGAGAGGGAAGAAGAGCGGATCCGACGCGCCATCGAGGCCAAGGCGAAGGGAGAAGATGACAAGAGCGAGGTGCTGGATCACAAGCCCACGCTCAAGGACGACGAGGACAAGGAGAATACTGAGGCTGGCTCGACGGACGCCTCGGCTGGGCGCAAGCGGAAGAAGAGATGGGACGTCGCCACAACAGAGGTCAAAGACGACGCCAACTCTCAACCGACAGAAGCAAAGAAGCGCTCACGATGGGATCAAGCACCCTCCATCCCTGTCCCCGGAGCCGATGAGGCTCCCAAGAAGCGCTCACGGTGGGACCAGGCTCCCGCAGCCACCCCGGTCGGCAACCAAGGCCTCGCGACTCCTATGCACCCTTCCCAAAGTGCACTAGCTCCAGCGGCCTTTGGCACCGACATCACTGGACGCAATCAACCGATCAGCGATGAGGAGCTCGATGCCATGTTGCCTGGAGAGGCGGAGGGATATAAGATCCTGGAGTTCCCTCCTGGCTATGCCCCCGTGCGTGCCCCTGCTCACAAGATGATGCAGACGCCAGTGCAGACGACGGGCTTCATGATGCAGGACCCCAACAGCGCACGGATCACTAGCCAGCAGATGCCCAAGGAGATCCCCGGTGTGGGTGATCTGCAGTTCTTCAAGCCAGAGGACATGGCCTACTTCGGTAAGCTGACCGATGGCGCTGACGAAGAGAGCCTGAGTGTGGACGAGCTCAAGGAGCGGAAGATTATGAGGCTTCTTTTGAAGGTCAAGAACGGCACGCCGCCTATGAGAAAGACTGCTCTACGGCAGCTGACCGACAATGCACGAAGCTTTGGCGCCGGTCCGCTCTTCAACCAGATCCTACCGCTGCTCATGGAGAAGACGCTCGAGGATCAAGAGCGGCACTTACTGGTCAAGGTCATCGACCGTATTCTCTACAAGCTGGATGACTTGGTCCGGCCATACGTGCACAAGATCCTTGTCGTCATCGAACCGCTCCTTATTGACCAGGACTACTATGCGCGGGTTGAGGGTCGTGAGATCATCTCTAACCTGAGTAAGGCCGCTGGCCTGGCGACCATGATCAGCACGATGAGACCTGACATTGATCATGTCGACGAGTATGTTCGCAACACGACGGCACGAGCGTTTGCTGTCGTAGCATCTGCACTCGGTATTCCTGCTCTCCTCCCATTCCTGCAGGCCGTCTGCCGGAGCAAGAAGTCATGGCAGGCACGGCACACCGGTGTCAAAATTGTCCAGCAGATTCCCATTCTCATGGGCTGTGCTGTTCTGCCACACTTGAAGCGTTTAGTAGACTGCATCGCCCCGAACCTCAACGATGAGCAGACGAAGGTCCGAACGGTCACTAGTTTGGCTATTGCTGCCCTGGCAGAGGCCGCCAACCCATATGGTATTGAGAGCTTCGACGACATCCTCAACCCTCTCTGGACGGGCGCGCGCAAGCAGCGTGGCAAAGGCCTGGCAGGTTTCCTGAAGGCTGTTGGCTACATCATTCCCCTTATGGATGAGGAGTACGCCAACTATTATACCTCCCAGATCATGGAGATCTTGCTCCGAGAGTTTTCTTCCCCGGACGAGGAGATGAAGAAGGTTGTGCTGAAGGTGATATCCCAGTGTGCGGGCACAGAAGGAGTCACCGCAGGGTATCTGAAGGAGCACGTGCTGGATGAGTTCTTCAAGAACTTCTGGGTCAGACGAATGGCCCTCGATAAGCGGAACTATCGGCAAGTTGTCGAGACGACCGTTGACATCGGCCAGAAGGTGGGGGTGAGCGAGATCCTCGAGCGGATCGTGGTCAACCTCAAGGATGAGAGCGAGGCCTACCGTAAGATGACGGTGGAGACTGTTGAGAAGCTTGTCGCCTCCCTTGGTGCTGCCGACATCAACGAGCGGCTGGAGGAGCGCCTCGTCGATGGCATCCTTCACGCGTTCCAGGAGCAAAGCGTGGAAGACATAATCATGCTGAACGGCTTCGGCTCTGTCGTTAATGCGCTCGGCACGCGATGCAAGCCATACCTGCCGCAGATCGTTTCTACGATTCTGTGGCGGCTGAACAACAAGTCTCCCACGGTGCGCCAGCAAGCAGCAGACCTGATCTCGCGCATTGCTATAGTCATGAAGCAGTGTGGCGAAGACGCCCTGATGGGTAAGCTCGGTGTCGTCCTGTACGAGTATCTCGGAGAGGAGTATCCTGAAGTCCTGGGCTCCATCCTCGGCGCTCTGCGATCTATCGTCACTGTCGTGGGTATCAGCCAGATGCAGCCCCCTATCAAGGATCTTCTACCACGCCTTACCCCTATCCTCCGCAACCGGCACGAGAAGGTGCAGGAGAATACCATCGACCTTGTAGGACGAATTGCAGACCGCGGTCCCGAAGCCGTCAACGCACGAGAGTGGATGCGTATCTGCTTCGAGCTGCTGGACATGTTGAAGGCGCACAGGAAGGGCATCAGAAGAGCGGCCAACAACACCTTCGGATTGTGAGTCACTGTCCTCCCCTTTCTTAGCTTCCTCACCCACCGGGACTTGATTGCTAACACCTCTTATGTAGTATCGCGAAGGCCATCGGCCCTCAAGATGTCCTTGCCACGCTGCTCAACAACCTCCGTGTCCAAGAGCGCCAGAGCAGAGTCAACACCGCCGTCGCTATCGGCATCGTCGCCGAGACGTGCGCGCCGTTCACGGTCCTACCGGCGCTCATGAACGAGTACCGTGTACCCGAACTTAACGTGCAGAATGGCGTCCTCAAGTCGCTCTCTTTCCTCTTCGAGTACATCGGCGAGATGGCCAAGGACTACGTCTACGCCGTCACGCCGCTCCTGGAGGACGCTCTCATCGACCGCGACCAGGTCCACCGGCAGACCGCGGCCTCCGTCGTCAAGCACATCGCGCTCGGCGTCGTGGGTCTCGGCTGCGAGGACGCCATGGTCCACCTGCTCAACCTGCTGTACCCCAACCTGTTCGAGACGAGCCCGCACGTTATCGACCGCATCATCGAGGCCATCGAGGCCATCCGCATGGCTGTCGGCCCAGGCCTCGTGCTGAACTACGTCTGGGCGGGTCTCTTCCACCCCGCCCGGCGTGTGCGGAACCCTTACTGGCGCCTGTACAACGACGCGTACGTCCAGTGCGCTGACGCCATGGTGCCGTACTACCCCAACCTTTCGGATGAGACTGTGGATCGGGGAGAGCTCGCTGTTATGCTCTAAGTTTATATGAATGATGGGACTGTTCCTGAGAACGACGCCGCAGGAGCTCAGCTGAGATCTGATGCTCTGGCGGTCGTCCGCCGAGCTGAAATTGGAATTGTGGAAGGGGGAGGAAATTATGTCCATGAGGCGGGGCGATATATGCGTAGGAGCAGATGCCTGTCTGCCACCACTACGTTCACGCGCCCCTGACGAAAGACTTTCGACAATCAACATCTAGACAGATAAAGGAACACGCGAAGATGCAGAGGGGATGGGACTGTGTTTAATAGGCTGGAGTTTGTACGTTTACTAGGAAACTGCGGTAGTAGCATGCATATCTAAGGCGTCGATCAAGCTGTAGTGGTTGCCTCCCACCTGTTCCTCGTGCTTTCGCAAGATATCCCGTTGTGAAGAGGGCGATGAAAGCTCCTGGGTCGACAGTCCTCTATACTGCGTAAGCAGTTGTTCAATGCCGGACCTTAAGACGGACGACCGAGGGGAAGGGCTACTGTTTACGATCTTGGGGACTGCTTGATCATCGTCTCTCGAGTCGAGCCGAGCAGTGACACGCTCCCAACCTACTTCGCTATTGGAAGAGAACACCGGCAGACGACACATCGTCAGGGCGACATCGAACCACCGACAGTTGAGTCGTTTGACTGGCTCATAAGTTCTCAGCCCCGGCTCTCTGACCCCTATAACCTTGTCCGCCAGCACTTTTTACTTTCCTCGCTTCAAGGTCCTCCCATGGACTACTACGCTTCCTGGTGCATATGCTGGCTAGCGACAATGCTGAATCTCTGGACCGTCTCCCTTTCCTCTCTACCCCATCGTCTTGCTTGATCATCTAGCTCATCAGCCCCCATAGTCGTCCGACATGCTTACCTGATGATCCGTCCTCCTCCGCCTTTGCTCTCGGCCCCTTTGGTACCACAGGACGACATCTCACCCGGCCACCGCCCCCGTGGTCAGTCACCCACTCATTCATCCCTCCTATACCACGAAACTCCCCTGGCCCATCCCCAGTCTCGCGGACTGGGCCGCCGGTTGAGCCCGAGACACGAACGGCATCTCGATGGCAAGCGTGCGTCACTAGATGTCAGGGAGTCAACATACGGTCCATCACACATCGTCATCCTCCAGTCATCCGTCCTTCTATTGCCCTGTTCTACCTGTCCTGTCTCTGTCTTGATATTTAATCCTACCAGCCTCCACGTGGGTGGACGAAAAACACTGCCTCCAAGACACAACCGTCCAACCTTCTCGACCGGCCGATAAATGCGCCTCTCCCGGCGTTGTCTCGGTGCCTTGTCTGGCTGATCTCCCTTTCGTCCCCGTCTCCCCGTCTGCCTCTTTCTCTCCCTCTGTGATCTGTCACCCCCGGTGCCGCGCCGAGTCAGCCCCGTCCGTGTCTAAGCTGCACGTCCTAGCCCAAATGTCCCAGCCTGAAGCATATCGACGTCATAGGACACGGTTGAGCTGCGTGACTTTCCCGCAAAATCAGGGAAAACAGGGCACACACACGCAGACACACGACACGCGGCTCCAGAACGCGCAAGTTTTGCCGAGCGGAAATAGTTCACGATGACGAGCTGGCGGGACCGCGGGCGGGAAGCGAGGGAAGGGATCGACAGAGTGCTTGTTGACACGTCAAACGACATGCAGTATGGGCTGGCTACCGTCTTAGACGCGGGTCCAGCTAACCGATACTGGGAACCGCCTGGACGGGGGACGGCCGCAACCTTCTAGCTCTACCTCGATACGGAGTGTACAGAGTTGGAATAGCCCAGGCTAGGAGACGTCTACATGCCTGCGTGTCACACGGCACATACCCTGCCAGCCAGGAACAGCACCAACATATACCCCGTAGACGAAGGAGCTATCAACCTAGCCCCGAGGTAATATCATCTTCATTCACAACGGGAAACCCTCCTCGCGCTACGAATCTCTAAGTGTCGGACGATAGTGTAGAGTCAGATCACCATTCCTCTTCGTCACTTGACACCATCCACACCATCTCATGCCATACACAGTAAATGGGGTCCACCGCCTATCCCGCCCAACGACGCCGCACTGACGGTAGGGGAGCCCAACCTGCAGGGGCGACATACATTCCTGCGTAAGTACGAGGCGGCCTTGCAGCCAGCCATCTGGGGTCCGGTGCAGCGAACGGGCGCCCACCTTCGGCACTTCACTGCACAGAGAGTTGACAAAGTGCTTTTGAGGAGGCAGGGGAACGCCATGCAGGAGCGCTCGGGCGGTCGTGCTCGCGAGCAGAAACTTCACCAATGCACGACAGAGAGGTGACCCCTTAGCACAGCATGCGAGGGCGTGGCGTGCTAACCGCAGCAGCAGAAGCAGCAGTCTAGACGCCTTCCTGCAGTCCTGTCATGAATTCCAAGGCTGGATGGGCCCGCGAAGCGACCTGGCCCGGGGTCCCACCGGGGGGGGGAGGCAAGACAAAGTTCGTTGACAGCTCAGACAAGACTATCAACAACAGCCTTGTTTCCGCACTCTCTGCCTTTGTCCTCTCGGCCCGTTTTGGAGACACCTCTGGCGGCACATTCCCGAGCCAGACGGGGCACAGATCACTCTCTCATTCCGCATTGCCGCCGATGGCGCGCCGTTATGTCTCTGAGCATGGACCAGCAGAAGGGGCATCAAATTTGTGATGAGTGAGAAAAAGAAATAAGCAGAAAAAAAACAATAGCCGCTCGGACGGCTTCACCAGCAGCCAACCCGCGCTATGCCGGCTTGAGATGCGCCCAGGTCTCACACTGCGAGAGTCAGGAAAAAGAGTGACGAAAGCAGCGGCACTGACTGGACGCCTCCAAGGAATGCAGGCTAGCAAAAAGGCTTGGAAGCCCGCAAGCCATCTGCGGCAAGCCGGTCGATCCCCCAACTTTTGGCAGAGCGCTATTGTGTTGTTGACGAGACCGAAGAGGCGGGCGGACATGCAAGCCACGGGAGGCAGGGGAAAGTTAGTAAGAAAAAGTAAGAAAAAGGAAGTCAGCAATCATTGACAATCAACACCTTGCAGTTCAGTCTGCTGCAACAAGGACAAGGCCAGGGCGTGTCAAACCCTGAAGGGGCGCCCAATCACCCACCCCCCAGCCATCCCCGGCCTCGTCGCCCCAGAGCAGCCAAGAGGCTCCCCGAGACAACAAGACAGGCCTCGCCAGTGAGCGAGCAGCCCGAGCGGCACTTTGACAGAACGCCCAAAGCAGACAGACGGACGGCTTTGACGTCACCTCCCGAGTTGCCCATTGGCTTGGCATCGTCGGGTTGGCGCTGTAGGCCCGATTGCGGGAACGCGGGTTAGCGCAGCGCCACCCTTCTTGTGAGTGAAGGATCCCCCTTTTGTGCGATAGCCTGCCTGTCTACCTTGGTCGTCTCTGTGGGTGGTGCTTGTGCGTGCGCTTGTGTAACTGTATCTGGGCATGCAGTGTCCTATCCTCTCTGCGTATAGATGTAGTTGTTTGGAGCCCGCAGAGAAATCTAGCAGCCGAACAAGTCTGTGCCGGTAGTCTCAAGGCGTTTCTGAGGCCGTCTCATCCTTTACCGCAAGGCGGAATGGACCCTGGCAACGGCGCAGATGCCCCAGGATTTTGGAAACTGCCGCGGCGCCACCATCGTGAAGTGAAATAAGCGACATGACCAACGACGGCGGGGCTTACCAGAGCCTCTCATCCGCGCCTGACGACAATCCTTTCTCCGTCGAGACCTGGCTCAGGACGCCAGGAGCGATTTCGGCTCTTGAGGGCAGAGCGTGCAGTGTCCACGGCAAAATCGACGGCGCCGCTCCTCTTCCATTTTCATCCATGACGTCTAGCTCTCCGGCTTGATCACTTGCCATTGTGGTAGTACTCGAGCAGTAGCGGGCCTCCCCTGGAAACGGCCCAGGACTTGAGTCAAGAGAGCCAGAGAGCCAGTCAACAGTTATTACGCGTTACTAGATACCTGAGTCAGGGCCCTTCCAGGATGGACCACACGCTATGCAGGCGCCTCGCCGCCATGATTGGCCGCGGACGTCCGCCAGCACAGAGGGAACTTCTGGGGGGCTATGCCAGAACTCTTGGTCGTTGGATACGGTGAGCAACTCAGCAGGTTCCGGAGGGAGCACTGGAGTCGCAGGCTAGAGCAGCAGGGAGGAGGTAAGCAAGCTGCGGTGGTGAATGGAAACGAGATGGGACGAATGTTTTAGCTCTCAACTTGGCGTGCCGGCAAAAAAACGAGATTGCACATAGATGCTTGGGGAGGTCTGGAGGACGTTAGCTTGGTGGGGATCGTAGAAGATAGTAGCCTCGCCGTTTTCTGTCTCTCCTGACGACTCCTGCACAATACGGGACTGTCACAGGCTAGAGGCAAGACGAGAGGGGGTAGGCCGTCATCCCTCGGCTCGAGTCCCGCAAAACTACTCTAGAGCTGCGCCAGCAGCAGGTTCTTGCACTGCACTCGCTGGAATAGCCACCGACTAGCCTGGTTACAGGTTTTAGACAACTAGGCGGTCTGGCCTGGAGGTTTGCCAGTCTTTCCGCGCCGGCCGCCGATAAACCGTGTGGTACTGGCCTGCCGCTGCCAAGCTCAGATCAAGGGAAGCCACTTCGCCGTGCAGCAGGCTGGCACGCAGAGGCCGCTGTAAGGCCAGGTGGTGCGCTAGATAGCTCGGATAGCCCAGCAGTGCGCAATACGAATCCCAGGTTTGTGCTCCCATGCCTGCCGCTACACAAGAGGGCTCGAGCAGCGGACCAGCATCTGCATCCCACACTCCGTCACGAGCGCAGAGGGCCTCAGGATGATCCGAACGCGAAGGATAGATGCCGAGAAACTGGAGCATCACGAGGGCAGCAGCGGAAATTTGGCTGAAATTGAAGTCATTTTGATATCGCCAAGAGCCTCCGAGACAGCCGAGCTTGTGTTTCCGCCCTACGTCGGAGAGTATCTGATGTCAAGGGCCAGTTCCGAAACACGCATGCGAAGGCGGTCTTGGTTGTCCTTGACTCGGTCCTGCCGCCCGGGGGCGCCTCCACGGCTCTTCTTCGCTCTAATTTAACAGCGTGATATCACTCTTTTTGGGGGGGGTATTCCAAAGGTTAGCAGGGCTGGTAGGGTAAGGGAAGGACAGACCGCAGGCAGAGCTCTCGCGGTGTGCGCGCGTGCAAGGCCGTGGGAAAATTACGTCTCTTGGTGTGTGTGGTTCGAGGCTGCAGACGTCCAGACTGAGTAGCCCTCGCAGTTGCCAGCTAGCAGGGGTGGAAACGGGAATGATCGGCGCCCGCCCCCGCCGATGCCAGGGGGTCTCCAGCAGGGGATTCCGCTGTTTTGGGGGCGGTTGTGCAGGTTTCGCTGGGGTGCCGCAGACGCCCTAAACTCCTTGGGGAACCCTTGCAACATTTGAGACAACCCCCTGTGAAAATCCTAGATGCGGTGGGGTTTTGACGGCTTGGATCCGCTGAGGACAGCGACGGCCCTCCTGCCGGCTGGTCCTGTCCTCTGCTGGCGCAGTCCTGCGCAATCTCATCGTCCAAGAACCCCAGGGGTCCATTTTATGAGATTCTCGTACTTCTCTGAGTTACCAGGGGGGGTGCAACGAATGACTTTCATCCGGTGGTCCACTTGGGCTTGGAGGCTCCCCGGCTCAGGATCGCATACTCCGGACTTGATGGTGGGTGTGCCTGACAGATTGCAGAAGCCACTGCGATGGACTAGTCTGCGCCGACGATGCCACTCTGGCGTCTGTGGGCTCCGGTGGAGCACCGTTTGGCGTCTGCCGGCTGATGAGGAAACACGGACAAGCCAGCCGGGGATCGTCGCAGTCTGTCACTCGGGAATCTCGTTTCTGATCTCGACGGGGTCCCTTCTGCCGGGACCGCTCCGGGGGTGTCGCTGAATGAACCCTCTCCGTACCACCAGATGTGCTCATAGCGTAGCGCCTCGTATACCTTTTCCAGGCGCGACGACGTCGAACGGCCACCTTCCCGCTGCTGACGCTGCCGCCAGCCCCTCGGATCCTGTTGACAGGACCAGCTGAAGAAGTTGAAAGCCATGCCGCTGAATTTCGAGGTCGTTAATGCAGGTACGAACCGAGGATTAGCGGTGCACTCCAAAGCCCGCCACTCCCAAGGTCGGCTTTGACCCGTGTGCGTGCACAGGGGTCTGGTCCAGCGACTGTCTGCAGTGGTGCAGGAGCCTGCAGATTGGAGATTGGGTTGGTGCTAGTAGTCTCGCGTCGACCTCGAGACCATCACTTTGTTCGCCCACCTCATTTTGTCTCGGCCTTACTCTGGACATTTGATGATGAGAATGGACACGTTCAAACATGCTGAAGTGTCTGCGGTTCGGGGTTCTTTTGCTGGGTCTCGAAGAATATCGGCGACCTGCTAAGGTTCCCCCATTAAATGCCGACTGGGGGGCCTTGAACATTTGTGTTTCAAGTGTCCCATTTCGGCTTAAGAGAGGTGATCCGCCTGTTCAGAAAGGGGATAGTAGGCCTTTTGGGACATCGAGTAATAAATGCAACCAGGTCTCGGGTAATAACAACATATGAAAAATGGAGAGCTGTGCGGAGCCGTCAACCTGAGTATCAAGAACAATCTTCCTTAAGACTTCGACGGCAGGGTTGTTAGTACAGCGTCGTGTAGGTGCGGGATGATAAGGAATCACCGCGGAGGAAGGCCACTTGAGCAGCTGCGGCAAGGGCAGTGACGACCGCTTTCCTATGTTATTGTGAACCCTTGGCGTGAGATCCACCGAGTGCCTCTGTAGACGGACCAGCGGACACGGCCAGCAGCCTCAGTGTGATGCTCTGCCGAGGGAGGACGCTGGATTCGGACTCGGGATGAACTGATGCTCAACCCTAAAGACGGACGATAACGCCATGCACCCGGCCTCGGGCACAACGCTAAAACATGAACCCAATGATGGCATCGGCTGACATTTGAGTATCCAGGGTCAAGAAGGTGTGCGCCCTCATTCGTGGACAGGTGCTCTATTTCACGCCATTCCTAGAAACACTGCAGGGCACAGGCTTGTTCTGCTTCCAGTGCCAGGGATGCAAGAACCGGGACAAAGTCCGCCAGCACCAGTAGGCGGTCCAGTCATCGCGCTCGCTTCGACATTGTAAGTGCACCACTCACAAGTGCCTGACTCTTCGGCTTCCGCCATCGGTCTTCTTCCCGCAGCAGGGTCAGCGAACGAAAAGGCCAGATTCGGCATTCCACGTCCCAAACAGGCAATGAGCGGCGTCGAGCAGATTTTAATGCAACTGCCAGCCATCAAGCACACACATCGGATGTGCAAAGAGGATTAGCGACACTGAGGGTCCCGGGTGAGGTCGGCGAGTACCACAGAGGAGCCTTCAGTCACTTGTAACCTGGCAGTTCAACAGATTCGTGCGTACGTGCCCGCTTGTGGCCGTTCCACCTAGCTAGAATAGCCTCAAAGGATGTGAGACCTCTCATAACTGAAAGCTGCTTCTGACTGATCCGTGCTGCCAGCTGGAGAGAGGATTGCTTGATCGTGAGTGGAGGGGAGGCGGCACCGGAGAGTACCTCCCCCTGCACGGAGACGGCAGGGTCTTGGTTGCTGGCCGCTGTTGGCACTCGCTATCATTTGATGGTACTCCATCGCACAGCTGTGAAGCCCCTGTTGACAAGTCAGCCGGTCACACCTTTCGCCATTTTATTCCCGGTGCGGTAGGATGCTCCCCCAAGCTTTTATCGGTTTGGCGTGAAAGCGGCTTTAGCCAGCGGAACCCCAGTGCAATTCAACGCCACATCCATCATTCTCGATCGGCCTAAGAGGAGGTACAGGTACGGCCACCCATTCCCCAGCCGGGCAGAGCTGGAGAGAAAAGGCGGTCGGATCCGATTACATCTGGGAAGAGGGTTAAGGTATGCCACTTGTTCCTCAGTTTTGTCCAGCGAGCGAGCTCTAGTCCCAGGCGCATCGCGGAGCACTGCACGAGTTTGTTGTCTCGATGCCTGGGTAGGGTTGGTTCCATCAACCGGGGAGAGTGGGGGTAAAGTTCGGGCAGGGGGGTGTGTATATGAGAGAAGACGGCCAACCGCCAAAGAGAGGGTTGAGAAGCTGCATCTCTCGATCAAAGCTCCGCACCGGCTTCGCGGACTGTCGCGGGGTGGATGACGAGGCATCTGCCGCGACTCGAACTGACCCGTAACTGACTGGTCCTCTAGCTTAAGAGTCTTGTTGACACTTGACAGTGTTTTGATCGTGCCGCTTTGATGGTCCGGAGCCAGATCTGTCCCACTTGGGATTGCCCGTTATCCAATCGTCGGGTTGGTGGGGTGGTCGGATGTCATCATAGGATTGAGACTAGCGACAAAGCCTGTGAGGCTTTCCCGACCGGCTTTTGGTGACGCTGGAACGCGTTACGTCAGTTTCACAAGACGATTGACCAGCCGACTCTGCGACTCGGAGAGCCTGGCGGCAGGAAATGCGCGGTGCTGCACGCTGTGTATTGCGGTGAGAGACGACGGGAGACGGTGATGATCGATGGGTGGAAAGGCGGATGATATTGCATCGAGGGTGAATCGTCCGTCCTCATGCTGGTGGTCGGTCGCAATAGCTTTCACCACCGTTGCTATGCACTTCGAGATTCGAGGGGACGTGGAACAAATATTGCACAGATGAGCCACACGTCATACATGCAACCCTCCCGAGTTGCCGCACCTTCAGACAAGATGCAGTTTTCTTTCCTTACCGCAACGGTCTGGTTGCCAACGCGAGTACCTTGAGTGCAGTACCTGGCTGTCACTCCTGATGGCGTCACTGCCCGTTCCAACAATGGGAAAGAGGTACCCGGTAAGGCAGCCCGGGCAGATAAGGTACTGAGTACGGACTGTACTGTACTCGAGGCAGATAGGTGGGCGGGCAGGCATTGAGCGACGAAGGCACATGTTCAATTCTCAACTCGCTTTCCACCTGCTATAGGCTCACTCCTTCCTCTGCTGGTGCACTCCTCCAAGATGCCGGCGCGGAAAGTAACAGACGTGGAGACACCTGTGGGGTCCTCCTCCTCTAGGCGGATGCTCTACCCGCTTTTAAGGTACTTCGCCAAGGTAGCGGTACTTGTGGGTTTGTTGCGGCCAAGGATCCCCGTTGCATGCCGTCCACACCCCATCAGTACCGCATCCAGCAAAGGCTTGCTGCAACGCCGTGTGCTTAGGGAGCGTCTTTCCTGAGTTGAGATCGAGAAGGCACGGCTTCCGGCGAGTAGAAAGTAACCCAAAGAGGAAGTATCTTGCAGGCAAGGAAAGCGCGCCTCGACGAGAAAGACATCAATCAGGAAGCAGGCCGCGTTAACCTTATGTCATTCTCTCTCTCGGCTTCTCCTTGCTTTTTCTGCCATTTCCCCAGTCGAACGGACTGTCTGAATTGACAAACTGGCCCATTTAATAGCGCGGAGACTCATGAGTGTTGGTCGCTCTCTTTTTTTTCCTGGCAGACCCTGCATACGTTAACCTGAACCCCGTCAGCATCCTACCTCCACAGCTTCATCGGTGGCGTTGACTAGCCCGCAGACCAGCGGGAAGGAGGAGGTGGTGCAAGAGGAGACGGTGCAGGTGGTGGGAGGAGGAGGGGAAGGAACCACGAAAAAGCAAGGTAGGTACGGCATGATACGGTGTGGATAGCCCGAATTCCCATGTATCCAGGCAGGTACCTATCCTCTAGCACCAAAGCCATTCTTTTCCCTCGAGAACTGCAATATGTCACCGTTACCGGAAATGCTCGAAATCCCATTAAGTCGCCCACTTAGACATTTAAACGCCAAGTACCTTCTTTTTGGTCGAGGTACCTCTGCACGCTAGAGCTGCACTAGCGCTAAGACCTTTTGGGCAGCCTCTCTTGCCTGCCGAGTCTCCTCCCGGTCGCGCGCTCCTCGACTTTGACTGCCTACCACAGCATGACAAGGGACAAACCCCATCTTTTTCCGGCATGAAGCACAACCGGCACAGGGGCCGCTTAACTCGGAAGGGTAAGGTAGGTAGCGTAGCAGCCTTACTGCGTAATATGTCAAGGTTCCAGGTGGACTGGCATCTGGCGACACCGGCAATCCCAGACATGGAACGGATGTACATGCTCTGGGACTACGTACCTCTCTTGCATACCTCGCTCGCGCACACACACACCACACACACTACACTCTCCTCTCGAGCCCCATGCCGGGCAAGCTACCTGCTGTACAGTACACACTACGTACTACCGACCACCGCTCCTCCTCCTCCTCCCCGTCCCCTCTCACCCTCGTCGTCCTCCTCGCCCTCGTCCTCCTCCTCCCACTCCCACACCCAGCCAGCGCCTAATATCGCTATTCGCCGCCGTCGTGGGCCCCCCATCCCTCCCGGCTCCCAATCTGGCGCAACTTTGCCTCATTTCCAGAGCCACCACCCCCAGATAGTCCCTTCTTGGCCGCCTGTCTGCTTTGGGGACCCCTGTCAACCCGGCTTACACCCGCACCGGGACGTTGACTTTCATCATAGCTTTTCTTTTTTTTGCCGTGCGGGCACGCATGCAGCTCGAGACGTTCGACGTCTTCCTACTATGTAAAGCTTGGCCCGCCCAATTCGCCTCGCGCAAACAGTTACGCTTCTTCTGCCTCACCCGCCAACAAAGCAACAGTATCTAGACTGTCTGGCACCATCATCATCACCATCATTAGAGACTGGGTACGGTACCAGCCTCTGAGCCGGCAACAACATAGACAAGACTCGTCCATCTCAAGGACGCTCGTACGCTTGTTGTACCCCTCGCACACCACACCCGCATCGTGTGCGCTCGCTCACCCTACACCGCAACGCACCGCACCGCACAAGACGCGCGCATCACCAGGCAAATCGCAGACACTCATCATCCGTCTGTCAAATCTGTCTACCTGGAACGCCAGCTCCCGGATCACCACCCCAACCTGCAGAACAAGGCAGGACTGTTGTTGGAGAGAAGGGCCACTAGCTAGTCGGAAACCTCGTTCGGTTATATCATCGCCCATCTTTTCTCCAGGGCTCCACGGGCTAAACCGATCATTCAACCCCATCTCCCGGATCCCCTCTGACCGCTGATCTTGCACCTTTTCCGTTGACCACATCTCAAACCACACACTATACCGCACCATCGCCTGGCCCTCAAAATTGACCATCATCTTTTCCCAAATTTCAGCCCCGGCCCCCGTCTGGTCGACCCGCTACCCTACCTCACTGCCCCCCGAGGAACCCTGCCTCGGCCTCCTCCCTCTCCAGAGATCCCCTTTCGGGAAAGGGATATTTGCCCGTCGATCACCTTGCGTCTAGAGTCGTCACAGGTTGCTGAGGGAGTGGTCCGTCTCCACCTGTCCCGCTGACCACAGAGCAAATAACGTTGAGACGGTTTTGCCCGGTCGGTAGACCAATTGGCCCCAGCTGGCACTCGTCCTCCAACCACAAGGGTCGCTGTCTCGCATGCCATCTTGCCATATCTTCCCTGCAGTCCCTCAGACACACACTTAAGGATCGCTGATCCCACCTGCTCGTCTCGTGGCGGATCTTCTTTTCAGTCTCGAACCCCAGAAGCACAGAAGAGGGAAGAAAGAAGTGTCTATTGTCCCGCGAAGGTGACACGGCCTTGTCTTTCCCCTCCCCCCAACGGGATCTCGCATTTGATCAGCGAACTGTTCGGAGCAGTTCCCAACTGTCACTCCACCACACTGTCTCCCAAGGAAGACCGGTTTTCCTCCTTCACTCACCACCTTGCTGGCGGAAGAGGGAGCATCCATCTTTCTGGTTCACACGCAACAACGCTCGCTCATCGACCTACCATCATGACTATGACGATAGACGCCAATCAGCAGCGCTTTGGATCCCTCAACTTGGGCCACATGTCTTCCTACTCGAACCAGCCGCACTTCACGAACCCCTGGGTATCGTCGTCGGCCCCTCAGACGAACCATGGCATGTATGTCAGCTCGGGCGGGCTTGGATCCAACCCCTTGAGCCTCGACAGGCACGCCGCCCACCACCATCAGCACCCACAGCAGCAACAGCCGCCACCGCCACCGCCCTCAAGGGCAAGCACGAGCAGCAATGCGTCGATGGCCTCATACGGTTCTATCCCGGTGTCGTCCGCGTCAGCAGGTAGCTCCCTGAGTATGGTGGACCCTACCTTTGCAGGATCACAGGACTTACTCTCTATGCCACAAGATCTCATGAGTCTCAACCGGATGCAGACCTCGTCGGCAGCCTATGGGGACCCAGCCTACACGACGGCGGCATCTCCGGTCCATGCCACCTATGCCGCCTCGCCGACGCCGTACGACGGCCTAGGCTACGCGCCGGCACCTATGCGCCAGACCTTCGCCCTAGCACCCGAAGCAGACCCGCACGCCAGGAGATACTCTCAACCGTCAGTACCGTCCAGCTCTTCTCTGGATCCTGTCGACATGGCCCGCGCACACCGGAACTCGTTAGTTGACTTTACTACTCACAGAGGCCTGCAAAATGACGACCGGAGGAGCTTCGCGGATGCCCTCGAGGCGAGCCAGGGCATGCTGTCCATGAAGTTCGACAATCAGGAGACACCCCGGGCGGGCGTCTACAACAACCGCGGGCGAGGGTCCGGCGACTCATACGGCTTCCCCTCGACGCATTCTACCTCGTCCAGCGTGTCTTCGACTGGATTCAGCCCATACTACGGCTCGGTGGACTCAAGTGTGAGCGACTATTCGACAGGAGGGTCTGACATCGAGTCGGTGACGCACCGCACGCTGCCGAGACCGCAAGGCCTGATGCCAAGCAGTCAGCCACCGGCACCGCAGTCCATGATGAGCCAGTTCAGCTCTAAAGTGTCGAGCAGCACACAGAAGAAGCACAAGTGCAAAGTGTGCGACAAGCGGTTCACTCGTCCGAGTTCCTTGCAGACGCACATGTACAGCCATACAGGCGAAAAGCGTAAGTAGAGAGATGGCACTTTTCCATTCCCTAGTCGAAGTTGCCTGTCTGGAGCAAGATGAGTTAACCGACCGATGCAGCTTTCTCATGCGAAGTCGAGGGCTGTGGCCGACACTTCTCCGTGGTCTCGAACCTCAGGCGGCACCGCAAGGTGCATAAGGGCGAAGCTCGATCAGAGGCTGGATCCGAAGACCACCACTCGGACTAGAGAGGAAGGGTCTAGACCACGGCATCCTTCTTGCCGTACCAGTCCTTCGACGACGTCCCCAAATTCCTTCCGACACGCATTTACGCCATCTCAAACATAATTCGCTGCATAGATTACTCCTGCGATTGCGAGTTCCTAATTGTGGACATTCATCTGCCCATGTCTTCCATCTCATACCAAGCGGCATCATTACGCCTCTCCCGTCGCCATATACCTCGACTATGCGCAGCCGAAGAAGGGTCCTGCAGAATAACAATGCATTGAATCCTCCAAAAAGGAAGGGATTAAATGGATTGGGATATCACAAGCCCGGTTAGCCGACGCCGTATCGTTGGAGAGGCGTTCCCAGGCCGAGAGGAGGTTGGCATGGGGTATTGGGGGGGGGATGGAGCAGGAGGGGCATCCACAGCCATCACCACCGCATGCACAACACTTCATTCACGTTCATGTCAGTCGCTAGCCCATCACGCACCCCGATGGTATCCGGGCTTGCTTCAGTCGTCGCTCAAGCCACACATCATCTACGCCACGTTTTTAATCATGGGTCATTTTTCTGCTGGAATTGCGCGACAGCGCAAGGGACGAAGAGAGAAAGGAATGTGTCATCCAAAAGGAGCGAGTCAGCAACCGCGGTTGCGACGACCGACTCTTCCCTCAATGGACGATACCAAGTGATGGTTCCAAACGGCGTTACTAGAGTCTCAGGGTTATTTTTTTCCTTTCCATCCTGGGGTTGGCGGTCTGCGGGCGAAACGGATCTGGGGGGTCATCTGTCTCTGCTTTGCAACGCCAAAATGCGCTCTCCCTGTCGCTTCCGGACTTTTGATTTTTTTTTCTTGTTGGTTATACCTATACACTAACACACACTCTGTCTATTGTCTATGGTGGCTAGGGCTATCTGTGTTTTCGAGAGATGCGTTGGTTTCATCAAAACGAGCAACGTCCGTTAGATCCAAACTGTTCGATACCTCAAAAGAGGAGGAATGAAGGTCGCGAACATCGGTCGTGTCACAATATAGTGTACATGTATCTCACGCTCCCTCACGACGTTAATGCTTGCTTCCCGGCTGGGGAGGATCGGAAGGGCGAGGAAGGCAAGGGAAAGGAAGGGAAATCTGCTGTTTTACGCATCGTGTGTACTATTAGTCTCCAGTCCATATGGTCATATACCCCTATTTTCCGTCCCATATCTCCCTCTTGCTGCATCGTCTTCTCCGTCGACCTCACAAGCTTTTTTGGGGCCCATCCCAAGTCCAGTGTCGATGGTTCCGGATTAGGAGCGGAGAAGGGGAGACAAAGAAAACGACAGCAGGCGATGATCTCTGCACCTCCCGCACGTGGTCACGCAAGGACAAGCAGCGATCTACGCTGTTCTGCCATAAACCCAAAACCTGTCATGTAGGCCCGTTTAGTCTTAATCTAATAGCGAGTACTGCCTTTCTCCAAACTCAATCAATCGAGATCAAGTTGCAGCCAACTGCTCTCCCGGGCTACCCACCCAGGAGGGAGGTCGGGCCACTCAGATCGATGGAGCCGTCAACGTCAATCACATACCAGACGTGCTTTCGGCCGGCCCTCTCTTACCTGCCATCCAGTCTATCTATCTGTCTACCAGGGCTCCCTTCCTCTAGCACCCTGATGAGCAGTCCGGTTTCCACGGCACCCGTCCGCTACCCATTCGGGCAGTCGGGGCGACGTGCAAGCAAGACGTCAACGGTGGGGAGGTAATGCTGCCTGTAGAGCCATTTCACATGATCGTCGGTCTTCATCAACAGGGCTAGATGGCTAGCATGCCGAACGACTGGTGCTCCACTGTACTCCAGGGTCGACTGGACAGCATCCTCATCCGACGGCTGGCTTCAACACTCGGAGAAACAGTTGCATGCCCACTGCCGTGCCTGCCGGACTGTTCTTCCCCCGTACTATGCGTAGACTGCCTTAGTCTCATGCCGCCATTCTAGCCGAACCCCTTTTCAGTCCGGTCGGCCCAACTGCTGGGCGGGGACTCGCCCGGAGCAACGGCGGCGGCGATGGAGTGGGAGGAACCCAGTGCTGGAGAGCTCCGGATTGGCGACGCAGCAGTGTTGCTGCGGATCCAGGAGGAGGCGAAATCCCACCACCTTTACACTGCCGCCCCGAAGATGGCAGCGCGCGGAGGGAGGGAAGGAGTAGCCAGGCCCAACCAAGCCCCTGGAGAAGGCGAGGCAGGCGATCTCTTGTCACTGTACCCCGGCCACCACATTGGCCCAGGAGCGAAAAGGGGGTTGTCCCTGTCCTGCGCGTGCCGGGGTCTCTACCGCCCCATCAAGCCCATATCCGCCCGTCATCACCCAACCACCCCCCGACCGCCGGACGGCGCAGAGTGTGGCAAGAGATCACCGGACGCCGAGGAGACAGCTGACAGCCCCGCTGCAGTAAAGCAACAATATTACCACAGTGCCCGAAAAGCGCGTGTAGCCCTGGTTGCGAACCTTGCATTCATTCCATTGTGGGCAAGGGTGCGTGCGTCCTCGACCTTGTCCGAACAGGCTTGATAGGGACATACGTTTCTCCCCGGACAGCGGGTGTGGACCTGGCGCCGCTGGAGGCAGGCAAGCGTGTTTCAAGTGAACTGTTTGGGCGAAGATGGCAAGGATGAGCAGCACATCTTTACTTCCCAAGGCAAGGCGTCAGTGACGGCTGGGTTAGGGGGGGCTTCTGCGGAAATTCCTAAGATCAGTGGAGAGTCGACGGGATCATCGCTTCTGCGGGCACAACTAAGTAAGACATGGGCTTTGCGTAGCGGGACATGCCTTCTCTGACAGGGTCGGGGAGCCGGAGAGCGTTCCATCTCTCGGTCCAAGCTATGAAAGACACGTGACGGACCGCGATCTGATTCGGGCATGCGACGACATCAACTTGACGTTAGTGAGAGCCGGTGAGGTGTAGATTGCGAGGGCATTACAGGGGTTCCGCCGACGCAGGGTGGCACAGAGGGTCCGTACAGATGACGGCTCTAGCAAATGGCTTCCGGGTGAGCAAGTTTCGCGGCGCACACACTGTGCTGTATGTGACGGCGGCGCATTTGGGCCCTGGTCCCGGGGATAAGTAGCCCGGTATCAGAAGCCGGATCTTCGACCTTGCCTGGGTTGGCCTGTTCGTGCGGCTAGGAGCAGGCCTGCAGACGTGGTGATGCTGCCAAGGAAAGCGGCAAGCAAGGAAGTCGAGACTCCGCAATAACGAGATACCCTCACTCCGGAGCACACTCAAAGAGACTTGAGAGGTCGCTGGCTAAGAGATACGAGAACAAGCGGCTCAAGGAATGAAGAGACACAGCCTGCTTCGCGATGCCCAATGACGAAAGGTGCGCCTTGCTAAAGGGCGTCGAGGGCCGCGATGACGTCGTTGGTGCACAGGTGGGGGGGCTGCCGGAGGATGAGGTGGTCGGCGACGTTGGTGCTGATGGCTGGGTTGTCGTCGTCGACGAGAAGCTTGATCCGTATCCGACGCTGCGCTAATCCTGCGACCGGTGCGGGAATGCGGGGGCGTCTCGAGATCCATTTGGTTGTCCCGCAATTTTCCTCTCAGCTCGACGCTTGATGAGAGATTTCCTACACGAGCTCAGGCGGTGATAGAGCAGGCGATATGCACAGCTTCTTGCCCCTTGTGCTCAGCCGTAATACTCCACCAAAGGAAATACATAGCAGACAGGCAGAGGGGCACGAGGTGGCCTGGCAGCCTGGCAGCCTGGGCAGGCAACCCCTGCGCTGCCGTGACGTAGCGCGCAAGCGTCCCTCCTTGCTCGTCCGTCCACCCAGCATCCAGGCCGGATCGTCAGGGTCCTGCTGCGTCGCGCAGACAAGCGCCGACGGTTCGATAAGCTCGTGTCGGGTTGCGAGGTAATCTGGCCATGATGCAATAGCTGCAGTTGCTAGGCCGCTCGGCACCTGCTGGCATTTTCCCCGCGCGCCGCGGTGGCCGCGGCAAGGAGGAGCGGCGTCCCGTTTTATCGGGCCTGCGATTGATCGATTGATTGATTGATTGCTGTGAGGTCGTCACCAAGGTACGTGTACACACTACACCACACCGGACCTCGACGGCGATTGTGATGGTGTACGTGGACTGCACGGGCGAGAGATACCCAGAGATAGCGTGGACCGAGTGAGGTAAGCCAACATGGAAGGAGGAATTGGCGGCTTCTGCAAAGGGTACGCACTCCGCGCTACCTCGATGCATCATCGCATCCCCGCCCCTTCTCTCGATTGGATCCCTCCCTCTGCTTGCCAACTTGCCTAAGGGCGGACTCGAGTACGAGTACTTCGTGTACTCTGCTCTACTTCTGTGTAAAAGTACCTAACCTACCTACTTCGTGTTGTTTCGCTCCTGCCTCTCACGGCCGCACAAAACACCCGCACAGTGCCAGTGCATGAGGTTTTTAAAAGTGGTGCTACGGCCTGCTCTGCCTTATTACGTGGACCCGTATCCCGGCACCCTCCGCCGACAACTTCTTTCCGGCCTTCTGGAACGCGATGAAACAGTCACAAGAGCTTGTCGTTCCTTCCCTTGCCAATCTCCCAGGCGAATCACCAGCTGTGGTGTCGTCAAAATAGCGAGAACGCTCTGTGACGTCGGTGGCTTTTCGGTGGACTCTCCCGCTTCCGATGGCCACTGACACCCCTGTCCACCCATTGATGCCCCTGTCAGCGGGGCGGGGCCCTCACGCTGCCTGGCTTGCGGTTGGCTGCCTGGCCGTTCCTTCCCTCGCTCTGCGCCGTCGTTACACCAGTCGCCCTGCCCCTCCAACCAGCCCCACATCCAGCAGGGAAACCCCACTTTCCTCACTGATAACTGTCGAATGTCTGACTACCCGAGTTGAAGTACCTCCTCACCTTACCTAACACGATGTTTGGTATTCTACCGAGTACTGACGCACTCTATTATCGTTGGGCTCTACCTGGCTGACTGTGGTGTCGAGGCATGTTGTTTCTTGTCAGCTGCGAACCCTCCGTGGCTCCTCCCCTCAGCCTGTAGAGGGAAAGGCAGTGAGAGTAACCCCCTTTCCAGTCAATTTTATGTCTCATTTCCCATGTCTGGGATGCGTACCCGTACTTTTACATATCTACCACCTACCACCTCAGCATGCCATGGCTGCCATGTTAGAGGACGGCAGGGTCTGTATGCTGTTACATTGCCGAACCTCTTTTCTCCATAATCTTCCATCTCCCTGCTCAATTGACATCACGCGTGTTTCACACTTATCACTCCCTTGCGCCACCGGCGACTCATCTGCAAGGCTTGTACTCTACGCGAACTCGCCTGTCACTTCTTCCCCCGTGGGCCACGGCTGGGAGCCGTGCCGAGATTGTCATGCTCCCGGCCGCAAGCCGCGCTCGGCGGCCCTCGCGCGAACGGTACCCAGGGGCGAAACGCCACAAAATTCCAAGGGTCCTGCGATTTGACGGTTTTGCCCGGTTCACGATGGGGCTTCCCTCGCCTTGCCCCTGCCCGTGCCATCGAGTTCTGCAAGAATGCCATGATTAGCACCACCGTATTATAGGAGGACCCCTAGAACTGGCCCTCCTGCCCTCCTCTTCAGACATGCACAGCCCTGCCCTGTTCGCAGCTCTGCACCACTGCGATGAGCGCCTGCAGACATGCCATTCCGATATGCCTGGCCAATAGCTGGGAGACTTGTAGACTATACAGCAGACTGGAGACTGGAGACAGGGGATGGGGCGTGTCCGTCCTCGCACTCTCTTGCACACTCACAACCTCTCCTTTTCCTCGATCTGGTCGGCGGCCAACAGTTGTCGCTCGTTTACGGAGGCATACTCTATGTACCCTGTACGGACGTACCTTCATAGGTACAGTACTTGCAGGCCAACCCTTCTCCCGGAACGAGAGCAGCTGTTCCGTCCGCCAGAATCGGAGCCGGGGTTTGGTCTATCACCACTTCAACCCCCTCATCAGGCATCTACACACACATTCAGTGATCCGATATACTTGTGTATGGAGTATCAGTACTCTACACTGCACTACTGTATCAACCGCAGGCTGCAGTACTCGCACTCTCTGGCCCCCGGTGCCAACAACCTCCGCTCCTCATTCGGCAGGTTCTGTTGCCTCCCCCCGCTTCCCGCTCCCTCCATCCCCGACCACTGGGAATGCATACATTAGCCATGCACACAACGCACACCGCCACTTAATGCTATCCACTAGGGAGGGGGGGGATGGGAGCATGAGAAGAGGGGAGCCCGCGATGCTTCGTACCTGTACACATCCGTACAACTACACGACCCGCGTGCCTTTTGCTTTTTCCAACCCTGTGCGCATACACAACGAACGGGCATCTACCTTACTGCTTACGGCGTGCATAGAGTACTGCTGCTCCTCGAAGTGCCGGCCGCCGAGAGTGAGTACAGCGATGATTTGCTGCTTCCATCGCCCTACTGGGGAACACTTTCGCCACAGTCGTACGATTATCTGGGCTCTTATGGTCTTCTAGAAGGACTCTCTGCGGTGCTGCTCTGCAATGGACCGCCGCTGACGGTGACACACGTGACTATGATCCGGTGACGACGACGACGCGGACGTGTTCCAGGCTGCGGCAAGGCTGTGACACTGAGAGTGTATCGGAGCAGTAAGGCTGCGACGGTCATTTGCAGCAGTTGCGAAATGTTGCAACATGTGAGCAGCCTCTTTTTCCTCCCAGTCCTCGGCCGGTTGCGGATAGACAGTCATTGTCTCGGCCGGCCGGCACCTTGAGCCGTACAGAACTTCGACAAGAGCTTGAGGCTCAAAACTCCACGGCGGGAGATCAGCATGGCTTTGCACCCGCAATCTAGTGGCAGCATGCTTCTTACTTTGAAAGAAGCTTTGCGGAGGGCGGGTGATTGGCGCGATCGACGACCACGCTGATGCGAAGACCGTTGCAACTTACCGGGAAGTCCCATCAATTGATCGTCTTCACGATTCGGTGTGCATAGAGGCACAGTCGAATCTAGCTGTTCAACTCGACATGTTCTTGAGATTGCGTTGCTGAGAGACCAAGCGAGCCTGGCCCGAGAGACAACTCAGTCTCTTCAAGTGCCGCGCGGACCGGTTCAGTTGTTCCGACTCAACTCAGCCTTCGGGCAGACGGGAGACTGACGTTCCCCGGAGAGGCATATACAATAGCGCTCGAGGAGAAGTCAACTCGTGGTAGAGGAGGCTCAAAGGCAGAGGAGGTGCTGTTGGGCGTTCTGATAATGGTGTCGGTTCTTGATAGATTGCCTTGTACTGTTCAGCAGTGCCCGTGGACGCTTGACTTACCGGAACAAGCATCCATGGCGCCTCAATTACCTTCCCCCAAAGGCTGGTACCGGCTCAAATTATCACTATCATACCGAAGCAAAGTCATTGTTTGTATGTGCGCCTGGTGAAGGGTGTTTTGAGAGGACAGACGGTGCTAGGGTATGGTTTTGAATGATATCACACTCCCCAAAAGCGAGCATATTCAAGTTCCTTAAGTCGAGACGTAAGATTAAGGAAGCCAACTACTCTGCGTGACGGGAAATGGTTCTAGGATTTGCCTGGCATCATGAGCACGAATTGTTGACAAGAGATAGGGGGGCATTGAGAGGCACGACCCCATTTTCGCGACCACTCCATAACGTACACATGGCACAACCAATTCAGAATTTGTCTGGGATTATAAAGTCTAGAGAGAGGAGTAAATCGATTCTACGAGCTGTGAAGCTGTCCGGCAATGAAGTTGAAAATGCGAATTGCGCCCATCTTCCAACCCTAACCCTCCGTGACTAAGCCTGCTCTGGTGCCTGCCATCGTCAACCTCCCATGACCGATGCCTGCTCCGATGGCTTGGATGCTGTCTTGCCGATACATCCATAATCGCCCACGCCCCGTGCTGGCCAATCTCCCATGATCCGCACAACCCAGCGGGCACCGAGATCGTGCACGGCCTGCACGAAGCGCAAGGTCAAATGCGACAAGAGCGTCCCTTGCCAGGCCTGCGTCGCGCGGGGTGCAGCACGGGAGTGCAGGCGGGAGGTCGTGAAAGTGCACGGGCGGGTCCGCACGAGCGATGCCGGCGACTCCTGCTCGAGCTATGATGAGGTGCTGCAAGAGAACGCCCGGTTGCGTGCGCTCCTCGCCGGCGTGGACGCGCGGCAGACAGATCCTGCTGCCGAAGGGGATGGACCTGGGAAGACGGTCAGGAGCCGTCCCGAGCAGGCCGAGCGCCACCTATTCGAGCAGGTTGGCTGCTCTTCAAGGCCGAGGACGGTCCTTACGGAGCAGGACATTGTTATGCCGTCTCGTGAGTTCAGCGACACCATCGTCAAGCACGCCTTCCAGTGGACTTTCTGGGTCCATTATGCCCTATTCATCCCACAGTTCGACAGGGAGCACGCTGAGTTCTGGGAGCGGTTTGCGATAACCCAGTCCCTTGACGGCGTCGACATCTTCTGGCTGTCCACATATTTCAGCGTGCTGGCTTCCAATCTCCTGTTCATGGACGAGGAGACAACCGTCCACGTCCGTCCCCAGGGGCTCCCCTTCATGGACCTTCTCCGCAACTGGTATGAATCGGCGCTGCTGTTTCTGGACAGGGCCGACTTCATGCAGAACCCAAACATCAATACCGTGAGGACCGTCGCCATCTTGGGCATCATCTTCAACAACGTCGGGGACGTGAACCGGTACGTGACGCTCTGGGCCGTCGCGGTACGGCAGGCTCAGCAGCTG
This sequence comes from Pleurostoma richardsiae, assembly GCA_030052745.1. Classification (NCBI taxonomy): domain Eukaryota; kingdom Fungi; phylum Ascomycota; class Sordariomycetes; order Calosphaeriales; family Pleurostomataceae; genus Pleurostoma; species Pleurostoma richardsiae. The sequence goes on from JANBVO010000032.1 coordinate 272,660, forward strand.
AGGATGGGAGACGACTCCGCACACGGCCAAGAGACGTACATTCAGCAGCAGATGAGGAGGCGGCTCTGGTGGACTCTGGTGATTTGTGACTGGATCCCGGTGCCGTACCGCACTCCGTCCCTTAACGATATTGACTTCAACTGCCGGCTACCTGACGAGGTCGATGACCAGGAGCTCGCATCACGTAGTGCGCCGTCCCGGCTCTCCAGGTCTAAGCCGCGCCCCATAAGGTACCACATCGCCATGATCAAGGTCTCGAAGATCTATTACCAGATCCGCTATAAGCTGCGGCTCCGCAAGTGGAGCGCCCCCGAGATCGCGGAGTTCGTCTTCGCCGCCGACGAGCAGCTCGCGAACCAGATCAGCGAGCTCCCGCCCTACCTCCAGTTCGAGGAGGTGTCCACAGATGCGACGAGGGAGAGGGACAGGCAGTATCCCTTCATCCTGTGGCAGAAGGAGAGCCTCTCTCTGGTCCTCCTGTACTATCGGATGGCCATCAGCCGCTTGCTGCAGGAGCACTGGCTCGACGGCTCGGTCACTGGAGCGCGGACCAGGGCGATCTGCATGTCTTCTGCGCAGGCGCTGATCAACTGTACCATGTCGCAGACCACAGACGCCTCGAAGAAGCGGCCATGGTACGTACGACAGGCTGGTCTATCCATCTATTCCCAGGTTGAATCAGCGCTGACAAGCCTAGGGCCCTCGGGATGAACGTCTTCTCCGCGTGCGCGACGCTGGCTCTCGAGTCTACTGCTCGAGGCGAGGATTACTCGGCTCGGATCCGGCAAGGGCTGGATTTCTTGCGACACATACAGTCACAGAACATCATTGCGGAGCACAGCATCAGGATTCTCGAGGATCTAATAGGCGAGCCTGATAGAACTAGCGAAGATCTCTTCTGATATCTACGGAGTTGCTGGTTGCTATACCATCCATGTCCTACAGTTCGTCGTGAATTCAGTACGGCATCACTCCGGCGAGCTTCAACACCTGCTCCGACTCCACCGGCTCGTGGACTGGCCTTGACCTGATATAAGTCTCAGGTTTCCCGAGCCGCTCCTGCTGAGAGCCGTTCGGGTATATGTTCGCGTGCGGCCAATGGGTCTGGGGACGCAAGTCAGCAGCGGCATCTAGTGAGACGAGGATCGCAAGCTTACCGTCCCAGTCCTGTCGTGGAACAGCTTCTTCTTCATGGCCAGATCTTCGGCGGAGGCATACGATGCTGGCGAGTAGCAGATATCTGCGACAGCGGGTCAGCAATACATAACGACGACTGCTTGGTCTTGAGGAAACCTACACAGGACAGACCGCACCGCGTCGCTCTGCGGCAGAGTGTTGTAGTGCACCGTCCTCGAGTCCCAGAGAATCAGGTCGCCTGGCTCGGCGCAGACCTTGACAACCTCACACCCTCTGGCCTTGAACCACTCCACCTCCTCTTCCGTGAACCCGAACCAGTCCGCAGGTCCCCACGTCTGGCGCTTGCCGTCGTGGGTCTTGAAAAACTTCTCGTTTATGGCGCTCGACCCCTTCAGCACGATCAGTCCGCCATCGCGGGGCCCGTTGGGGGTCAGGTTGAGGATGCCCTGGACGCACTGCAGGCCCCTGCGCAGAGGGCTCTGGTCAACGTGCGGCCAGGCTCCTATCGGGGGCCGGTCGGGGGCGGGGAGTGTCAGATTGACGCCGTCGAAGGAGACGAGGAGGTCGTCCGTGGCCCAGAGCTTCGCGAATGACTCGACAATCTTTGGCTCCCTGATCGGGTTATCAGGGGGTGAATGTCGGAAGGGGAGACAAGAGAGGAGCTACTCACGTCCGGGCTTCCCAGAAGAACTTCTCGTGTGACACCGCGTACCCGTGGTACATCCCACTCCTGATGTGGAAGTCGTCTGATCAGCCATAGTAGTTCACACAGGGAGGAGGAAGGACACTTGGAAGGACAGACGCACTTGACGTGAGCAGGCAGGTTCGCAGGGCCCCATGTTGACTTGTCATCTTTCTTGAACCCGTACGGAAACGTCTCGAGCCACTCGAAGAGACTGTCGAGGTAGTACTGGGCCCGCTCGGGCGTGATGACGCCCTTGACGACGGCGAAGCCGTCGCGGATGAGGTCGTCTCGCCAGTCGCAGTAGCTGGCGGCCGTGTCGATTACGGGCTCGTGCTCGTAGCTCCCCATGGTGAAGTGTACGGGATGCCGAGATCAGCTAAGGCCCACTTCTTGGTTATCTATGTGTTTACAAAGGCGCAAGGGGCATCTTGAGCCGACATGCTCGAAGCAGCTCTTATCTACTGGCGTTATATACCACCTCTCGAGCCAGCCGCTCAGTATTCACCCGGCAATGCGGAGTATCCGCCGGCAGTTGCGGCTCGGGCGAGTCACGGGCGACTTCTGAACGGCGGCTTTATATTCAGGCGTCGCTCCATTGGCTGCTGGAGGCGGAGATTCCCCCTTTCAGTCACGGACTCGGACGAGACACGGGCGAGTTTCCGCACTAAGATTTCTCACCGAGCTCGCTGATTGGTGTCGACGCTAGAGATATCGCGAGCAGGAGTCAAGCCCAGTGTCGTGCTTCAGTTGGGTCCAATCTAGATCCTATGTCGCGATATCTCTCTCGATCAAGGGCCCTATAAAGCCGGGGATGCAGGACGGAATGGAGAATCGTACCACATCTCGCTGTCCGCCTACGGCTTACCCCCTCCACCACCGCCACCACCACCAACTGCCCCGTGAACCATGACCGTCCCCGCCCCGGACAAGCCATCCGCGCTTACCGCGGCCGTGAGCGCCGCGCCGCTGCCGTGGTGGCGCGATGCCGGGCTGCGGAAGCTCATCTTCTGGCAGTCGTGGATCCTCGTCTCGCAAATGGTCGTCGGCTACGACGAGGTCATCGTCGGGACCTTCCAGGCCATGGACCCGTGGCAGAAGGGTGCGCATGAACCACTGATGCCGTCTCCTTAGCACTACCTTCTCTTCGCGGTGTAACATGTACTGACGCACCTTGGCGCAGCGATGGGTTACCCGTCCTCCGAGATGCTGGGGCTCATCACCGCCATCACTTTCGTCGGCGGCTTCGTCGGGGCCATCTTCGCCGCCCTCCCCGCGGACCGGTTTGGCCGCCGGCCCGCCATCATGGGCGGATCGTTCCTGTGCATCGTCGGCTCCGTCCTGCAGGCCGCGGCGCCGAACAGGAACGTCTTCATTGGCGGCCGGCTGGTCCTGGGCGTGGGCATTAGCTTCACGACGAGCGCCGGGCCCAGCCTGCTGAACGAGCTGGGGCATCCGCGCCTTAGAGGAAAGATGGCGTCGATGGTAAGCTCTAGTCCATGACCGCTTAGAAATCCCTTGCATGTAAACTTACGCTCTTCGCGAGGCATAGTTCAACGTGCTGTGGTACCTCGGATCCATCATCGCCGCCTGGCTCACCTTCGGAACCGGCCACCTTTCCACGCAGTGGTCGTGGCGCATCCCCTCCATCGTGCAGGCCGTGTTCCCGCTGCTCGTCATGGTCGCCGTGGTCTTCATGCCCGAGTCCCCGCGGTGGCTGTACGCCAGGGGCCGCCACGAGGAGGCGCGGCGCGTGCTGGTGACGTACCACGCCAACGGCGACGAGCACAGCGAGGTCGTGGGCGTCGAGCTCGAGGAGATCGCGGCAGCGCTGGCGCTGGAGCGGGAGACGCAGGTCGCGTCGTGGGCCAACACGCTCCGGCACCGGCCCAACCGGCGGCGCTTCGGCATCGTGCTGTCGGTCGCGGTGCTGACGCTGTGGAACGGCCAGGGCGTCATCTCGTACTACTTCTCGCCCATCCTCGACAGCGTCGGCATCACCGACACGTCCCAGCAGACGGGCATCAACGGCGGCATGGCCATCTGGAACCTGCTCTGCTCCGTGGCCGGCGCCCTGCTCGCCGACCGCGTCGGCCGCCGCCCGCTGTGGCTGATCTCCTTCGCCGGCATGATCGCCGCCAACGTGCCCCTGACCGTCTCGAGCGCCATGTACGACCAGCACGGCTCGAAGGGCGCCGCCTACGCCACCATCGTCTTCCTCTTCCTGTACAACGCCGCCTTCAACATCGCCTGCAACCCCCTGCTGTACTGCTACACCCCCGAGATCCTGCCCTACGGCATCCGCAGCCGCGGACTGGCCCTGCAGATCCTGGCGTCCCAGGCCGCGCTCACCGTCAACCAGTACGTCAACCCCATCGCGCTGGACCGCATCGGGTACTGGTACTTCGTCTTCTACCTCGGCATGCTCATCCTGGGGTTCGCGCTCATCTACTTCACCTTCCCGGAGACCAAGGGGTACACGCTCGAGGAGCTGGGCATGCTGTTCGACGAGGGCTTTGATGTCCGGCCGAAGCACACGGCGGTGCTGGAGGCGGAGGAGCTGGATGGACCTGGCGGGCAGAAGGAGGGTGAGAAGGTCGTGAAGACGCTGGAGTGTTAAGAGGTATCTTTCGGCATTAGGTGCCGGATGATAACGGGAACGAAGAGCCTCCGTCGGATGCTCCGACGGGCAGGCTGGAGACCAAGTTTAGAGACATGGCGGATTCCCCTTATTTTCATAGAGGAACTTGAGTGTCAAACTACCACTGTCGGACACACGAGAGTAAGCAGGTCGAGTAGATCGCAGTCACGATTCTTCTATCTACCTCTCCCAACTCTGTGCCGGGGAGTCAAAGGCCATTTCAGTTAGAGAAGCCAAGCGAAAATCTCTCTGCTCCCTCACGAGCAAACGTGCCCCGTGCCTGCCCACACTTTATCACATCAACTGCCCTCAGCTCATCACAGATCCCATGCTAGATCCCTTCCATTCAACCCCCATGCCAGAAGGAGCGTCGAGAGCGGGTTCAGCTCAAAAGGAGATACAGGCAAAGCCAGGCTTCCAGCCCTCTGAAAAAGGGGAGGGTCGAGAAGGTATGTAGGGAGGGCCACATGTGGTAATAGTAGAAACAAATAAAACATTAATTGCTGTCGTGAAGTCGTGAAGAAGGCTGAAATGAAGAACACACTTATCAAGACAGGGGCACACCAGTTAGCAACTGTCAGCTTTTCCACTATCCTCTTCGTGAACGACTGGCCAGCCACTACTGATCTGTGGATGACCACCTCTCGCATCTCGCCCCTCACAGGCTCAGCCTTCGACGCGTCTAAAATCATCGGTGAAAGCAGTGCTTTGCTGCCGGGCGGTGGGACACGCCTCTGTGGGCGGTCTATCCGTCGGAGTGCCTATCCTGACCTGAACGCCAATGCTTGCCCTAAGTCGAAAATCAATTATCCCTCAACCATTCGAAGCCTTCAAACGCCGGCAATGCTCTACGTCTCGTCCACCATCCTGGGGTATCGATTCCTTCCAAACAGATCACACACGCGGCACTCCGGGTGTTCGCTGGCCCAACGATTGTAAGAGCTCCTGGGGCGGTATTCTCTGAAGACCACTGCCACGGTCGAACATCGATGTAGGGGCCGGCACGTAACCTTCACGCTTCTTGCGAATACGGTCTATAAGCAGGCCGGCGAGCACAAGAAGCAGTGTGAACACGAGCGCAATACCGAGACTGATGAGCACGACTGCTACAAGCGGAAGGTGATGGCCCCCTACAAATTTGTGTCAGCAAAGAACAGCTATACTCGGCTTGAAGAAGAGCCTTCCACATACCCTTGCTCGAGAAGAAATTCTGCTTTTCGGTGAAGATCTTCGCAATTGTGCCCGCCGTATCCCCAGTGTTGGTCGTCAACACGTAAGGGCTGAACGTGGTGCCGTTGAACAGCGCTGCGCTTGTTGAGCCGAAACCGGGCAGGACTATGTGCCCAGTCAACACGAGGACTTGGCTGTTGTCAACGAGAGGAGAGTCGTCATGGTCCTCCGTAAGGCTAAACATTTGCAGAGAGCGAATGTCGGTGCCAGACTCGAGCGTCTCTCCCGCCGAGTTCCAGTCCGAACCGTCGTACTTCATCAGGTACACGGAGCCGTTGGACGCTGTGCCCGCCACCCAGATTTGTTTGCCGTCAGAAGACGCAGCCGTCAAAACATCGACAGGGCCAGGAAGTGCCTCGACACCAGAGAAGCCTGTCCAGGTCTGCTTGGATGCATCGTATGATGCGAGGAAGATAGAGGAAGTGTCATTGACGGTCAGGTTGCCGCCCGCGACGAGAGTAGAATCGCTGCTCCACGCCATGGAGCTCACAGCGCCAGCCAAGTTAAGCCCGGGCCTGTTCCATTGGCCCGTGGAGGTGCTGAAGAGGCAGACGGCGGGACAGCCTAACGAACCTGCGGATTCAAAAGAGCCACCAACGTACACGTCACCAGTGTTGGGGCGAACCTCGATCGAGGTGACCGTGTTGTTACCGCCGTTTAGAGATGGCGGCTGGGTGTTGTATGCATTGGTGAGGAGATTGAAAGAGACCAACCCAGTCACACTCGCGCCGTTGACCGTGCCATTGATATTGCCACCAGCGAATAGATCGTCTCCATGAACAGCCAGAGCGACGAAGGTCGAGGCCTCAGTTATTCCGGAACCAAGACCTGAGACGACGGTGCTGCTGTCTGAGCTGTTGATGAAAACGACATTATTGACCGTAGAGCCATTCGATGCCGTTGCAGAGAAATGACCCCCAAGTATGGTGATGTTGCGATTCCCGCTGCTGTAAAAAGCACCAGTAACAACACCTGAGACGGTGGTAGCATCAAGAGTAGCCCGTTTGGCCAAGCTGGAAGATGTCGTCGCTGCACTAGCCTGAATCTTGACAGGAAACTGGCCCAAGCTCTCGGAAAGAGTGGACGCGCCGTTTGCACTGAGGCTTGAAGAAGACAGAGACCCTGCATACAACGCACCGCCTCCGGGAACATCCAGAATGCTCGTTGACAGCATACCATCGATAGCCTCGACAGAGAGATTCAGATTCCTGAGCCAGTTGCCCTGAGACGGGACCCATATCCCAAAACCATCGGCTGTCAGAGCTTCGTTGCTGTCGAATGCCTCAAGCTGCGTGAAATCTCCAGTGACACTGATAACAAGCTCTGGACTAGTGCCGGTGACGTTCATTGTCAGAGGGACAACAGATCGGACAAGCCCATCTACACCAGCTCCGAGGGGACTCCAGGTATCTTTTGAGGTGTCATACAGAGCGACGTTGTTCAGGCCGGTCGCAGTCTCGTCCAGCGTATTCGAGAATGACCCCCCAACGTAAAGGCTCGTGCCATTGACATACATGGACAGGACCTGACCATTGAGACCGCCTCCAAGACTGTTCGTAGAAGCATCATTGCTGTTGATAGCAACGATATTCTTAGCCTTGCTCGACGTGAAGTTACCGCCAATGTAGGTGACGTGGCCGGAAGTGACGAGGCTGGTCACAGCAGAGCCGGTCGAGAATCCCATACCTAGCTCATCAAAGGCGGAATTCTCAAAGTCACTGGCGTTGACGACCGAGGATGTTGGATCGTACTCGAACAGACCGTTTAGTCCACTGGTGGAGTTGAGGAGGGTGAAACCAACACGCTGCGCAACGAAGGTTAGGTTAGTAAGACCCTGGTCATTCTTCGGGGTCATGGTAACAGTTGGTCTGAATGAGCTAGAGCTGGCTTCGATAAAGCCGAAGTAGATCTGGTCGTATTTATCAAAGTCATTGGTTTGGTAGATGGTTGTGTTGATCGGGACCGCGTCAACGGTACCCGTAGGTGCCATGGTTCCAGTGATGTCGACCTGACCACGAGATCCACAAGTGTTGTCCTGGCGGCATCCAGGAGTGTACATGTTGACCGAGTAGTATCCAGATTCTCGGATATCCGGTGAGAACTCTACCGAAGCTGAGGAAGAGGTTATATCGCCCGTCAGCTGGGCAGTCAGATACTCGGAATTGCTGTTGTGTGACGGGGTGACGACCCATGGACCCGTCTGGGTGGCGTTCGACGCAGTTGAGAGGCCCGCACAACTTGGCTCGTTGAAATCGTTGATTGCGTAGGCGAAGATATCATTCTCGAAGAGCTCGATACCGTTCAACCCGCCTCCACTCCCGTACCAAGCTGATATGTCAATCCTGAACTCGTTCATCCCGACGACATTGACAAAATGGAAGTCCTGGAATGTGAGACTCGAGTTGTTGCTCAGAGGGCATTCACTCGTGCACGTCGTATTCTGGCCGGTGGCCGGGTCGATGTACGTGAAGTTCATGATGCCGTTGAGCGGCAAAGCCGTGAACCGCCAAGTCCTCGTTCCGCGCCCGTCCTGGTGCGTGTTGTAGAGCCTCAGCTTAGTAGGCTGAAACCCGAAGTTCATCGTCGCCTGCCAGAAACCGGCCGTGTTGTCCTCGAGCAACCAGGTATTGCCTGAGCCATCTTCGCCGCTCGTCTTGCAAATGATGTTCTGTGGGTCACTGAATCCCTGCGTCGTAGTCGAGGAACCAGTCGTGATATTGGCCGAGGACAGGTTGATGATCTGCTCATCTGGGTTGGTCGGCGTAGTCGCGTTTCCTAAACCTGTGAAGCTACCTCCGAAGATGATATGACCGTTAGATGCTTTCGTTATGGAGGTGACCGGTCCATTAAAGCCGGCAAACGGAAGGTTCGTCCAGCCGCTGTTGGCGACCCAAGCAATGGCGTTGGTGGAATCTGCGCCCTTGAAGTTACCCCCGACGTAGACGGCATTCGTATCCTGATCACAGAGAACGGAGTTGACCTGTCCGGAAAGACCTGCCAAGGGGGTGGTCTCCGTGGTGTTGATATTGTAGAGTGCGATGGCCGTAGACTGCGAATCAGCCAGACTCGTGAAGTTGCCGCCAATGATCACACCCTGCACTGCGCCGTCCTGGGTTATGAAGGTGCACATGGTCTGAATCGAGGCGTCGGTCTTGACGATAGGGGCAAAGACGCCGTTTGGCAACCGCACCAGCAGCGACTGTGTGCCATTTGTGCTAGAACTGTTCTCGTTCTGCTCCTCGAACTGGAACAGAGATATGCCGGTGAAGTCGCCTGCTATACCAACCTGACCGAGGTCCGAGAGGTCGACGTTTGAGGGCGGTGCTGGAGTGAAGGAGATTGCTTGTGATATCGGTATAGATGCGAAGGAAGAGAATGTGAGGATGGTGCCGAAGATTGACGATGCCCGTCCCTGCGCGCCATGGCGCCAGCGCAGAGGAAGTCGCATGGCGCAAAGCCGGTCGCAGGGAAGCCGTTGACAATTGATCCGTCGTCGCCTGAGTTGAAGCTGGCCGCAGTCTCAGATTTGCTGCGGAAGCGGGCCAGCTTTCACGGATCGCAGAGAAATGTCGCTATGACCGAGCTCGGGCCATGTCAGGATTGTGCGAACACGAGGTGGATAATTCGCGCTCGAGGAGGGCTTGATTGCTAGGCGATGGTGACGGCTAAGAGGGTGAAGCTGCAGTGCGGTCGCACGGGTATCGAGGAGAAGTCGGAAGGAGAATTGTAGCGATGGTGCAATGAGTGTCGGGCGACGGTGATCGATCGATATTAGAAGATTAATTTCGCGGTGCCTCGAAGGGGGTTCGTCCTTTTCGCCGCAGACTAGGAAGTAACTAGACTTTAGAGCTGTTGTAAGTATTCCGGTTGCTCGATGCTGTCTGAGATGAAGCCGAGCGAACGAATTGAACAGGGAGGGCTGAGAGAGTGTGGGTTGGAGAACGAAGGGAATGGATGGGTTTGTTTGGTTTGGTTTTGTTGTGGCTGAGAAACTTGATTTGGAGGAGGGAAGGAATGGGAGCGATGATGTGTGGTCCACCTCACTCACTCGCTCACTCACCTCGCCTGCTGCTGCTACTGCGCGCCGGCCCAGGAACGAACGTTGATGGTACGGAGGTCGGTACGTCCCCACTTCCAGAACACACTTCCCGAGAGATTGCGGTCAGGGCACCTGTGTGCGTCTGGCGAATCAGCGGCGTGGAAAATGAGCAGGCTAAACTGTGTTCAGTTAGCGCAGGATAGAGTGCAACGCCTCGACACGTTATCGCAGACACGCTGCCACAGTACCTAGTTGGGTACCTGAAGGTACGCGATGCAGATATACGGAATACATACCAGGTATCCTGTGATTTGGAGAACTTGCCTTCAGGGTAGAATGTCCTCAAGAGATCAAGGAGACTCGTCTTCAATTGAGAAGAGAAGCTCGAGAAGCTTGCTGAAGCTGGTCGCACGCGTCCCTCTGCAGGGTTCTTCAAGCTGTGCCTCGCGCAGTCGGATATTGCTCCGGCTGTGTGTGCTCAGGAGGTACTTGCACGTAATGGGTCTAGACTGCGCAGGTGGGTGCAACGTCCCTCGTCTCTTCGGGTAGTCGTGGCACGATCGCAATCACTTGTCTCGGGAAGGTCAAAGAGCAAAAGCCACACGCAATCCCTCCTTGCGTAATGGCAGGCGATCTGGTGACGTCTAACTTGTCGCAAAGTCAATATCGGTGCTGTGTGTGTAGTATAAAAGATCGGATTCAGTGGGTGAGTGGTATGGGTGGCTCTAGTTGACTCGTGATGCAGTCGAAGTTGTAGTAGAGGTCGCAATGGTATTTTGCGACTTTGCTTGCTTGCTGGTGTGGTTAGGTAGTCAATGGATGATTTGAAAATGAGTGGAATGTCTTCACACATGTGTGACGACGAAGGGTGTGACAAGCGAGGCTGGGTATTTCGAGATGGCGTCGTCCGTCCAAGGCAGGCAACTCTCAGAATTACCACCTTGCACCACTTCATCCCCGTGTGTGTCGTTTCCTGGTCCTGATCTTGGTCGGGGCATCACTGTCAGAGATCCTCTTGATCGAAAACATGGGGCTGTCAGATCAGGGGTCGGGTCGCTTACGTTGAGGCGACTGACTGCCTCGGGAGGTCAAACGAGCCCCAGGAAATCCACGAGAGGAAAAAGCGTCAAAGAATGTAATCTGTACTCCAAGGGTGGTGGTGTGCACACGGAATATCGACAGCCAGCAGGGTTGGCGGGCAGCGGCGGCACAAGCTTGATGCCAACCACCTTTTACCCCAACGTGAATCCGGAGATGTTTCTAAAGAAGCAAGAGAGTGACAAAGATGGCGTTGAATGAATGGACAGAAGCTGTGCTTCCCTCGTCCACATCTGCTTCTTCTCATGCAGACGAGATGCTCCCTCCCAAATTGACTCTCTTCGCCAGGACAAGGAATCCCTTCAATGCGGTTCCCCCACAGACGGACGAAGCGAGAGAAAGGAGAACGAAAAGAAAAGTCATGACATTTGAGAGAGCAACCTAAGAGACGTATCCCAACCGGCCATTCGGGGTCCGGCATGTGAGCAATTCAGGGGTGCAACGCAACCACAAGCGGGCGGAGTTCTCGGCCTCAGCCAACAGCAATGTCGCAGACTGTCTCACAGGGGCTTCTGGGGCCAGATGAGCCACACCACTTCCATCTCGCCAGATCCCCAGATGTCAAAAGACGGCATCTCACTGGTCCCGGTGGTCAGCCTCTAACACTGCCAGATCCACACAGAAAAGGGCGGGTGCAGATGTCCATCCCCTTTTACACCATTAGCACAACACCATGCAATTCGCTGCTGCGAAACTGTTTATATTCCGTCTATCCAAGTCTTAATGAACCGAACATGATGACCATCTCGATGAAACGGAGAGGAGACCCTTGCCCGGACACCCCTTTCCCGCTAGTCTCGTAAGGCAGAGCCCGGCTGCAATCACACCTCCTTGCGTCATGGCACTGCACCAAGGGTGAAACTTCGGATGGAACTTGAGCCTCCCTGCGCAAGATGACAACCTCCAAGAGGGTCCGACCTTGGCCTCATGATGCTTCATTAGACAGTAATGAGGCGCTCTCATGGAAATAGGCATCTCTTCTATGTCTTGAGAAGAGGAGGAGGCGCCCGCCTGTTCGATCTAGGCAGCGGTGATGCGAGGTTGTCTGCGTCGATCCGGCAGGCCACGAAGCAAGATCCGGGGATTCCACGTCAATGCCATGATAACCACACCCAACTACCTGGAAAACTCGCCCGCCGGCCGATCTTGGCGTTTCCGTGTCTAAAGCAGAGCATTACGCTGTCGCCTTATGGTTACTGGCCAACCTCTGCCTAGCGATGTTCACAAGGCGGATTGTAGTAGTCCTCTCCGTTCTACGCTTTCACATCGCGAGGTCCCAGAAGGTGATCACGCTCCGATGAGTCTGTTTCGACACAAGTCAATGCCGTGCTTGTTTCTCTCCACTATCGAGGTTCTGCTTGGTACGGCAGACCGAGCCGCTCTATAGATATTATCACAGGGGCCGCATTTTGGTACCGAAGCCGAGCCTCACAACGTCATAATGCCCCTGGTATCATGGTGCAACGAATCTGCTGGCGGTATAAACGTAAAGGCGGGCCGATGGCTCGTGAGTGCCAAACAGAGTAACCATGGTTTTCGTCTTGAGGGCTCGCCCGGGTCGTGTCGAAACTCCGCTACCGCTGCTGAGAGGTTCAAGGGTCCCGTTTGGTTTCTATCGTTACGATAGGGAAACGAACAAGCTATAATGGACAGTCAAACTAGTATTGCTCACAGTCCATTAGGCTGGTGTTGTGGAGATATATGGATGGCCTCTTATATGACCGACAACAATCTTAAAAATGACACTAAGGTAGCTATTTTTAAGCTCTTGAAGCTCTGGTAGAGCTTCATACATCGGCTCCGTCCATCAGCTCTATAGGCAGGGTGAGCTCCATGAACATCAACGCACTGCACCACCCTTGTTCGAAATGCCGACTGGTGAGAGCCTGCGGAAAATGTGTTCATCGTCACCCGAGCTCTCGGACAGAGTAGCCCGGCAGGCAACAACGCTCTCAGGGCGTCTTCTGGTCGCCCCCCTTCCCGCTCTTCTCAGCCTCGTTCATGACTCTCGTCTTGAACTCCCTCGGCGTCTCAAACACCACCTCCTCCCCCCACAGGCCCAGCAGACCCTTCTTCTTCCCCGCCTGCTCCAGCGCCTTCCACATGCCCCGCCCCTTGCTCCGCGCCTCCGCCTCCGCGGCCCGGTACTTCTGCTCCACCGCCGGCCCGCCGAACTCGGCGCCGCTCTTGGCCTCGTACGTCGTCGCCAGCCCGCGCCGCAGCATCTCCAGCCCGACGTCGCGCCGCACCAGCCCCAGGGCCCGCCGCACGAACACAGTCGCCACCACCCGCTCGTACTGGTCCCGCTTGTAGATGTACGCGCGCACCGGCCGGTGCAGGATGTAGGACGAGAGCCACTGCAGCGCCTCGGCGGCGAAGGGCTGCGCGGGGCGGCCGAAGTGCGCGCCCTCGGGGGCGTCGATGCCGGCTATGCGGATGGGGATCTGGAAGGTTGAGCTGTCAGATTTTGCGGTCTTGCATTCCTCTAAGGAAGGAGTAATCGTTGTAGGCGGTGGCATATTGGCTTTTGGGGTGCGGTAAACTCACCGTCCGGCCTTTCAGCTCCTTCTTCTCCGTAGGGATCTTCCTGAGCCAGCCCCAGCCGGCGAGCCTCCCGCCTGGTGTGTGGAACAGGTGGAAGTTGTCGCCGTCCCCTACGCTGGTCACCCTGCCGAGAAGGCTGCGCCGGCGGAAGAAGCCTGGCTGGATGTGGTCGGCGCCGGGGATGCGCCGCAGGTACGAGCGGTAGATCTGGAGCGAGGCGAGCGCCGTGGCGGTCACGAGCACGGTCGGGATCCAGTTGCGTGGCTCCTTGAAGTGCTCCCAGTCTACGGCATTGAGCGAGTCGTTCCAGCTAATCGGCTTCTTCGAGCTCTCTGTCGGAGGGAGGGGCGGTGACGGCGTCTTGCTGCTGCTGCTGCTGCTGCTGGCGTCGCTGCCGCTAGCACTGCCGCTTTTGTCATCCTTGCCCGAGCCGGATGAGCCCGATGGCGTGAACGGCCATGGCATGGTTGATTCCGTGTGAACTGCGCGCTCTGTTCACGGCGCTGTGGCCCTCATTGCGGGTTGTCGTGTTGTGAGCTTAGTGCAGTGCAGAGCTGGAGCTTGGACCTAAAGGTGCCGCACCGGCCAATTGGAGAGCTGATTGAGCCTGGGCAAGTTGGGAGGCTGCAAGACAGAGGAGGAATATCACCGCAACATACTGTAACATATTCTCGGTGATCCTTGAATTTATAGACATAGTCAAGGAGAATTGGGCATGTATCTTTTATTCTACGTGTCAAACGCCAACGTTCCTTTCCACCCTGAGTCCACCAGGACGGTTCCCGAGGACGACATGCTCTAGCAATCAAGCGCAACCTGCTCTCTCCCGCCAAATTGCCAAAACATGACTTGACAGCCGGTCAGCTTCACTGCACCTTGAACGACCTTCCGCTTGCCGTCTTCCTCTCCTTCTCCTCGTTGTCGGGTCTTGCTCTTCGGAGCACTGTAAGTTGTTAGCCATCTGCTTGCCAACGCAGTGAGGACTGGTGGGGAACGGACCTTGGAGGAAGTCGGCGGTTCGCCGCCGCATCCGCGAGTGGATGTATGCCTTGGACGCCTTGATATGGTAGTGGAAATAGTCGCGGAAAGTCTGAATGTGTGAGATGACATCCGGCATTCTCTGCGGAGTCAGATGCCGGGGGAACAAGACTGTGACGTGTCAGCAGGCGGTACTTCACGAGGCAATCTCTCCAAGCCATAGAGCCTGAGAACAGACAAACTCACCAAACGTGACATAGCCGATCTCTCCAGTCCCCGTGCTCTTCACTCCCGGTACACCCTGTAGCTCCAGCGGTGGGTCGTTCCGGAACAACACCTGCGGCGCATTCTGGATGGCCCGTCTCCGCGCGTCCACAAATTCCTGGATGAACACCTTGCCAAACACGCGATCCGTTTCCTCCCTAAAGACCGTGCTGAAGATGACAGTCACCCGGTCGTGGCTGGCCTTGACATAGATGGCCTCCTCTTCGCGGTAGTGAATCGCCATCACCTCACCGCCCTCGCGGACGCCCTGGGGCGCTTCCTCAGATGTGAACTTGGACGCCTGCTCCTTCAGTTTGTAGTGCTCCTCGTAGGCGTGCTCGAACGGCGCGGCCATTGCGTTGCGCTTCAGGAGGGAGATCTGCTTGACCAATTCGTCGCGCGCCTCTGTCAACGCATATTAGCAAGTCGCAGGAGAGCATTGAGAGGGGAATCTCAAGTACCTTTGTCGGCAGGTAGGTTCTCGAGGTCCACCAACACTGAGAAGTCGAAGCCAGCCTCAGGGGGCACCACGTATTGGCCATACTCGCGCTGGAGCACCTGCTCGGCGCCGTACTTGACCAGATCAGGGAAGCATTTTATCTGAATGGATACGAGGATCTTGGTCTTTGTATCTGGGGTCGAGATATGGAAGAGGACGCCATCGAAGTCGGATACTGTCTGGTCGATGTGGACAGGCGGTGCTCTGGAACAAGCGGGTTAGCAGGGGAGCCGGTCCTGGAGGTTGGCTGCGGTGCATACCCAGAGAACCTCTCTGTCAGCACCGACTGAATCAGCACATTCTGATAGTCGAGGAGGAGCATCTTCGCGACGCTGTGCCTGAGCCTGAGCCTGTGCCTGCTGTCGCCGCGCTTGATGTCGTCGCTTATGGTCTTGGGTGCCTTGCTTGCAGCAGCGATGCTCCCTGGTGGGGCTGGTGATGCTCCTCCGTCTCCTTGGGCGGCTTACGTACTTCGGGAAGCGCGCACGTGCCCCTGCACTTGACCGCACGCCCCGCGGTTCTCTTATCTTATCGCGCAGAAAAAAAGTTCGGGAACATCAAGGGAATTTTTGGTGAAGGATACAAACCGACACTGGTCTCCTGCAGCGGGCGACCAAGAGACGGAGTTCTCGGCTGTACAACATGGTCAAATCATACTTGTTAGTCTCCTAATATTGTCGCGTACTTTATAAGAGTATGTTAGTGCTAATATGCCTTTTCTTTGAAGGAAATACGAGCATTCTAAGTCCTTCGGCATAGTCAGCTCCAGCTCGTCGAACATCGTTTGGTCGTCGAAAGAACGGGCTGGTACAGGCGCCGGCCAAGCCATTGTCGCCGCCAACGAGGAGGTACTATGCTGGGATATCAAGAAGGGCGAGCTCTTGGGCAGGTGGCGGGACGAGAACTGCCGGGCGCAGGTCACAGCCATTGCGCAGAGCAAAATTGACAAGGATGTCTTCGCCGTTGGCTACGAGGACGGGAGCATACGACTGTGGGACAGCAAGATTGCCACCACGATTGTCAACTTCAACGGGCACAAGTCAGCGATCACAGTCCTAGCGTTCGACAAGGCTGGGGTGCGGCTTGCCAGCGGGTCGAAAGACACCGATGTCATTATATGGGATCTGGTGGCAGAGGTCGGCCAGTACAAGCTACGGGGCCACAAGGACCAAGTTACGGGGCTGTCCTTCGTCGAGCCGCAGCCGCAGAGCATAGAGGAGGAGTCATCACAAGCGATGGTCATTGATGGCGATGGCTCAGGCGAAGGCTTCCTAGTAACGACTGGGAAGGATTCGCTGATCAAACTCTGGGATCTGTCGTCCAAACATTGCATAGAGACTCATGTTGCGCAAACGAACGGGGAGTGCTGGGCTTTGGGCGTGTCACCAGACTTTAGTGGCTGCATCACAGCAGGAAACGATGGCGAGCTTAAGGTCTGGGCGCTGGATGCTGGCGCGCTTGCATCTGCGGCACACAGGGTAGATCTCTCTCAGGCGGCACATTTCTTACAAGATCGCGGTACTCTGTATCGCCACAGCAAGGACCGTGCTGTCGAGATATCTTTCCATCCCAGGCGGGATTACTTTTCCGTGCACGGCGTCGAGAAGGCAGTCGAGATCTGGCGGGTACGGACGGAAGCTGAGATTAAGAAGGCACTCGCTAGAAAGCGGAGAAGGAGACGGGAAAAGCTCGCAGCAGCGAAGAAGGAGAAAGCTAGCAGCACGGCAGACGCGCCCGACGACGACGAAAAGGAGGACGATATATCCAAGGCGGAGGTGTCTGACGTGTTTGTATCTCATGTCATCGTTAGGACGACTGGCAAGGTGCGATCTGCGGACTGGGCAATCAACCACGGCCACAAGGAGCTACAGCTGCTTGTCTCGACCACTAATAATCAACTCGAGATGTACAACGTCACGACGAAGGACAAGGGGAGCAAAGCGAAGAAGAATGACGAGGCGCCGGACTACAGCAGGGCGCTTGCAGTGGAGCTGCCGGGACATCGAACGGATATAAGAGCGGTTGCACTTAGCTCGGACGATAAGATGCTGGCATCAGCTGCCAACGGAAGTCTCAAGATCTGGAACGTCAAGACCCAGACGTGTATCCGGACTTTTGAATGTGGCTATGCGTTATGCTGTGCGTTCCTGCCTGGCGACAAGGTGGTTGTGGTTGGCACGAAGAGCGGCGAGCTAGAACTCTTTGATGTCGCATCTGCTACTGTCATCGAGAACATAACGGCACACGAAGGAGCCATTTGGTCTCTACAGGTCCATCCAGATGGTCGGTCGGTTGTGACGGGAAGTGCCGACAAGACTGCTAAGTTCTGGGACTTCAAGATCGTGCAGGAGCCCGTGCTTGGGACGACAAGGACGACACCGAAGCTGAAGCTTGTCCAGTCGAGGATCCTGAAGGTATCGGATGATATCCTTTGCTTGCGGTTTTCCCCGGATGCGAAACTCCTAGCAGTCGCGCTCCTGGACAACACCGTGAAGGTCTTTTTTACGGACTCTCTCAAGTTGTATCTGAATTTGTACGGCCACAAGCTGCCCGTGCTGAGCATGGACATATCCTACGATAGTAAGCTTATCGTCACAAGTTCAGCGGACAAGAATATCAGGATATGGGGCCTAGACTTCGGAGACTGCCACAAGGCTCTGTTCGGTCATCAGGACAGCATTCTTCAGGTTGCCTTCGTGCCACACAACTCGGACGGCAATGGCCATCATTTCTTCAGTAGCAGCAAGGACCGGGCGATCAAGTACTGGGACGCCGACAAGTTTGAGCAGATTCAGCGCCTCGACGGGCATTTTGGCGAGATATGGGCGTTGGCGGTCAGTCACAGCGGAACCTTCCTCGTGAGCGCCAGCCACGACAAGAGCGTCCGCGTCTGGCAGGAGACAGATGAGCAGATATTCCTCGAGGAAGAGCGGGAAAAGGAGATCGAGGAGCTCTATGAGAGCACCCTGACGACCGCTCTGGAGCAGGACCCTGACGCGGAGGACGAAAAGGACGAGGTCGCGGCGGCCAGCAAGCAGACGGTGGAAACACTAATGGCTGGCGAGCGGATACAGGAGGCTCTGGAGATGGGCATGGAGGATCTGAACGTGGTCAAGCAGTGGGAGGAGGCCAAACTGAGCAACCCCAATGTCGCACCGCCGCAGCGGAACCCCATCTACGTCGCCCTCGGAAACATCAGCGCAGAGACCCATGTCATGAGCGTCTTGCAGAGGATCAAAGCGTCAGCGCTGCACGACGCGCTCCTCGTCCTCCCCTTCGCGTCGGTGCCAATGCTGTTCACCTTCCTGAACATCTTCGCCATGCGATCTATGAACATCCCTTTGACGTGCCGCATCCTATTTTTCATGCTGAAGACGCACCACCGGCAGATCGTGGCGAGCAAGACGATGAGGGCCATGCTGGACGGCATCAGGGCGAACCTGAGGCGGGCATTGAAGAGGCAGAAGGACGAGATGGGCTACAACATTGCTGCCCTCAAGGTCGTCGGCATGCAGATACAGGAGAAGAGCATCAGGGACTACGTGGATGAGAATTGGGATGAGGAGGACGAGAGCCGCGCGGTCAGGAAGCGTGCTTTCGTGCAGGTGTCATAGGCATAGGGATAGACAAAATGCATAGAAGGTAAATGCATTTCGCCGAGTTACGGTCCTGAAGACCATTGCAGCGTCCCATATTTAACATCACGTACTGGTCCTCGACATGAATGAATCGTAGGCATTGACCAGCAATTGACGCAGAGAGTCGGTTCCTCCCCGGAAGATGTTACGCTTGGTAAGAGGGCGACGACAGTATCCAGGCATAGAAACGCGTCAAGACGAGACACGGACAAGTTTGAGTGAGTATGTTGGCTTGACTATTGCACAGGGGTGTCTATAGACACTATTGAGGTACAAAGGAAATCACTTTCCTAGGATCTAAAGCAGACGCTGCTAGCAACCGTCTATTGCGCCTTAGACGACACGATCTCTGTTCCAGGTGTTAGCACAGACACCCGGAATAAAGACGGTAAGAAACCAAGTAGATGTAGGACTCACTCTCAACCTCCGCCACGCTCTGCTGCAGGATCTGCTGCAACGCCTTGGGGCTCTCCAGCTCCTTCCGCACCTTCGCGATGATGGACTCCGCAAGCTCCTTCTGCTGGCGCTGCTTGACCTGGCCCTCGTAGCGGACCCACGAGTCCAGCACGGTCTTGGCCTCATGGGCCAGGGCGGTCCGCTGCTCGAGCTCGAAGGCCTGGGCCTCAAGCTTGGCGGTTTCCTAGACAATCCGGATCAGTCTGACGCCACAAACAAAGGCAGAGCCTGCCACCTCCTACGAGGAGGCAGCGGTCTCCCATCGTACCTTCGAAACATCAAACAGGGCCTTGGTAATGTCGATCACGCCCTCCATCTGCTGGACGTTGTCGATCCGGTCCTTGACGGCCTGGGTGTGGTCGGCACGGGCGGAGTTCAGGATGTTCTTGATCTTGGCGGTCTGCGCCTCGGCCCACTCCTTGTACATGGGGCCACCATACTTGATGACGGCGGTCCAGACGCTGAGCAGGCAGAAGGCGACGACGGTCTCCTCGTTGACGACGTAGTACTCGTTGCTGAGCGCGTAGATGGACAGGCCGGCGGCGGAGGACAGGATCGCGGTCTTGGATAGCAGCGAGTTTCCGGGCAGGGAGTCGATGATCGACTGCGCCTTGGTCTTCGGGTCCTCGGCGGGCACGTTCGAGGCGTGGCGGGCGCCGGTCAGTGACGAGGCCAGCGCCGGGAGGGCGCGCGTAGCGACGGACGGTCGGAGGCGGGCGGCCCCTGGGAGAGATCGCGGGTTAGTCGCTTGCGACAGAGAGCCAGAGGCCAATTGCGCACCGGGAGCGGCGGAGTGGTAGCAGAAGAACTTACCGACAGCGGATCTAGCCAAGCGGGACGCCATTGTGGGATGAGGGGAGATGGATATGCTGCGAGACTTGCTGTCGAGACGAGCTCGGAATTGACGTTAGAGGTTTTCCGCTGCGGGAATTCGGTTACAGAGCTGCACGTGACGGCTCTCCCGGCTGTCGGCGAGCGACTTTTTGCGGCCTCCGATCTCTGGTGGGGAAAGCTGCAGGAGCCCCACTAAAAAGTTTCGATGGACTTGAAGGCGGGAGCAGAAAAGAGGCAGTCAACTTGCCCTAGACGACGGCCTGGAAGAGAACGCTTTGCCGGAAATCGAATCTCTTTCCCAGAAATGCCTGCAGCAGCTTCTGTGCCGAGCGGCGCAACGAAGAGGAAGCGCCAGATCACGAAAGATGCGCCGAAGAAGCGTGCGCGGTCCGAAAGCAGCGACGAGGAAGAAGAGGAGGATGCGCAAGCTCGCGTCTTGCTCCTCGAGAATGGAATCCTCGAGTCAAAGAAGAACTACAACAACATCACGAGCCTAATTGATATTGCGCGACGACAAGATGAGGACGGCGAGTCTGCAATGGTGGCTGCGGTATCACTATGCCGGGTTTTCATCCGGCTGCTGGCGGCAGGTAGCTTCTTGAGGAAGAAAGACATGTCAGAGAAGGACGTTGTAGTCATACGCTGGCTCAGAGATCGGCTGTCGGAATTTGAGGAGGTCCTGCTGTCGATGTTCAGCCGGGACGAGTTCGCATCAACCGCGCTCACGCTGTCGATGCGTCTGCTGAAAGCGGAGGCGGAATATCTCGACGGCAAGGATGAACGTACATTCCCACATGCCTTCTTCACGCAGATTGTCGCTGCAGTCGTCCAAGGCGATGTCGAAGAGGAAGTGCGGAAAGAGTTTCTGGAGAAATATGTTGATGAGTTTGACGACATACGATTCTACACCTTCAAGGCGATCAAAGACATCTTGAGTCGGCGCGGAATCGAGTCTGTGGACGAAGTGTTGTTCGACAGTGTCTTCAGCCTGCTGTCATCTATTGAGGGTGTTCCTAGCTCAGGCGACGAACTTGAGGACTTCTATGTCGAGCCACCGAAGAAGAAGAAGGCGCAGGCCCTGCACTCCGTCACTCAGCATAAGAGACAGGCGCAGGAGGCATGGCTCGCGCTTATGAATACGAGCTTGAGCAGGGACCAGAGGAAGAGAGTGCTTCACATAGTATCGACTGCGATAGCACCGTGGTTCGTGAAGCCGGAACTCCTGATGGACTTCCTCACCGACTGCTACAACACCGGAGGAACCATCTCATTGCTGGCTCTGTCCGGAGTCTTCTACCTGATGCAGGAGCGCAATCTGGACTATCCAGCCTTCTACGACAAGCTCTACTCCCTTCTTGATGCCGATATTCTGCACTCGAAACATCGATCTCGGTTCTTCCGGCTCCTCGACACGTTCCTAGAGTCCTCGCATCTGCCGGCCGCATTAGTCGCCAGCTTCATCAAGCGACTTGCACGGCTGAGCCTCAACGCCCCTCCGGGCGCTATTGTGACGATTGTGCCGTGGACCTACAATCTCTTCAAGAGACATCCGCAGTGCACATTTATGATTCACAGGGTGCCGCGCACCCAGGAAGAGAAGGACAGGTTAGCCAGCGAGGGGATGGAGGACCCATTCCTAGAGGACGAAGAGGACCCGATGGAGACGCGCGCCATCGACAGCTGCCTGTGGGAGATTGTGCAGCTGCAGTCGCACTACCACCCGAACGTGGCCACGATCGCCAAGGTCATGTCGGAACAGTTCACGAAGCAGTTCTACAAATTCGAGGACTTCCTCGACCACTCGTACGGAAGCTTGCTGGAGGCGGAGATGAGCAAGGAGGTGAAGAAGCCGCCGGTGGTGGAGTTCATGATCCCGAAGAGGATATTCCTGCTGCAGGATAAGGAGTCTGGCGTGGAGGACAGTCTGCTGGTGAAGCTCTGGGACTTCAAATAGGGGCTGGTAGACGAGGAGAGAAAAGGGGCGGCTCTGGCTACACGGGCATTAGCACCCCGGAAGCGTCTGCAAGCATAGCATTGTGATGAAGAGAACCTGTTTACACAACTCCGGTATTCCCGATTTTGATCCCGTTACCTTTCCTGCTCCAGGAGAACCCGTATTTGGTGACAGATGAGTGAGTATATGTGGTCTGCTGGCGTGCATCTGGGCAGCAGCATGAGCAGGCTCACCAGTGTGCCGCCTTCGTATAGTTAAAGGGGGCCCATGCGTAAGCCGAACGCCGCCGCTCAACCCCGCCATAATCGAGCGCGAACAGGAGCTCGATGTCGCACTCATCCCTCAAATCAGAACGTCGAAGACGAAGCGTTTGGAGACCCCTTTTGGCGCCGACCAGTGCAAATCGTTAGTGATTGGCGATGTGCCACGAGAGGCTCAAGCTGGCGCGAGTGCACCGCCATTGCTAAGCCCCCCGTCCAGCAGCACAGCGTGACGACGGCCGCTCCTGATCGCTGAGGGAGCTGAAAGCGCTCGAAGACTCACTTTAAACCGGCCGCAGCACCCGAAGAGGACGCTTGACGACAAGTCCTACGCATTTCTACGTTCTTTGAATACAGACTCGCTGCATTACACCGAATATCGCAGCTATTAATCGTGCCTATTGCTCGTTACAGCAAACCGTTTGCGCATCCGACGCGTGTCACAGTCGCTCACACGCCAATCGATTCCACGGACCGCGGTTCCCGTCAGACAGAGAGACAGGCAAGCGAAGATGGGCCTCCGCGACCTGCTCAAGAAGAAGGACAAGCTCGAGGAGGGTGCGCCGCACGACCCGGAAACGGTGAACCGGCTTGCGGCGCCCGAGTTCACCTTCATCCGCTCCGACACCTTCACCCAGGAGGTCATCCACCCGCCGAGCGACCCTGCCGGCAGTCCGTACCCCGACCACGACGATGACAGCGAGAGCGGCCATTACCTGAGCGCCAAGGACAACAACGGCGGCGGCGGCTCGGGCTCCTCCTCGCGGCACCGCAGCCTCGACGTCTTCCGGTCGCGCTCGCGCAGCACCTCCGTGTCCAGCCGGACCAGCACCGGCGAGAAGCGCGAGTCGGCCGGCCGGCGCATCTCCCAGCGCCTGCACCTCAGCCGCGCGCCGCCCAGCTCCGAGAACGTGCCGCAGGACCTCCCCGAGATCGTGGTGCCGGACAGCGGGCAGGGGCCGAGCGACAAGGAGGGGGCCGAGTCGCAGTGGGAGAAGCGCGCGACGATGCTGGCGAGGGCGGCGGGGGAGAACGACCTGATACAGAGGAGCCGGCCCGGCACGCCGGCGCAGGAGATGGGTCAGCTGCGGCTGGGGGAGGATCGCAGGGGGGCGTCCTCGCCGCAGAACGGGGTGGTGTCGTCGCAGGCGATCGACGCGGACATCCGGGAGGCCATCAGGCTGCATGAGGAGGGGCAGCTGGACGAGTCGACACGCCTGTTTGGGCGGCTGGCGGATCCCAAGGGGGCGAATAACCCGCTGAGCCAAGTGCTCTACGGACTTGCATTGAGGTAAGCGAAGCCGAACATCACGAAGACAGTGCATATGCCGGCAGGCGACGAGGCGGTCATTGGCCCGTCTGGCATCAATCAGGGCATCGTCTCCTGGTTTCTCACGTCCCATGAGCTCCCGGATGCCTCGTCTTGCAGACTCGTCTCATGCACTCCTCGTCACGCTCCCCAGGCGTCACGCACCCTCCGCCTGCACCCGCATGGGCGTGGGCGTGGCGACGCGTGGAGGAGGGCCATTGCCCAATGGAAGAACCCGCCGGCTGACTTGTTTGTCTTTGCTCTTACGTCCAGGCACGGGTGGGGTTGCGAGCCAGACCCCGAGGGGGCCGTGGGCTACCTGTCCGCGGCAGCCTCGAACGCGGCGACGGTCGAGAGCATGGCGCTGCAGGCGGGGGTCAAGAAGGGCGGTGCCGCTAAGGGCGAGCTCGTCCTGGCTATCTTCGAGCTGGCCAACTGCTTCCGCCACGGATGGGGGATCCCCAAGGATCCGGTCGCCGCCAAGCAGGTGAGTCTATGCCGTTCTGCTCCTGAGAGCAGGAGAGGAAGGGGGAATACCGGCATTGGCTGAGGCGGAAGATCCAGTCGCGGCTGATCCTCAGTCCGGCTGCATGTACAACCAAGGATCTCTCTCGGTTGCAGCTGGTTCCCCTCGTCTCATGAGAAAGTGGCTGACGGCGCGTGGTTGGCAGTACTACGAGACGGCGGCGAACTTGGGAGACACCGGTGCGTCGATTTATCACTTCCCTCGCTTCATTCCTCCCTGGCCCCCTAGCTCAATGGTGCCCAAAGGCAAGAATTGGCGCTGACCAGGTTACGCGAATGCAGACGCCATGAACGAGGTAGCTTGGTGCTATCTGGAGGGCTTCGGCTGCAAGAAGGACAAGGTGAGTCGGCCACCTATTCTCCAAGGATGATCGCGTCCTCCATCACTCAATGCCTTTGGCTCCTTGACGAGAGCTTCCCCTGGAGCATCAGCCTCGCGAGTGTGGCTTGCAGAGCTGGCATAGCATGCAGCAAGCAGGAGCAGCTTGGTCAATCAGCAAGAGCCCCCTTTCCCGGAGCAGTAAAGGCTCGCTGTGCTGGCTGACTGGCCGGTTTTGGGGTTGGGCATCAATGGGGCTTGCGCATCCAGCTACGCGAGGAGTGAATGTCACCGTCATCACTGAACTCTTCGTCCCCTCTCCCCCACGCATACGCAAGAACACTGCGGTTCATCACCTGAGGCTGACTCTGTACAATGCAATACAGTATGCCGCAGCCAAGTATTACCGGCTGGCTGAGCAGAACGGGAACAAGACGCTAGGCAATACCTGGTAAGCAGCCCTTGATCTTCTTGCATCTCTTCCCCTCTCTCCCCTCAGCACCACCAGCAGTAGCAGCAGCCGAATCTCAGCCCAATCGCACAGTTGCGTCCCCTCATAGGCAGAGACGGTGGTTTACCCCGTGCCCACCGCCTAGGCGTCGCAGATGGCACGCGCTCCAGCTGCTTGATAGGCTCTCGCCAGCACCCCCTTTGGCCCCCAACCCCCGACCGTCAACTGCGGGTGTGGCCGTCTATCGCCTCACTTTTGATTCTCTGGCATCTATGGCCCCCCGAGATCCGCTACGCCCACTTCCCCTCTGGATCTCGAGCTGCTTTCCCTGAACAGCACCTGGGCCGATTGGGCTGAAAGGTGGTCCCGGTCCGCTGTCGGTTCCACGCGATCGCGACCGTGCCGCTCCAGTGTGCTGCCGCCGCAGTCCGGCGCACGCTACACTGGTCGTCCCTATCAGTCCATCCTGCTGTGACCGATCCAGAGGGGGCTTCGACCTGCAGCGGGTGGTGCAATCGCAGCTCTGCCGAGCCTTCCTCTCGTCTCCTGCTACTCGCTACTCGCCCTCGCCGTGGCGTAAACTGACACTAACGGGCCCTGTGCGCGCATTATTAGGATCTGGAAGGAGAAGTACGACCCGGGCCATGGCAAGAAGTAGCCCGGCAGGCGAGCTACACGGGACACCCAAGGCGAGGGTGTCTCTGTCGCGGCTGCGACGCAGAGAACTGCCCATCCAGGCACACTGCAGCACCTTCGTCGGCGCCCAACACGGCGATCACCAGTCCGGTATTGTTTTGCCTTTCTCTCCCTTCCTGCCGTACATCGTCGGTTACGGGCTTGTGTCGCGTGCCGGCCGTTTCGCCCCAGTCGTGCGCGACGTGCAGGGCAATCTACGTGGAGCAAGCCCCTGAGACACAAGGACGCCGTGGCAGGAAACACAGGCGGTACACAGCGACGACTCTTCGATACCGACACATTCTTCTGTTTTCCTGAAGACAGGCGTTTCCTCGAGAACGTACTGGCCAGCCAGGAATGAGAACAGGCCTCTCCTGTTATTATTCTGTTCTCGGTGGATACCGGCTTGTCGCTTCGGTCATAATGTTGTCGAGCTCGGCAGCGATGTACATGTATTATACACACGATTCCTGGCTTAGGGACCTACGCTGTGTTTGGACTGACCGGCTTGGGGACGAGGGTCGTCCTCACCTTGTCTTAATCGCCCATTTGCCCGGGAGCTGGGAAGTTAACGCATGCTGTGGCAGCTGGCTTGTTGCATTATGGGAGCTGCATGTTTGAATGCTCCAGGGTATCTACAATTCGGGGAAAAGGGGCCAAGTAAAAGGGGGGGGAAGGCGAGGAGGTGATAGGGTCTATAAGGAAGAGCCGTGATTGAATATCAAGCGAGTCTCTGCCTATGTGCTCTTCCACGTCGCGAACGATTGAGCACGACTTGATGACAGACCGATATCATGTGTTGCGGCGCGCGAAGGATGAAGAGCCCTGGCAAGTCAGACGCATGCGAGGCATAATCAGGGAGCTCATCCTCTCGTCATCCTCAGACCACGCCCGGGTCGCCCGGGAAGGCCCGGCCCCATCCGCCGCGTTCAACGGCTGCTCCGTTCCGACGAGATAGCCGAGCAACCTGCGGAGCAGCCGCAATCTGCCTCGATCAGCTTTCTGATGATCAGCGGAAATTGGCTAGTCGTGCTTCTCAGCCATGGTGATTCGCCATGGGCTATGATCGTATCAGATCGCCTCCAGCCGCCCGGAGGGTCCCGAGGGTGCTCAAGTCCCGCACTGATCGAGACATCTGAGCTCGTCGGCTTGATATACTTGCAACCCATGCAAAGAACCTATAGAGCGCACCGGTTGGGAGGAGAGATTTTGCGGAGTGCAAAAGCGTCGGGGCCAGGACGATGCCACGACATATGTGACTATGCAACAAACCCCCGACTCCTCCTGCTCCGGGTTCCCCAGAGTGCTGGCTTGTAGTGCGACATTTTCACCGGGCCGTGTCGCACCGCATGTGTTCGCGAGACGGGGTAATGGGGGAGCACGTTACGGCTACTAGTCAGTCGGTGGTCAGGAGCCATATTCACCCACCTCACTCAATGCATCTTTGAGTGTATCCCTCTTCTTTGTGTAGAAAGTCTAGATACGAGTTGCCTATGATGGCAAGCAGCTGGTGGGTAGCAGACAGACCCTAAAGAAGGTGTCTATCGCCTGGTGCGATATTCGCATCCAACATCTCCGCCGTCCTCCACCAAGGCAACGCCGGCCGCTCCTGACCCCCGACTCCTGACTTTGCGCTCCTGCAGGCGGCCATGCGCCCCCGATCCCTCTCCGCTCTCCTCTGCCACCCATCTCAGCCTTCGTCCAGGGCAGAGGCAGCTCTAGTGATCGAGGGTGTGGCGCATTGCCGCCCAATCGCCCGCGTCAGAGGCACAACCCCGTAAGCAACGCACCAGCACGCAAAAGGCAGCTCTCTCAGGGACAGGATTAGATCCCCCCCTTGATGGCTGCAGATCGTTAAGACATCGGAGTCGAGCCAAGACAGGGGTTGTTGACGAGAGAGTATCTGCACGCAAGATATACGGGGGGAAAAAAACCAGCATCAACCTACCGAATCTTGTCCACTCTCGTATGAAAACAGGAAAACACCCCCCGTGCCGGGTGACGCGCGCGCGGGCAGCTCGGTTACGAGCCGATGCGAATCCCGTCTCCGCCGATCAGTCAGCCGGACTTGGGCTTTTATTATTAGCTCCCGCGTGGTATTGTGTCCGACGTACGTCAATGGCCGAGAGTCAGCTGGGCTGGCTGCAGTGTGGTGGAGGTGGATGGCGGAGGCGGACGGTGGATGGTGGGCTCAGTCGGGCATATTCAGCCTGCAGGATTTCTTGTCTCAGACCCCTCGAGACACACACACACACACACACACACACACACACCCACACAACTTTCAGGGGCGCACGTGTGAGTGGACATGCTGTAGCTATTCCAGGTATGACCGTCGACGCATATCGCTCGAGTCGAGCTTGGACGACTGGACGACTGGACGACTGGAGCTGCGAGATTTGGCAGGAGGGTAGTATTGACAAGTGTTGAGATCCTCTTCTCAGCCATCTCGGACGTTGATAAGAAAATGTTACAGGGTCAAATCCGCCGCTGACCCGATTCTCCTGCCGTGAGCTGCCGTAAATGGGTCGTTTCTGGCACCAAGGTTCTGACGCCCGGTGAGCATGACCGTGGGGGTTTGAGAATCAGAGGCGGACAGAAGACTCATATGCTCGCTGAGGAGAGTGATCGGGGAAGTACCCCGATGTTCTCAAAGGGTGGGCGAGGATAGCTTAAGGGGTCTCAGATTATACCATCTCGAGCGCTGATGGAGCTGTCATGTTATATCACGAACACAGTGCAGTAGATTATCCAGTGTAGCTGAGTTCAAATGCTCGTTGCTCTCTCATTATGATATGGAGTACGACAGAGTGCAAATGAGTTGATGTCTAGCAAAAAGACGTGATATGAAGACTTCGAAAAGGAGATAGATGGGAGACTAATGCTATCATGAAGGGAACTCCAGGCCCCCGCCCTCTCTCAGGCGAGAGTACGAGCCCGGATCCGCCGTGCTGGTCGTGATATTCGTGAGGCACCCCCGAGATATCTGCTGTGATCTGATAATATTTCCTCCACATGAAGTTTGAGATCTGCTCATGAGATCGTGCATGCGTCTGCCGGCACAGAACGGAGCGGCTTTTCAGCGCGCTGCTGCTGATGCTGATGGCTCGCGTCGATTCGAGAAAGTGACAAAGATCCGGTAAGCTGAAGACAACTAACAAAGGAAGTGTAAAAGTGTCGTCGTCGTCAGACGTTGTGGCGGTGCGATGGCACCATGCATGCCCAAGCTCCTCCATTCCTTCGCTTGCTCATCTTCCAGAGCATGCAATGCCAATACCAGAGCGCTCCGCTCACCCGCTGCTCTTGGTCACCCCATGCCGCCCATCCGAAACGAAGGGGAGTGGGAGAGACGAGCAAGCGGAAGCCAGAAAAAAATTAACAATGTCAGTCTGTGAGACGCTCCAATTCCGTCTCAGCACGTTGCTGTCCCTGTCCCTGTCCCTGCTGTGTCATATGCACTGAGGAGTAAAGCCTCGTGCATGCCACGATGTCCACAGCCGTGATGACCTGTCCGTCCACCTCCAGCCTCCAGTTCGCCATGCCCCGAAAGCAGAGGAGATATATCGAAGTTATGAGACAAAATCAAAAACTCAAAGGGAAAGCCAAGTGAAATCAAATGCTCGCTCGCCTGCTAGAAACAGATAGAAACCAGAAAGATGAATATCCACAAAGTAGAGAGCCCCGGAAAAAAGCTGCTTGGACTCGAGCTGAGTCGTGAGAACCGAACTGTAGGTTTCGTGCGTGAGCACAGCAGTATGTAGACATGTCCCGCGGGGGCGGCGGATAAGTATATTCGTCCGTTCAAAGACGGTCGCTTAGATACTCGGAAAAACATGGCAACAAACAAAAGTAATCGCGCTGGGGAAAGGACTGAGGCTACCGCGCTATCTTTTGTCATGATCGTGAGATTCGTGGAGATGTAAGATCATAGATGTTGGTCGTGATCATCTGTCGTGAAGGAAAAGTCTTGTCATCATTCTGGTCATGTCTCAGCATTATTGACGCCTATTCCGTTTGAGGATGGGCTGTTGCACTCCGCGACCATCTTCGCGAAGGTGCGAACGACATCGCCTGGGATCTGGTCCCATAGGAGAGATCGTGTGTAGACTTCGGCCTTGCTGTTGGACCTCATGGAGGCGAGCGCTTCGGCAAGGTTTCGCCGACCCTGGCTTGTAGACCGTTCAGCCGGCGCATTTTGCAAAAAGTCTTGACTGTTGACGCCATTGTATTGGGCAGCCGTCAGCGAAAAGAGCTGCTCGTTGGTCTGCTCCTCTGTTGGCTGGGTCAGACTGTCGGAGAGCTGGCTGAGCATGGACGGGGCGACGCCATCTAGGGTGTTGCTGCCCATAGCAGGCATGGATGGAGCAGAAGCTGGGGCCCATGAGGCACTCGAGGGCTGCGGCGCCATGACGTCCAAGCTGCCAGATGTCGCAGCCTGCGCGACACCAGCATCCTTAAGCACGTTCTCCAGGAGCGTGGCCGAAGCAGCGCGGACGTCTTCCGACACGCGCGGGATGGGCGGGGTCGAGCGGCTGGACAGGACGAAGGCGCCGACAAGGAACAGCATGAAGAGCAGGCCACCCTGAGTGGACGGCTTCTCGACGTCTGCGGGCAGGGCAACGTCAGGCTGTTTCCTGGCCGAGACGATCTGCTGCGACTCGGCCTTGACCTCCGGCTGCTCGATGGGGAAGTCATTGAGGAAACCCATGTTGTCCCATGGGCCGTCCATAGTAAGACCGTCCATGTCACCGAATGGCGCGCCGGGGAAACCGGAGGACGGAGGAGGAGCGGCTTGAGCGTTGGACATGGCAGCACCCTCAAGAGTCTGCACATGATTGGTGAGGACAGATACCTTTTTGCGCAGCTCGCCTGTCTCGAGGGTATGGCTCCGGACCATCTCCTCCTTCTCCATATTCATCTGCTCGATATACTCGGCGAATTGTTGCTTCTCGCGGAGAAGTTGCTCCATCTGTGTCTCGAGAGCGACGATCTTCTCCTCGTAGTCACCGATCAGGGCAGTGTACTGTTTCTTCTCATCCTCTAGCCTCTCAGTGTGCTGCTTCTTTCGCTGCCGGGAGTCAAGCCTATGTGGATGCTGTTAGTACAAGGCTTGGGAAGGGGTTCAATTGCCGATAGAGGGATACTTACGCTGCCTGACGATTGCGCAACAAACGCTTCTGTTGCTTCAGCTCCTTAATCTCCTGCTCGTCTGTGGACTGGGAAATGAGCTGATCGATATTGCTGAGGTTGCGCTCGGCCGGGATATCAAAGCGGGCATTCTTCTTGCGGATGCCGTCACCCCTCCTGAGCTCGTTGTGTGACCGGATAGCCGGGCTGCTAGGTCGCATTCGCTTAGGGTCCTTCAGACTGGGGCCCATCCAGTGGTCATTCTGTGGTGACTGGGGTACAGACTGGCTGTTGACGGACTGGAACATGGCGACGTGGTTTGTGGGGTTGCTGAAGGGCGTCTGAGCTTGTTGCATCTGAGACCGGTGGAAGATCGTGGAGGCGGCGTTGGCGTCAAACTCAGCGGGCAATCCGTCAAACTGCTGCATGGGTGTGCAGGTCCCTGACGTGCTTATGGACCACGACTGGTTCTGGGTGGCATAATTCTGTGACTGCTGGTGCTGGTCCATCCGGAGGAAGGGGTTGTTGCTGTGCTGAGGCTCCATGAATGGGTTGTTGGAGGGCACGGACTGCATGTCAACTGACTGCCAGTCCTCGGTCTTTGGTGAGAAGAGTGTCGACGACACTGCGAAGGAATCTCTCCTGCTCCCTGCGACGTGTGGCGACATCTCGAGGCCTGAGTCGAGTGCGCTGTGCTCTAGGATGTTGTCGTCAAGGATGCTGTCGTCCTCGTCGAAGTACTTCTGAGCGTGGGTGTCAACCGTCAACGGTTGGCGGTAGAATTGCTGCATTGGAAATGCTGATACCATTGCAGACGCTGTGTGCCCTTGGCCCGAGACTTGGGAGTCCAGCCAGTTTCGAGCTCCAGGAATATGCAAAACAGTGCGGGCTGTCTGTTGTATGGCGTTGTTAGTGAGTGAGCGGTGAGGGCAGTTTCCCTGAAGAGGCGGCGCTTTTTTATTTTTATTTTTGGAAGTGGGCGGGCCAGGGTCAGGCCTTCGTGCAGGAATAGAGGATGAGGCAGGGAATGTAGGTAGGTAGGCGAATGGAGTGTGCTGTCGTCTTTTCCTGACTGCAGAGTCAGAGTTGCAGGGAAGAGCCCGGCGTTGTCAGACTTCTGATTATGCGTGAGGAGTTATGGAGCGAGAGACAGCCGATGCCAGATAGGTGGGTTATTTCGAGTATCCTCTTCAGCTTCAAGGTGGACGGGAACGCAAGAACAGGCGAGGAGCGCGGATAAGCAGCGGGCTTTTGATAAGAAGAGGGCTGGGTGGGGGAAGAACGGCGGGACAGCGGAAGCCGAAAGGTTCGCCTCTTTTTTAACGGCAACCCGGACAGCTCGAAGGGGGATGCAGGATGAGGAATGTGTGTATTCGTGGATCTTTCGCCTGCCGGTGGACTGGGAGGGTTCATTGCACACTCACTTTACCTGCTCAGACGTTTTGAGCTCTTCTTCCGATGTCCAGAGAGAGCCAGCTAGCTAGCTGGGTTGCTGCTGTTGCGGTTGTGCTTCCGGGTCTGATGGTGCTCGGAAAGAGGGGTACAGGACTATCAGATCAGATCGGCCCAGAACTGGGTTCCAGGTTGCGGGGAGTGCCTGTCCTTCCTTGTATGTGTGTAAGTCGTCGTCGATGTTGAGCGTGTGAGGTGAGAGCGTGTAAGTGGTTGCGGGCGGGAGGTTCAGGTATTAAGATAGAGGTCGATAGAGGGCAGGGCAGGTAAGGCAGGTAGATGGAGAGAAGAAGTCTGGATATATGTGTGTAGCACGACGCAGTCGATGGGTGATGGATGGATGGGTGGATGTGACAGGCGTCTTTAAGTGTCTTGCTTTTTGGAAGGGGCAGCAAGAGTGTAATGATTCCGGTGCAGCAGCAATCGGGATCGATCAATGGCAGTGATGATGGTCATGTAAGCTGTTGCTGTTGCTACCCTACACACGGAGGGAGAGGGACATGACCCTTTTAATGGAGAGCGGATCGGTTGTGTGTGGGCGTGTGGGCGTGTGGGTGAGTGAGGGAGAGACACCAGACGATGGATGGATGGATGGTCAGTCAGGCCGTCGACGACTGAGTGAGAGGCGCGCGAGCGACAGAGACTGGAAGCGGCGGGAGTTGTTGCAAGGGTGCGCGAGACGAGAGAGTTACAACGACGGCGCAGGTCAGGTACTTGCAGATACGCCTGCCCAAGCAGTAATCTTGCGCCTTACCGCCCTCACTCCCGTGTTGCCTGTTGCTGCTGCTGCTGTACCTCGAGGTAGCCCAGCCGACCGGGTGGGGAACTGAAGAAGGGAAGGAGCGAAACGGGATGTTTTTCTTGGAACCGCGGAGTGGGTGCAGATACCTAAAGGTTGTACCTACCCAAGGTCCCCAGGGTAGGTACCTCACAAAGGTACCTCATGTACGAGGATACAAGATACCTCCCTCCAGCGTGTATCTTGCCGGGTTACACTCTCGATGTACCCTCCATACCCAAGGTACCTGGCCTCCCACCCCGTCTCTTCCAGTCCTGGGCGCACTCTCTCGCGGGTTTGGCGGACTAGAAGCACGGAACACTTACTACTGGCTCCTAACCCTGACGGCGCCGGCGGCGGGAGGGTGTGCGGGAGCTACCTAGCCTAGCTTCCTTTACGAGGAGGGAGTGCCGATAGAGAACCACACGGATGGATGCCTTTCTCTTTCTTCAGGCCGACTCGCCAACTCCCTGGCGAGCATTCGATGGCTTCGCGGGCAGCACCTCTACGAGCCGGAACCGGAGCCTTGGCAAACCGGCAAGGAGAGTGAGCAGAGCGACACGATCGAGAGGCGCACAAGATGCAAGGTATGCGAGGCACCACAAGCTACGAACGACATCATCCAGTGCAGAGGGAGGGAGGGAGACCTGGGCAGCAGTGATGGCTCGCACGGCGCTGGGCTTTCCACTGTGACACCCGAGCCAAGTGCATGGCCCGGAAGTGGAAGGCTGCCAAAAACGCAGAGGGCGACGGCCGCGATGACGGTTGGGGGTTAGCATGAGAAGAGGGCGCCGCCCAAAAGAGACACAACCCGTGTGTGGCAGGCGGGCAGGGGTTCCAGAACGTGGGTGGTGCAAATGGAACCCGAACCACAGAACAGAGCTCGGCCCACGGATTGGATGCAGGCCAAACTGAGCCCGCACGGGAGGACCAGCAGCCAAAGAGCGTGCAGGGCAGCCGGGACGAGCCATTGCAACGCTCACTTGCCCCAGAAACACACGCGGGTCAAGCCACTCTGCCTAGTGACCAGGTCGTCCGACTCTTGAGGTCATATCAGGGCCACTATCGAGGACGCTCTCCGGAGGGGGGCTGATGACCGGTGATGTCGGACTGGCTACGCTCATTCGCTCATCGCATCGCATCCTCGACGAGGTGACGAGTGACGGTCGTGTTTGAGCAGCCTCACGGCTGCCCAAGCCCGAGGGACGAGAAAGCCCGACGACGGCATTCGCTCTCCGGGGTGGGAGACCGCGAAGTACCTCGAGACAGATGGATAGCGCAACCGCGACCTTGGGAGACAGGATGTCGCATCCGAGATCGAATCAGAGATCGATGACAGGATCTGAGGCATGGTAGCCTTGTCCCCTGTCCTTGCCCACCGCTTTTGTCCGGCAGGGCCGTGCTGACTTCCCCCAAAATGGACTAATCGGGGGACGGGGGGCGTTTCCGGAGCCATCTGAAAAGCCCAGAAACGGCAACGCGGGCTGCCAGGGGCTTCAGGGCCGCGACGAGCAGTCTCTCGCTAGGTACTTGCCTCAAACAGACACGGGGACTCGCGCAGATGAAAAGGCGGTATTAGGAGAGAGGACCGTTCCCAAGAACAGAATAGGGGAGTTCTTTCGTGAGGCCGTCGCAGGACCGATGGGATCGACTGGTGGACGAGCACCAGCCCTGTGGAGGTTGGGCAGAAATGGCCTTACGGCGTCGATACCCAAAGCACCCCGGGCCGTCCAGTGACCTGCAACAGATGAACAGCCACCTTCCACACCCAAGGCAAGCCCCGTGAGCGAACAGATGCTGACACCGGCCTGCCTCCAAGCGAGAGACATGCCACAGCACAATCCATCCCCAGATAGGCAGGGTATACTCCCTTCTCTGGACTGTTTTGGCGTCCAGTGGCAGCCACCAGGCTGTCAGAGCTCAGAGAGCTGGTGGGGTTTCTCTGCTCTACAGGCAGCCAGGGAATGGCGACTCTCGGTCCTCTGTACTGTATATGCCATGCAGTGCACCCGCGCGGCACGTAGCTGTGGTTCATCCATTGATCCACGCAGACAGACATTTACTCTTCTGTGTAGGTGCATGGGATCGGTATACAAGCATCTACATACCATTTCCCGCAACGCGAGCCGAAACAACCGAGGGATTGAGCCCTGCTGGTAGCGACGGCGTGATCGGAGTGGGATGAGCTCGGGATGGGCGTGGTGGCGGTCAACGTAGGCAATGAAGGGAGAATGCCGATAGCAGAGGGCATCTCAAGCGAAGCTGCTGCCGCAAATAGGAGGACCTGAAGGACCGACGATGCAGGCAGAATGGAGCTCGGCGGCGATGGTGCAGCGTCGGTAACCAGCAGGAAGTCATGGGCAGGTTCCCCGTCCCAGTCATCTGCCACTACCGCCCCTTGACATTCACAGCTCTTGACTGGGCCGATTGCAACCCGCGCGGTCACTTGAGCGCCAAGATCCAGTCGAACTGTTGCCCGCGCAGGCCTTCAACGGCTCTACGACGGTTGGCTGTCACAGGCGGAGAAGCCCCGTGTTAAGCCTGACATGCTTGGACTGCTGCGGCGCCTTAACACTCCTCGACCACATGGACTTCGTATTCCACCCCCCATTGATCGCCGCCCTTCCATCCCCGAAGGGGTTCTATTCCTGCCCTCCTTGGAACCTCCTGCAGCTTGTTGGAACGCGCAACGCCTCTCTGCCTTGTCCTGTCTATTTTGCTCTGTTCCTCATATTGCAGGCTCTCGCCGAAAGCGCGAGAAAAAGTCGGTGGCTGGGAGCTGTACGTCCGCGGACCCGCTCTCAGGAGCCCGAAAGGTACATCAACGCTCACTCACCCCCTTTTCGACCACTCACCTCTCTGCCCAGTGTGCTCGTGGCCGCATATTGAGCGGCCTGGCCGTGGAGACCCAAACAAGCCATCATGCAAAGTCGGTGTGTTTCTCCCCTCGGACCTGACTGACTGATACGCGTTCCCTCTTGCGCGTCGCCAATCGCTCGATCAGGCTTGTCGCAGTCCTCTCTCGGCCTCTAGTCTTCACCGGTTTCCAAGCTCCTTCACTCGGCTTCGACCCGGTGAGCCGGCCCATTGACCAGTTCCCTGGGTATGCCTCCTGTTTACTACCTCACCTTGGCTTAGTTCGCCCGGGCTGGTACCACTTTCCGTGTTTACGGTCTCCTGTGGACTTGTCTCGATCTCGCGTCATGACTCTTTCTGCCTGTACCCTGACGGCCCAATGCCTGCCCAAGGTCACCATCGACTTCGTCTACAAGGCGGTCCAAGCCTTCCTTCATGTCTCGTGCTCGCAGCTAAGCCTACTAGTCTAGCGTGTGTGCCGGAATCTTCAGTGAGGGCATACCGCTTCTGCTGTGTGCCTCCTCTGGATCGAGCCAAGGCAGACAGGCCTCTTCTGCCGGCCGGAAACGTGCCAAATGAGGCAGTCCGCCCATGAGCGAGCTTCACGATCTACTACAGGCCCATTGGACAGGCCGACGAACCACAAGCTCCCGCAGCGGACCTCCAATCACTACGGTGAGGCGATCGCGGCTGCAACATCCACCGACATGCATCGTGAGCCTCTGTGCTGCAGCACCTTTGCTCCCGAGCCTGTGGACTGTGGAGCATAGCTTGCACCATCAGAATGCCTGGCGCGCCGTTGCGATAGGAAGAGGCACACCTCGCTTCAGGCTTCTGTTTGTTTACGTTTCCCTTCTTGTTGGTTTCATCTTCAGCGCTTTTGCCGCCCGACTTGCCTAGACTGCGCGGATGTTGAGGACCAGCCCAGCGAGTCTCTCTTTCCGGAATGGCCCCCAACGAACGATGATCCAGGACACCTGTCATCTTGTCTCGGTTACACGGCGAGGGAAGGCTGCAAGATCTCAGGGGCTTGCCGGCGTCAGTCACAAGCCGGACCCGGATGTGTGGCCGTGACTCCCTGCGCCCGATCTATCTCGGCTGGCCCAGTCATGTCCAGTATCTCAGAGAACCGCATCTGATATCCAGAGCCCAATCTGGCCGTTTCTGCCCAACGACGGAGGAATACTTCCCTACTGGAGGCTGACCGTGATAGCATCCTCTTGACCACCTTAGTGCCCGACATCCTTACCCAGGGGTGCCTCTCACATCACCAATTATCAGTCGAGCCAGGAATGGCGGTGTCTGCTCCCGGCATCTTTCGACCGTGATACTCTGATTGCTCGTGCGGCCGATCATTGGGATCTGAAGATAACCTTACGAGACTACCTGCGACTGAGTCATACGTTCTCCGGCCGCCTCATTTTGTCCAGGAAGTCTGAAACGTCTATGACCCGGTGCTCCAGCATGCCATCCGAGGCAGTCTTTGCTCTGAACGCGGCTCCCACCGCCCGAAGCCTCGTTGCAGCTTTGATGCTGGAATTATTCTTACAAACCTCCCCGGATGACTGAACCCGGCCGCAGCCAGCAGTTTCTACACCGCCGACTCCATGCGTCTCGTGGTACCATGCCACGGTTTTACTTCTCAGTTCAATGGCGACGCTGATAGAGACCCGAGGCTCCAAAGGATCCGTCCGATATCAGGGGGAAGGAAGGTGGTCCCACCAGAAGCCCGTCCGGATATTCCAAGGTCTCAAAGGATCTATGGAGCAGAGGATACTGACTTTAGTGATCACAGCCCGCTGCGCCTACAAAGAGACAATTGACTGTTTTGAAATCTGCGCAACTTGGCAATCTCAAATTCAGTTCGGTGCACAGGCCCGAGCCCTGGAAGACGCTGCTGTCACGAACCTCGAAATGATAGGAAGACGTACGTCATAAAAGACAACAATCGGGGCCATTCTCACGGCGATTCGGCTGGGAAACGATATCCGGTGCTCCGGCTCAAGCTGCATGTGTAAACAAACAGGTATGGACAGCATACCGGGATATACTGTTGGCGTCGCGGTCCCCTGCTGGTGGGTTGGGGGTTGTGGAGGGCGGCATATGGCGGTGAAGCATCAGCCTGCCAGGGTGCCAGGATGCCCGTCCTTTTCGGCCAGCATTCGGAGACAAACGCCAAGGGTCGACCCAGATATCAGATCATTCCCACGGTCAAGACCAGATGCGCATTTTCTACCTCGATGAGCGACGAAGAAGCCGTCAAAGCCGGCACTGGTCGCGTCGTACAGGCGGAGTAGACGCGATATACCCTGCCGTCAGTTTCGAACAATTATGGTGACACAGAAGTCGAGCGACTCTTTGCATGACAACGACGGCTTATACTGCATGGCGTCGTGCTGGGGTCCATTGCATTGGTCCATTAGACGCCGCAGGATTGAATTTCTAGACTCGGGCTTGACATCTTGGCTAGCATTGGGAGGACGTCCTGCATATTCTTCCAAAGGGATCCTTCAACTGTGACAGCAGCCTGCGTTGCAGAGCCATGTGCGACATGCAGGAGCTTGTGTGGCCGGTATCCCACACACTAGGAAGGACTGCTGCTTGGGTACCCAACTATCCTGACTGCATGACCGTTGTAACTGCAGCGCCGCCGGACTCGCCTCGACCAGGTGAAGGCAGAGAGAGTGGGAGGAGACATTCCGCTACACCGGCCACCCCAGCAAAATGCTAATTTTGTTTTGTCAGGAGGAAAGGAGAACGTAAAGACCGGCGCGCCTCTTCCCGTGGGTGTTCGGATTTGCGGTCCAGTAGGCTCCTACCGCGATCTGGCGGTGTAGAGTTCTCTCTATCTCTGGAGTCCTGGATGCCCCAGCACTGCCGAATCCCAGAACGGAGCAACACCCTCTGACTCCTCCAACTCTTGACTTCTATTTCGAGGCACACACGCCCATGGCCCCTGGTATTACTATTTCCCCACTCCTCGTCTGACGTTGCGAGGTCCTCTTAGCCCCCAATCAGCAGTCAGTTTCTGTCACCCGATGCAGTGCAGGCCATCTTGAAACACAGGTTCTATCTCACTGCAGCCTTCGTGGAGTTGGTACCGCGCTGCACCGCTGCAGGTGCAAAGGGTGATCGGCCTCTCCCGCCTGTCGCCCAATGTTACAGCGCCAGCGCCCCTTCGGGAGTGCCAGCATTGGCAAGCGTCGCTCACAAGGAGGACCTTGCTGCTATTTGCGGACAGCGTGATGACGGCACACAGCACCGCCCCTCGCCTCACAGGTTATTCCGTCCCCTCTTCTGCGGAGACTGTCGTCGTGGCACGACAGGTGCAAGTAAGCTGTGCGTCATGGGCGGGAGAGTTCGGGAGATAAGGCAAGGGACAGGACAAATCTGATAGGTGGGAGGAGGGAACAGGCGGGCGGAGAAGATCACGGGGGAGAACGGTGTGCTGTTTCACAAGGTGATAGAGGCCACTTCTTCGCTGCGATACTGACAATCGGAGGGACATCTGGGGATCAGCTTCGTGCTCCTCTTTCACTTCGGTATTATGCCGGCTGTTTATCGGCAACGGCAACTACTTATCTGTGCATCGACGACTGCCGAAGACCTGAGTGTCCCGAGGTGAGCCTTCCGGCATCGTGCGACAATTTGCAGCGTCTCGAGAGCACCAGCCCGTCTCATATTGGGCCTGTGGTCGGCCTGGTACATGCGCTGGGAGAGGGAGTACAGACCGTGACTCCAGCCTTATGCTCGACTGATGTCATGTACGTACGTGCTACTGTCTCGCTCATTGTCCCTGCTGGAAGCGGCAGAAGCGGCACGCGAAGGCCGATTCTCAGTTTCCTATGAAGTGAGGCGAGGACCTTCATCGCCGGTAAATAACCCATCAGGAGAGTTGCTGAGCCGGCAAGTCTACTTGTTAGCTGTCGGGTATCTAGCGAAAAGAGAATTATTACCCTTGGCAGCTACGGATGGTTCACTCTCAGCCCCCTTGGGTGTGAGCACATAGGGCTAGAGACGGTCTGCCAAACCAGTCCGCGCCGTATGGTTCCTGACAGACATGTATCTTGTCGGAGTCCAGGAAGCTCTTTGTGGCGCCTCGCTCTGCGTGGAGTCTCGGCTGCTGGGGTCACTGAGCATGTCCTTTAGTTGTGTGTCACATTAGCACGCGGTGTCATGTCTGAAGTATAAGTTCAGAAGGTCAATTGGAATGGTGTTGCTAGGAGTCTCATCGAGGAGAGCAGTAGAGAAGTGCAGTCTAGTAGGAGGTGATAGAGGTAGAATCATGCAGTGGAAACACTCACATCATGAGAAGAACCATCGTCGGTCATCGACTCGGCCGTCGTCTCCGATCCTGTAAGCCCACCTGCATCCTTCTGTTCCTCGGCGGCCACCGGCTCGTTCCCCCTTGAGGGCTCCGGCTCTTGCTCTTCTATACTGCGTTCCTGCTCCTGGCCCTCATCTCCAACCATATCAGCGGCATCCACGCCCAGCAGGGCTTCCTGGACCGCCTCCTGGGCCACCAGCAGCTCCTCCTCCTCCTCATCTCCAGTCTCCGCAGTCGGTCCTCCCGCCCGCAGCACCTTGTCCATGTCCCCGCGCAGGTTATCCAGGCACGCATGCAGGCGCGAGAAGACGTCCGCCATCCTGGAGGCCTTCGCGTCGCAGCGCCGGCACGCGCCCTCCACCTTGACCGTGTGGAACACGACCGACCCCATGGTCGTGCAACCCGTGTTGATCTCCCCGGTCTGGAAGGCCCGCTCGATGTAGCAGGGGCGGGCGAGGGGTCCCCATCCGTAGTGGAAGCAGGAGGAGAAGATGACGCGCTTGTGGATGCACATTGCCTGCGCTGGGGGATATTCCTTCGGGGAAGACTATGAGTGCGTAGAGGAGGATGTTGAGTTTGCTCGATTGGGAAAGAATGGTGATAGAAGAATGGAAGAGAGCGTGAAGAAGGAGACTTCACTGGAGCATCCCGATCCTCAACCCCGAAGCCATCTTATACCGTCTGCGGTGCTGTTCAAGCGGTCGAGAGGAACACCAGATCATGCTGCGCAGCTCTTTGTGTGGGTGAAGCAATACCATTGTTATTGCAGGTTATGAGCCGCCCTAGGTGGTTGTTCGTCTTTGTCGTAGGGTGACCTTGACGTGCATCCCCCACAAAGATCATGCCGCAGCGACTCTGTCGTTGCCCGCCAGCTGCTCTCGGGATATGCGTATCTGACCTGATCGATCGACCACATTATAGTCGTAGTGAGAGTCGTATCTAACCTTGAGCGTCATCGTATCCATAAAGCTCCAAGGCGCTGTCATTCTTCCCGATCCAGTAGTCCGCCATCTAGAACCTCCTGGAAGTTCCTCGCCCAGAACAAAGAGCCGTTTCCTGCTCCCTTGGAGGAAGAAATGTGAGGAACATCGTAGCCCACCCTCCTCAGTGCCTTGAGCAACTTCCCCTCCTCGTCATCCGCGATGACGACGCCGTGACCAACAACGAGGCACTCGAGATCCGTCGCCGAGTCGCCGAAGTAGACCGCGCCACTGGGATCCGCACCATTCTCGGCCATGATGGCTCTCATGGCGCGTAGCTTGTCCTCCGACGTCGCTAGCAGGGCGGGATCCGCGCCGCCCTCCTCCTCCGGCTCGGCCTCGTTCCCTCGCTCCCGGTGGAGCTCCTCTGGTCCTACAATGCGCCCCTCCGGCGTGATCTCGTTAGCTACGACCGCGACCTCATCGGCGGGCCCAACACCCGCGGCGGCCATCACCCCGCGAATCCAGGCTGCCGACCAGTTGACCGACACGACGGCGACCCTGCCCTCCCTCTGCCGCACCGCCTGCACGAAGGCCGCGAAGCTCTCGCGGACGCGCACGTCGCCGCGCCCAACTGCCTCCTCCCCCGCGGAGAAGAGAAGGCTCGCGTTCATGCCGGCGAAGAGCCTCGCGGCCTCGACGCGCCGGACGGAGCGGTGCTCGACAGGTCGCAGGGCGCGGAGGTAGGCGACTTCCTGGGCAAGGGTGGTCCGCTCGGCCTCTGGGGGCTGGCGGCCGCGTACATTGGCATCGAAGTCCTCAGCGTACGCCTTCAGGATGCCGGCCCATGCGGCCGCCAGATGGTCGCCTTCGCCGGCATGTTGCTGCGTCTGCCGCCTGTGGGCAATAGCGAAGTCGGCGAGGTTGCCGATTGTGTCCCGGGCGGTTATGGTGCCGTCGAAATCGAGGATGACGCTCATCATTGGCAGGATAGAAGCAGAGCGCGCCGCGATTGTGGGTCTGAGAGCCGAGC
The DNA here is from genome assembly GCA_030052745.1 of Pleurostoma richardsiae. NCBI lineage: Eukaryota > Fungi > Ascomycota > Sordariomycetes > Calosphaeriales > Pleurostomataceae > Pleurostoma > Pleurostoma richardsiae. The sequence continues at coordinate 314,686 of JANBVO010000032.1, forward strand.
AGAATGGCATTATACTCTCCTTTCGGCGAAGGTTGTGAGCGAGTGAAGGAGGATTAGACTGTGTCTGGGCCTGAGTGGGATTTTACACTAGACACTCCACAGTCCCAACTTGATAAAGGGCATCACCTAGAGCATCGGAGAAAGCAAACGTAGATCTATCTTCTGATAAACAGCACCGAGTCCTTCCTAGCGTTGTTGCAGTTCCCATTCCTTTCGGGGATTGCACAGGGTATCTAACATGTATCCTCTGGAAGGCCCTTCGTGAATGCAGTGTAGCAATGCCAGACCATCGTCCCAAACGCCTCAATCCAAAGCCAGCCTGCCGCCAATCCCGACTGCGACGGAATAGTCTACTAATCTTACAGAGGCTCATATCGCTCACTGCGTGGGCTGGACATCTTCCATCTTGAGCACGTCCTCGTACTCTTCACCCTCGTCTGAGTCGAGGTCTGCGTTAACCTCCGGAGCCAGCTCCGCCTCCGTTCCAGTAGCCTGTCCCTGGTGCTCCGGTTTCAGAGACCAGTGATTGGCAAACGTGCCGCTCTTGTGCAAGTTCGCCACCTTCTCGACCGTCTCTCGAAGATAGAGCTCGGGTTGGGGGATCCTCGCCCGGAGGGCTTTCAAAGACCAGTACTTGTACTCTCGGAAGCACTGGAAGATCTTGTCGAACAGCTCATTCTCGGGCATGCGGGCCGTCTTCTGGTCCATCCTCTTCGCCTTCTCCGTCTTCGCGGCACCACGCTGTAGACGGTTAGGTATCTTGTAGGGAAGAACAGAAGCACAGGATAACTTACAACAAGGTTGGCAGTGACAGTGGTGTTTATGCTCATGCCGTTGTTGATGACGGTCTTGCTGAGCTCTTCACGAGTCATAATCCCGACCTTACGCTTCGGCTTCGACAGCTCGTAAGCTCGGAGATTGAAGATGTACTGCGTCTCTTCATTGTCGATTGGGTTAACGCCAATCTCGTGTGCGATGCGCCCAGATATGGCAGTCTTCTCTGTGGGGAAGTCAGGATCCTAGACGTGGTGGGAAATAGAATAAAAGAAGTGATGGCGTACTGGGAATGACCTTCCGGAAGAACTCCTGCTTGCCTCGCTTTCCAAATCGCTGGTTCTGCGCAGGCTTCTCAACCTTGGACCGCAGAAGATGCGCCGGAATGCCAGCTGCAGCGGCGTCCTGCCGAGCCTTGTTCTTGGTCTTGTAACCGGCCAGGTCACCCTCGGTAAACACAAAAGTATTCTTGACGTCTTGATCCACTATGTTGAGGTCGTACTCCTTGGGCATTTGCTGGTGCTTCGCCATATCGGCTAGCAAGAGCTTCATCTCTCGCTAGATAGCGGTTAGCTAGCGACTCCGGGTAGTCATCACTACCTGCTAAGCAGTACTTACCTTGCCTCTAGCAGGGTCTTCGATGAGCCGGATCTTTCCTATCTCAATCGGAGAGTCATCATCGATGGTAGACCAGGCTTCCCAAACGTAATTGGGCACCTTGGCCAGATACATCTGATGCGCCGGGTTCTTAGTGCCATCTGGCAGCACGGCATCGTAGAACTCGAGATCGAGATCGCCGGTATCCTCGAAGGCATCATCGTCGGCAGGCAGGGGCGAGGAGCCCTCTGCCTCAGGATCGGGCTTGATCGCGACCGGTTCGCTCATCTTCGCGCGGATGATTTGTAGAGATGAAGGAGCGAGAAAGGGAGTCGCCGTGGGCGCCCTTTGTTGCGGTGTCGATCGGAGGAGGGAGGGTTGAAAGAGAAAGGCGAAGGAGATGCTTGACGGGAGTGAAGAAGATGGAGGTACGGAGATACCTTTGGCAAACAACCTCTCTGGGGCGCACTAAGCACAGACCACCGCGGGGCACTAGGTATCTACAGGTAGTTATGATGTTGTACACTCCACCGTCCAAGATCTGCTGATACCAGGGCAGGTCTTTTACTGCGCCATGACGGGAGTTCCTCTCCATTACTCTGCCTAAATTAGGTATCTACCAAAAATCTCAAGTGACAGTAAGTATCGAGCCGGTCTCTGGTGACTCATAAATACCTTTTCGGACCATCCTGCACCTTCTCAAAAGTCAAGAAACGTCTAGGGTGCATATGCACAGCCGCGCGCCTACACACACTCTTTTCGTCATTGGCTCGAACGCCGCCACTAGTCTGATTTCCTACCGACTCTCTCGTCTCCAGATTTCTTAATCTCTCTGATTTAAAATCATCTCTCATCACCGAACGCAGCACCTCAACACCCTCTCCCCGATCTTCTTCTATTAGCAACCTGATCGACACCTACTCACTGATTTCCATCTTATCCTCTGACAGGCTTCAGCGGGAAACAATGTCTGCCGAGGATCGCGAACTCCTCGCGCAAATCAGCCAGCTGGCTGGTACGTTTACCAATATTCTGCACCCGCCATGACGCTGTATCTAACCGTCTGTAGGACAAATCAACCGTCACAAGAGCCAGCAATCCGGGGTTTCCGCGCCGACTCCCAACCACTATGCAGCTCCATATCGTACGTCTCGGTCGCAGTCCACCACGAGAACGCTTCGCATTGACAGTGATGAAGCCACCGGCTATCCAGCGCGGGGGGGTTATCGTGGGCGCGGGTCTCATTCAGCGCGCGGAGGCTACCGTGTTGCAAAGGTTCCTGCTCACCGCAATAGGTCTCTCGTCCTGAACGGCTCCCTCTCGTCCCATAAATCGGATGCCGACGCCGACCCAACCACATCCTACGCATCGAACGCGTCTTGGGTGACGAAGAGCGACCGTCACCTCCAACTGATTAACTCTGCTGTCTACGAGAAGGAAGCCCAAGCCAGAACGAAGGCTATTGAGCAAACCCGGCTCCAGAAGCAGCGGCACAAGGACCACCAGGAACGCGCAAAGCTGTTCCGTCATCTTAGCGGGATGGGCGGTGGCGCTCAAGCGGTCCCAGCTGACAATCATGCTGCAGCTAACTACGAAATCATCGTGGATAACATTCCATTCCGTGTGACAAAGAACGGCAGCAAACTCGTCAAACTCCCCGGTGGGTCGACGCAACAAGCATTCTCGTCGAGGTCTCACACTTACGTAATCCAAGGAGACCGCAACTCGCCCAAAGCGACCCCGAAGGTCACGACTATTGGAGGCGTCAAGTTCTATCGAAGCAAGAACGGAAACCTCTACCGCCATGGAATAGTGAAGGCTCAGCGGTATGTGGCTCGGGCCTCGGACACGCGGTCGCTAACCCCCCTTTCTGCCAGACGATCTGGCGCCATCAGGAAGGTCAACGTACCTTGCCAGAGATTCTCAACCACCGGTATAATCCTACCTCATCCTCGGATCCCGCCGTCATTCGCTATGTCTGGATCACGGTATGTATCAAGAGCTCCGTCGATTAACACAACCTTATGTCTAGGAACCTGCGCAAAAGGCCCTGCCTGCCGATATGTCCACGACCCCGCCAAGGTTGCTGCCTGCAAAGATTTCTTGCAGAAAGGCGAATGCCCCAACGGCGACGAATGCGACCTCTCGCATGACCTTATCCCTGAGCGTACACCGACGTGTGTACATTACTTGAAGGGCACCTGTTCCAACCCCAACTGCCGTTATACTCACGTCAAGCTGCTCCCAAGTGCCCCAGTATGCCGGTCTTTTGGACTGTACGGCTACTGCGAGAAGGGTGCTAGCTGCGCAGACCGCCACTCGTACGAGTGCCCCGACTTTAGCAACACCGGGACATGTAAGAACAAGCGCTGTAAGCTCCTTCACAGAGAGAGGGCAAGCGTCCTGCGCAAGGCCACTGCGGCGCGCAACGGGGCTGCAGAGGACGATGAGGATGACCTCTCCAGTGACGACGACGGAGACTCGGTTAACAGCGACGATGTCGACTCCGATGAGGTCGAGGAGTTCATCGGGGAGGATGACTCCCTCGCCCTCGACTTCGCGAACCAGAAGGACTTCATCCAGCTGTGATGATAGCCGCGCCTTCTTCTGACTACACCTATTCCCCCCCTTCTACTACTCGTAACTTTTTTTTTCATTCCGCAAGCCGGTTCCTCGCGACTCGATATCCCAGCGTTGGCCTTCATGCTACCTGCTATCTCATGAACTGGATGAGCATGGAATGGCATTTTCTTCAGGCCTTGATAGGACCTAGATATTGGGTCGATGATTGGTTGTCAGGACGTAGATGAGAGATACCCTAGAATAGAGGAAGAAAAGAAATCGAAAGAATAGTATGACTATGATGCTTTTGCCGGGTTTGCCAGTCTCGTACATCTCGTGCCTGTTTTGCGCCTTTTGTTCCTGCCCTGCCTAACGCCGACCGGAAAGACTATATGCGACGAGCACCATCAGTTCCAGCATTCTCCCAGCATCTTGAGGCAACTTGAGATCAAGACAATCATAAAGATTAAGACACCCCGCGCATTTACCCCGTCATCACCACATGTCCCCATCAGCAGCACCCAAGACATGGCACTCTCCAGGAGCACCTAGAAAGTCCACCCCTCAAAATCATCCACGAACCGCACCGCCGCGGCCAGGTACCGGCTGTGGACGTCGCCCCACGTCATGGCCGCCTGCTTCATCGCCCTGACCGCCTTGACGAAGTGCGCGTCGGTGGCCCACCGGCCCTCGAGCGCCTCCCGCTCGACGTGCGACCAGCCCTTGGCGGCCAGGCCCTCCGGGACCCAGTCCGGGTCGATCCTGGGCCGCAGCTGCGCGACGTACACGGCCAGCGCTAGCAGCCACCACTGCCGGACCAGGCTGGCGTGGAACCGGGCCGGGACAAAGGGCAGCACCACGCGCACGGCGTGGCTGCTGGTCAGGAGGTGCACGACGAAGAAGTTGTAGGCGTGCGTCCCCGGCGGCACCGTCGCCACGAGCAGCGCCACGGCGGCCTCCTGCGACGCCTCGAACTGCTTGACCGGGTCCGGCAGCAGCGCCCACGCGTTCCAGTACTCGAGCACCAGGTCCTCGTGCTTCTCGAACAGGACGTCGATGTTCGAGAACCCGGGCTCCGAGAAGAGCCCGTCGAATCGCGCATCTCCACGCACCTTCTCCAGCAGCTCCAGCGGTGTGGCGGCGCCGCTGAGCCCCTCCGGCGGCGGGCGGGTGTACTTGGGGTCGTCGAGGTACTTGTGCAGGTAGTTGTACTGCGTGGCGGTCAGGGCCAGAGCTTCGATGGCGACCTCGCGGTTGTCCATCTCGAAGGCGTAGCCGAGGTGGATGAGAGGGTGGCCGAGGCCGGCGACGAGGCAGTTGGCGAGGGGCTCCGGGCCGGAGAAGAGGTACTCGGCGACGACGCGGCGCCAGTCGTAGGCGAAGCGCATGGCGAGGGCGTCCTCGAAGAAGTCGACGTAGGCGCGCTGGTAGCGGCGGTCGCCGAGGGTGTCGCGCCAGTCGGCCTCGGAGACCTCGGCGGGGGAGTCGTGCCAGGGCTCGAGCTCGGCGGCCTCGGCATCGTAGATGGCGTGCAGCTGGTGCACTGAGGCGCCGAGAAGGTAGGCGGAGCAGAGGATGTGCGGCAGGTGGTTGTCGAACTGCAGGTGGTGGTAGATGATGGAGTGGTTGACGTGGTTGGCGCGCAGGAGGTGCTTGAGCGTGCGAGGGCGCCTCTCGGGGGAGGTTTCGACATTGTGGACCTCGACGCGCGGGAGAATGATAGAGGAGGGCTGCGATGGGTTGGAGGAGGAGGAGGGAGGGGGAACGAGGCGGTTGAGGATGGGGACGTAGGAGAGCAGGCCGGCCATCTTGGATAGCACGTCAGGCCTTTTACATATAAGAGTAAGGTTAGCTTGACGGTTAGCTGATCAGCTTCTGTAGGGCCGAGGCATAGTCGTGTTCAGTGGAAGAGAAGAGACGAGGTCCCTGGATTGTCTCCTCCTTCGTGATCTCGATCTCGAAGTCCGAGGTTGAGTTGAAGGTGAAGGTTTGGGAGAAGCTCAATGAATGACGCTTCAGAGCTCCCATTTGTTGGGGACCGTTGAGGCCCCACTTGTGACGTGATGGGCTTGCGGAACATGCCACGGCCCCGCCCCCACTACACATCACACATCCACTAAGTGGTAGACGGAGCATTCGAGAGCGAAGATCAGAACTCCATCACAAAACATCTCACGACTCTTTTCGATATTTTCCTCTCTTCAAAGCGCCCTTTACCGCATTGACTTCTTCTTCTTCTCCTTATTCTCCTCACAATGGCACCAAGTGCGATCATTGCGCCGTCCATCCTGTCTGCCGACTTCGGGACACTCGGGCCAGAATGCGCCAAGACGATGAAGCAGGGAGCTGACTGGCTCCACGTCGATATCATGTAGGTCGGACCACGGCGTTATTGCGAAGGGACCTGCGGTCTGCAGCGCCTATTGAAGCAGCGTACAGACGCTGACCACTCCTCGCCTCGCCAGGGACGGCCACTTCGTGCCCAACATCACCTTCGGCGCCCCCGTCGTCGCCAAGGTCCGGCCGCACGTCGACCGCCCCGCGCAGTCGTACGGGCGCGGCACCTTCGACTGCCACATGATGATCGCGGAGCCCAAGAAGTGGGTCAAGGACTTCAAGAAGGCCGGCTGCGACCTGTACTGCTTCCACTACGAGGCCGCCTTCTCCTCGGCCGCCGAGACCCCCTTCGAGACCACCGACCAGAAGACCAGCCCCCGCGAGCTGATCCGCTACATCCACGACTGCGGCCTGCTGGCGGGCATCGCCATCAAGCCCAAGACGAGCGTCGACGTGCTGTGGGAGATCCTGGAGAACCCGGAGGAGAAGGAGAGGCCGGACGTAAGTTTCCCCCTTTTTTCGACGAGGAGAGAACAAGAACGGAACAGAAGACATGATCAGTCAGACACTGACAAGCTATGAAACCGCACAGATGGTCCTCATCATGACGGTCGAGCCCGGCTTCGGCGGCCAGAAGTTCATGGCGTCGGAGCTGCCCAAGGTGAAGGCGCTGCGGGAGAAGTATCCAGACCTCAACATCGAGGTCGACGGCGGAGTCGGCCCCAGCACCATCGACCAGGCCGCCGACGCCGGTGCCAACGTCATCGTGGCGGGGAGTGCCGTCTTCGGTGCCAAAGACCCGGCCGAGGTCATCTCGCTACTACGGGACACCGTGAATAAGAAGCAGTGAGGGGGGCTTAGGTAACATGGGTTGGGATAGGGCGTGTGGAGTCGAAACGAAGTTACGTTGTTTCTGGTGCTAGCATTGTCAATAGAGCTTCTTCCATATACGGCATTGTCAATATAGAAGAGAATGGGCCTCTGTGAGGCTCAGACCTATTTGGAGAGGTTAGGCGTTGGGTGACTTGAGATGGAGCGGTGGAAAGTCTCATACCGTACTTTCTCAATGGTGCAGACCAGCTGAGTTGATTCCAGCATTCTTCGACATTCTCCTTTTCCCGTCCTCAAGCCTTTCACCGATACATTGTCCCTCGTGCTCCGTGGCCCTCTTTATCCCCTTACATAATCACACAGCCCTCGCAGACCCGGATGTCCACCGCCGTCTTGTCGCGGGTCTTCTTGGTGCGCGTGATCATGCGCACGGTGTTGAAGTCGTACCGGCGGTGCATGTCGTGCACGGGGCAGCGCAGGCCCACGCGCTGGCGCTGGTTCTGGTGGGCATGGCCGGGGCTGAAGCTCGAGCAGGTCGAGAAGCCCGCGCCAGGCCGGCAGGGCCGCTCGATGGTGACCCAGCGGCACTTGCAGTACGGGTGAGTCTTGATGGCGGTTCGGCACATCTTGCGCGGTTCCTTGTGGCGGTTCTTTGTGGCGGTTCTCTGCGGTAGCTCTTCGTGGTTGTTATGGGTGTGTTGTGTCGGCGGTTTTGGGCGTTGGACACTTGTGTGAGGTGGCCGTGGGTGAGTTGGCTTTGGGTTCGGGTGCTAGGACCGCTATAGAAATCTCAGGCAGTTAGAAAGAAGGCACCTTGGTATGTGAGGGAGGAGTCTCGTTATGTACCGACCTTTGAGAATAGAGGGGGGGGTAGCAGTTCAGCACTCGTGGTAGATCACTCTCTGTAAAGTCGAGGTAAGAGGTCAGGGAAGCAGGTGAGAAGGTGCGAGGCACATAGACAAAACTAACGAGATCAGATAACAGTCAGGTAAACAGCCAATGGCTCGTCGTGCCGATATAATAAGGACATGGCAGTTCTCAGCAAGCATCAGACCAAGAACTCCAAATCAGTCGCTCGCGCCCAGGTTATCGATCCCATACTGCCCCTTGTGATCAATCTTATACACCCAATACATATAGCAACCCATCGACACCCCAACATGGGGTCATCAAGGTTATTGCTCGTCAGCCGTACGGTCCAGATCTTGCAGTGTCCCCGTCCTTCCCGCCTCTTCCGCCTCTTCCTCGCTTTCGCTGTCTCCCTCAGCATTCACCAACTGAGCCAGCATCGCCTCGATGCGCTGCGTGCTCTCCTCCAGAGCATCCAGCCTCGAATGCATGATCGCAATCTCCTCGCTCTCAATCACTGGTCTTACCAGCGGCGCCATGCTGTCTCGCCGTGACGGCTGTTTGAGCCCCCCTCCTCTGGACGGTGGTCGTCCCCCTCCACTCGACTCAGGCCGTGCCTGGCCATTCCCGTCCTTGTACCGCTGGGAGTTGCCGTCTGCGGCCTTGGGGGCTGGCACGTTCGGGCCCTCAACGGTGTTGTTCCGCGTGAACTGCCGGCGGATCATGTGGTGTGTCAGCTCGTCGTCCACGGCGATCTCATCCTCGATCTCATCCGGCGGCGGCAGCTCGAACACCGCATGGATGTCGCCGTGCGTCGTGATGCGCCACTTCTCCCAGAACCACTGACCCTGGCGCTGTGGCCGGCTTACAACACTGCCTGTTTCCTCGCCTGGTGGAGCCACAGGCACGAGGATGCGCCGCTCGACAAGGGCGATTATGAGTAGAAGAGGCAGGTTCAGGAAGCGCACTGCGGCGACGTGGATCTTATGGAACCAGCGGGGGCTCACGAAGAACTTGAGGGGCACGAGGATGAAGATGGCTAGGATGTTGAAAGGCGGCTGATACGCAAAGATGGCATCGCCCTTGACACCCTCGAGGGTGAGGACGGCGTGGCGGTACTGGATCTCGGCGCTCGCGTTGGTGACAATGGTGCTGAAGGTGCTGGAGAGGATGGACACGAGGATGGTCAGGAAGAGGGTGTTGCCCAGGAAGGCGAAGGTCACCATGAGGCAGGGTCCGAGCAGCCAGTGAAATTCAGTCTGCGAAAGGAAAGGTGAGCGACGAGAAGAGTCTAATCAGGGGTGCTCTCACTGACCGACTTCTGGATGCCTGTACCGTCGAGGCCGAACCAGATCCATAGCATCCACTTTCCGATGGTTCTGCGAGACGATCAGACGACGTTATGTGCAAGTCTGCGAGTGTGATACACTTACACTGGCGGATGTGCTCCCTCACCCAACCACAGCAACGACAGCAAGAAGCCGCAGAAGAGCCTGGCACCAAGGTCAGATGGATTACCCGCGAGGGGTTGCATCAATGAAGAACTCACCATGCTGCGACAGCTGTGAGGAGAGTGAAGTCGGCCATCATAGCTCTCAGGGAAACGAAAAGCAGATTGTTAGATAGGAGATTGAACGCAATCCTTGGTATCAGCACGGGGGCTCCCATCGCCAATACGTCCAGCGCCTGCTGGCCCTGGTCAATGGAGCCGACGCGCCATCCGTGAAGGCGCAACAGGATATAGCAGCAGTATATCAAACCAAAGCTGACGTCGAGGAAGGCCCACAGGTTCTGCGTATACACATGCCTTCCGTCACGTTAGCTCGATGATTACCTGGCAGGAATCGGCATCTGACGCGAGGGTATAGACTTACCATCCATGCTCTAGTATAGTCGCGAACTGGTCCAGCACCCATCCAAAAGCGTAGATGGCAAAGCATATCTCCAGAACGCTGAATCTGGAAGCGTCTCTCTCTGCCATGAATGCGAGGTAGAGCGTTAGGAGGATGACGAACTGGGTTATCTCGAGGATGTTCCTCGTCCTGGGCACAATAAGGCGGTACTGGTTCAGGAGTGACTCTCCCCGTGGATCGTAGAGCGAGATGGGTTTCTGTTTGTACCGGTCTGGGATGATGTCAAGGAAGCTGGAGGGTGTATAGATAATTCTCCCTTCATAGATGGCGTCGACGCTTTGACGGCAGCAAGTTAGATGCCACACAAGCCAGTTCCCGGAGGCGCAGCGGCAGGGCAGAGCCAGTACTTACACCTTCTGACAAGACGTCGAGCTCAAGAACATCTTGCTTTCACTGAGAATAGCAACCTCGAGGGCGGGCAGAGTCCGATGATACATCCACGACGTCGACGCCTGGGCCTGCCGGCGGACCTCTTCGGGGGCTGTCTGAAAGGGCTCGAAGCCGGCGACGAGGATGTGAGCGAGGACGAGCAGCCCGTCGGGACCAGGATTGTCCTCGTTGAACCGACGCAGGATGCGGCTTGCGACTAGCTCACAGAGAGTCGCCCGTGTGAAGTTAACATTCTGCACGTTGTTGAGGTGGGACTGCTCGTGGAGGAACTGCGCCCGGTTGACGAGCAAGCAGTAAACTGGAAACACAGGTTAGGCGCTGCAAGAGCATGGAGAAAATGGAGTAAATCTGCATGTACAATCTCATGCGAGGGCCAGCAGAAATGCACATACTGATGGAAATGTCGTCCAGATCATAGAGCTTGTCGACGAGGGGCCTCACGACGGAGATGTTGATGCGCACGTCCCGCAGCTGCTCCAGGCTCAAGTAGTCCTCGACGACGGAGACGATGTCCCTCCGTATCCTGTGGATGTTTGTGTACACGGGCAGATGCGAGTGAGGGTTGGTGATGCAGGCGTAGAGCGGCTCAGATTCCGGCTCATGGCTGAACTGCGGCCGGAGCAGTGGCCGCCGCTCTGGCTCCAGCACCTGGATTCTCGAGCGCGCCCGAGGGTGGCTCTCGCCACGCTGCTCAGACATCCCTCCCCTCCACGAAAGGCGAGCCCCTTAGCAGTCAAAGTGCTCCTGCGATGCCCACGGTTGCTCTCTCGACGCAGCTGGGCGCCGCCGAGCCTCGCGCGGGTACCGGCCCCGGAGAGGTCTCCACTGCCCCGGCAGTTGACCCCGGAGTGCTAGAGGCTTTGCAAGCTGCTGCTGCTCGCCTGGACCTGCCAGCGTGCTAGCGGTTCGAGATACTGATCGACTCCAGCAAGCCCTAGGAGTCTGGTGATGCCGGCGCAGTTCTCTTCTCTCTAGAGATGTTGCATGAGGCTTGAGTGGTACGTGTGTTTTGATGAGTTGATTTCTATGCCTTGGATGAGCTCAGATAAGACCTCGAAGATCTTTAGTAAAATGCGCACGCTCAAATGACGCAGTGGCCGCGGGAGCTCCCTGCCAAGCGTGCTAGTGTCACTGTAGAGCTCCAGCTGGGCTGCTGGGCTGCTGGGCTGCTGCTGGGCAGGGCCTAGAACGGGACCCCCACAGAACAAGGGGGGCACGCAGGAACCGACAGCCACTCCCAAGCTCCACGTCAGTCTCTCAGCTGTCGGTCTGGATGAGCGCGAAATATGAAGCGTCGATTCGGGTCTCTAAGCGCGCAAACCGAGGGAGAAATAGAACGTGAAAGGAAATGCATAAAGAGAGATAAAGAAGACTCGTAAAATAAAAAGAAACAGGGGAAATAGGACAAAAAGGAAAAAAAGGCAAAAAACATACAACACCAGGTATTCGCTGGTCGTCACCGACCCAACTACTAATCCGGCACTCAGTAGTTTGTCTAGGGGAGAGCGGACGGGATCCCGAATTCTCTACTGGTTATGGTCGTATGTGCCAGTTCTGCCTTCTCTTGCATTTATATCCCCTCGAGCATGCGCTGTTCTTCCACTCTCCCTCGGGCACATCGTCCAGCAGGCCTGGATTAGATAGGTAGGGAGGTACTTAAACTGAATTCTCACGAAGCTTGACTAGAGAAACACAATTCCCTACAGCGGCTAGTAGCTTCGTAATGCCCATAGAGGATCTTTTGAAGTGTCGAAGAGCGCCGACACCTCTGCCGTCGTCCTCCATGAACACCGGACGGGGTCCCCCGCCATGCCACCATCTCTCCGACGTCAGCCTCCGCAGGACCAGACCCAAGCTAAGCTGCCGAAGCTGTCGAGGCTGGCTGGCTGCTGTACTGTCGGCGTGTCTACAATGTAGTGCGAGTGTTTTAGAGCTGCTTCTGACAGCGGCATGGGGACCCCGATTGGCTGGTCTTGAAGCGACTCGCCGGTTTCTAATGGTTCAGCTTTGCCGAGATGGAGACCACCAGTTCTTCGCGCACGGAAGACTACCTAAGCAGCCCCGCTATCGGCAGGAAGCGGCATTGACACAGCTGATTGACCGACCGACATCTGCTTCCAAACATCGTCGCCGCCACACATTTCTCCTCCATCCCTCTCCAGATCCCCCCAGACCTGCGCCAATTGCCTCCGCGATGCGCTCCCTCAAGGTCACCCAAGGGTCTGCCACCGGCCTCCGGGCCGCATCTCGCGTGCCGCGCTCCCTCGGCCTCCTGACCGCCCGCACGCCGGCCCTGTCGCCGTCACTGTCGTCGACTTCCCTCCGCCCGACGACCGCCGTCTCGCTCTCGCCGGCAGCCCTCCGCGCACCCGCGCGCCTCTACTCCTCCGCCTCCTCCCCCTCGAGCCTGGCGCCCGACGCCCTCCGCAAGACGCCCCTCTACGACCTGCACCTCGCGCACGGCGCCAAGATGGTGCCGTTCGGCGGCTTCCACATGCCCGTGCAGTACTCGGGCCTGTCCGTCTCCGCCAGCCACGCCTTCACCCGCGAGCGCGCCTCGCTCTTCGACGTCGGCCACATGGTGCAGCGCCTGTTCCGCGGGCCCGGCGCCGCCGCCTTCCTCGAGCGCGTCACGCCCTCCGCGCCCGCCTCCCTGGGCCCCCACCGCAGCACCCTCAGCACCCTGCTGCACCCGCGCACCGGCGGCATCGTCGACGACACCATCATCACGAAGCTGCCCGGCGACGAGGGCTTCTACGTCGTCACCAACGCCGCCTGCCGCGAGAAGGACGACGCCTACTTCGCCGGGGAGCTCGAGGCCTTCCGCGCCGGGGGCGGCCTTGAGGTGAGCCACTCGGAGCTGGAGGGCTGGGGCCTGGTGGCGCTCCAGGGCCCGCTGGCCGCGGAGATCCTGGGCGCGGCGCTGGCCGACCCGGACGCCGTCGACCTGAAGACCGTGTACTTCGGGTCCTCGGTCAAGGCGCGGCTGCGGCTCGTCGGCGCGGAGCCGTCGAGCCCGCTGCTCATCAGCCGCGGGGGCTACACGGGCGAGGACGGCTTCGAGATCTCCATCCCGCCGGAGGAGACCGCCGCGGTCACGGAGTCGCTCCTCGCCGCGGCGACGCCCGAGCGGCTGCAGCTCGCGGGCCTCGGCGCCAGGGACAGCCTCCGGCTCGAGGCGGGCATGTGCCTGTACGGGCACGACCTGGACGACACCACCACGCCGGTCGAGGCTGGGCTGAGCTGGATCATCCCCAAGGAGAGGCGCGGTGGCGACGGCGGCGGCTTCCACGGCGCAGAGGTCATCCTGAAGCAGCTAGTCCCCAAGACGAAGGGCGGGCTGGGCGTGGAGCGGCGGCGCGTGGGCCTCATCGTCGAGGGCGCGCCTGCCAGGGAGGGCGCCGAGATCTTCAGCGCAGACGGCGAGAAGATCGGCAAGGTCACCAGCGGGTGCCCCAGCCCGACGTTGGGCAAGAACATCGCCATGGGCTACATCAAGGACGGCTTCCACAAGTCTGGGACCGAGGTCTCCGTTGCCGTTAGGGGTAAGCCGCGGAAGGCCGCCGTCACCAAGATGCCGTTCGTGCCGACGAAATACTGGAAGGGCGCTGCATAGGCAGGCGTACATACTTGTGTGGTTGGGGGATGCGTGGCATAACGCAAGGGGTCATGAAAAAGTCATCCACGCCGCAATGCCTGGAGTATAAGAGGATGGCTACTGGGAGATGTAAGAACAAAAGCGGAGGACTTCTCTCAACAAGGTCTTCCTGCAGTTCAGGCGCAAACTGGAGCAAATCGATTTCATCTTCGATATATTCCACATATCTGTTTTGCAATATTTGTCTGATTTTCTGTGCGTGATGACGGCTATGAATGTACAAGAAGGCGAATGCCGCTGCCTTATAACAGGACATGAAGCACACTGCGGACTCGGAACGCCAGCAACCATGCATGCTATGAAAAGAACAAGCTCGAGGAGAAGTTGACTAGATAACCCTCCCATTAACCCCTCGCCAATGCGCCTTCCCTGTTCACTCGTGCAGTCGTACAGCCATGCCAGCAAAGTCTCGCCCGGACTGTTGACGTTAGTTATCCTTCTCGACGTCCTTGGGAGTCGGGTCACCAATGCCATCCTCGTTGATGGCAAACAGGCAGTCGCTCTCAGGCAGACAAGGGCTGTCGTAAATCTTGGCGATTCTCGTCTCGCCTCTGCCCTTCCTGAGACTAATCCGTGTCGTGCTGGCATGTGCAATGATGTTGCCACCGATGGGCTTCTTGGGGTCGGGATTGAACATGGCGGACGGACCACCGTCGACCTGCGCGACGACCTGGTTCGTGATGACTACTGCGATTCCAAACTCGTCCGCGAGACGCTGCAGGGTTCGCATGAACTTGGCCAGATGGGTCTGCCGGCTGCTCAGCTCTCCTCGTCCCAGGAAATCCGTTCGGTAGAGGGACGTGGCGGAGTCAACGATCAGGAGTGAGAAACGGGTCTCACACATCATGGCGGCGGCCTGGTTCAGGAGCTGGAGCTGGTGATCCGAGTTGTAGGCGCGGGCATACGCAACGTTGTCGAGCACTTCTTCCCCAGACAAACCGTAGCGATTTGCGACTGATAGTAGCCGGACCGGACGGAACGTGCCTTCAGTATCAATATAGAGGCACTTGCCTTCGCCGCCGCCCATGTCGAAGGGAAGCTGGCAAGTGACGGCGAGTGTGTGGCAGATCTGAGACTTGCCGGTTCGGAATTCGCCGAATATCTCGGTCACTGATCCCGTCTCGACTCCGCCGGCCAGAAGTGTGTCAAGGTTCTTGGAGCCGGTTGTGATGGATATCAGCTCGCTTCTGCGCTGGTGCATCTCTGTCGCCGTGGTGAAACCCATGGGCACCAACTTTGATGCTATGAACGCATATGCATTAGCGACTGGGCTCTGCAATGGATGCTGTGGGTAGATCTAACCTTCGGCAAGGATCTTGCCGGCTTTCTGCTCTGATATACCCTTGATCTGCTCCAGGACTCGCCGCGGGGTGTAAGCCACCGACTCGACGGTATTAAAGCCGCCATCGACGATGAGTTGAATATCGCGCTTCGTAAGTCCGGACACTCCCTGCCAGCAAAAACCCGTCAATCTCACAGACCCAAGATCGAATAGAGCGCCAATGGCATGTGCACCATACCTCTAGAGAAGTCAGAGGCGTGGGAGCACCGGGTCCGGTCATGCCGCCATCATCACCATTCTGAGCGTCGTCGTACTCCTCCATCTGTGTCATCGTGGTCAAGAGGATCTCAGTGGCAGCTCGGCCGTGGTTCGTGTATGCGCCCTTCCCACTCTGCGTATATGGAGAGATAGAGAGATGGAGGGATGAAGAGAACCACCCCTCGAGTCCCAGAGCGGGAATTGAAAATCCGGATGTGGTAGAATTTGCCTCCGCTCTTCGTGCTGCGGGAGGTTAGCAGGTACATGCGCATAAGGTAGCAGATACCGGGGTTTGTTGACGCGACGCCAGGCAGAAGGCGCGTCTGGGTGGCGGCAGCAGCAAGGAACGTCCGTGCACCGCGTCTCCCACAGACGCCTGGTCACCTGAGCGCACTTTACTAAGGAGCAACCCAGGTACTGTACTCCGTACCTAATAGCTTGGTAGTGACGGAGTCCACAGTACCTGCTAAGCAGGCCTGCCCAGCTGAGGTGCGCGACCCTCCCAGCCTTGCAGCAGCAGTCACTCGTAGCTCCTCCTCACTGGCACAGAAACCATCAATCGCCAGCCGTCGACACACAGAGCAGCCCTTGCTCGCCGACAGATGCTGCATCATCGTCGCGCCCATCGTGCAGTCCGCAATGGCACCGCCTGCGAAGCGCCGCAAGCGGAACATTGTCGATGCTTCCGAGGACGAGGAAGATGAGGGGCCGAAGCCACAGGCAACGAACAACAGGAACAGCCTCAGGAACTTCCTGTTTTCCTCTCCCGACTCCAAGTCGGTGTCTGCAGCTCCGTCCGCATCCCCAAGTCCGAGCCGGAAGACAACGAGGAGTTCGGCGTTCACGCAATCGTCCTCGAACGGCTCCGCTGCTTCGTCCTCCCTCGCGAGCAAGACACGCCAGCTTGCACGACCCGCCAAGAGCCCGAGCACGAGCCCTGAGAAGAAGGGCAAAGGTCAAAGGAAGCTATTTGAAGAGAAGGGACGTAGTGCCGACCTCCTGACCTTGTTTTCGAAACAAGCCCAGCGAGTCAAGACCGAAGGGGTGCCGAATGGCATCAAGAAGTCAGATGTTCCCTTACCTGTCGACGACATCATAAGCGATCCGATATCAGAGGAGGACGAGATCACGGTCCAGAAGACTGTAGCTTCCAGTGTTGTTGGAAAGAATGCACAGAAACGTTTCAGGGAGAGCTCACAACCGGCCACCTCGAGCAATGCCACCGCGAGCCAGCGGTTCATGAGACCCGCGCGGTCAGCGAATGCTTCAGTTGCCGATGATGATTTGCGGCCCTGGTCCGAAAGATTTGCCCCTGTCAGTTTGGAAGAGCTTGCCGTGCACAAGAAGAAGGTTGCAGATGTGCGTAAATGGCTGGAAGATGTCATGAACGGGCGTATGCGGCAGCGACTTCTAATATTGAAAGGTGCGGCGGGCACAGGCAAGACAACAACCGTGCAACTACTAGCCAAAGACATGGGTTGCGAAGTGCTGGAATGGAGAAATCCGACAGGGTCACTGGGGACGACACAAGGTTTCCAGTCGGCGTCGGCACAGTTTGAAGAGTTCCTGGGCCGCGGCGAGAAGTTTGGGCAGCTTGAGTTCGACGAAGACACTTCGGCTGGCCACACGAAAGGCAATAACTCGGCGGCGAAGGCTGGAGCGTCGGGGGATGACGTGCGAAGGATTATTCTGATCGAGGAGTTCCCCAACACCTTCATGCGCTCTGGAACAGCTCTGACGTCGTTCCGGAAAACCATCATGCAATACTTGACCGAGAACACCCCCTCGCTTTCCGCCTTTGGTCGTCACTCAGCTCAAGAGCCTGTCACGCCTGTCGTTATGGTCATATCCGAGACACTGCTGACAACGACATCTGCATCTGCTGATAGCTTCACTGCTCACCGCCTGCTCGGTCCCGAAATCCTTCGACATCCTGGGACCGGTGTCATTGAATTCAACGACATTGCACCGACACTATTGGCGAAAGCTCTGGAGCTGGTTGTTCAGAAGGAAGCGCGGAAATCGGGCAGGCGCAGAACGCCTGGGCCCCAGGTGCTAAGGCGTCTTGGGGAGATCGGGGATATAAGGAATGCCATCTCATCCTTAGAGTTCCTGTGTCTCAAAGGCGATGACGATGGTGACTGGGGCTCTAAAATCACTTTCACGAAAACAAAGAAGGGCTCCAAGGACCAAGCGCTGACCAAACATGAGCAAGAGAGCCTGGAGCTGATATCCCAGCGAGAAGCATCACTAGGCATCTTCCACGCCGTCGGTAAGGTAGTCTACAACAAGCGAGACGAGCTCCCGTATCCCAGTGGTTCCGATGAGGCATTGGCGGAGGCGATGCCAAGCCGTCTGGCTTGTCTTTCACGACCGAAGCAATCCCAGGTCTGTGTCGAGACTCTCATCGACGAGACTGGCACAGATACGAGCACCTTCATTTCCGCCCTGCATGAGAACTATATTCTCTCGTGTGAACGAACAGGGCCTACGGATCCTCAGTCATCCATAGACTATGTCAATGGCTGCATCGAGCACCTGTCAGAAAGTGACCTTTTGTGCCCTTCATGGGACAACTTCTTCGGTGGGAGGGGATATGGCGGCGGATTCGGTGGCCGAGACCAAGCAAGCCACGTCCTCAGGCAGGATGAAATGGCATTTCAAGTTGCGGTCCGCGGCCTGCTCTTCTGCCTGCCCTCACCCGTAAAGCGGCAGTCAACGTCGTCGGGTGGCGGCGGCGGTGGAAGAGGGGGAGATGCCTTCAAGATGTTTTATCCGACCAGCTTGAAGCTGTGGAGAACCAGAGAAGAGCTGGAAGGCCTTGTCGATATGTGGTCGTCGAAGATGCTCAAGGGAGAGGATATCCTGCCTGCGGCGCAGCAAGCACCTACAGCCCTCACGAGCGGCGCTTCGGCTTTTCGAAAGGGCAAGGCGAGCAGCGTGGGGGATTGGCCGACGAGCCGTCCAGAGCTCAACTACCCGCCCAAGCGCCCACCAAAACCGCAGGAGGAAGAACCGCCTCCCCTGTTATCACTGGGCAACGCGGCTAGGAGCGAGATGCTGCTCGAGCGTCTGCCGTATATGGCCCATATAGCTCGCCGGCGCAAGGGCTCCTTCTTCGGGGCGGGGATTCGCGATCTCGAGAAGGTCGTATCCTTCCACGGGATCGGCGCTCCGCAGACCGAGGAGTCGTCGGATGAGGCGGACGATAACGGCGTCCCGGCAGCCGAGGCGTGGGCGACCGACAAGCCCACGGACGAGTCGAGCCCGAAAAAGAGGCGGCAGAGCGCGGTGCGAATGAAGATCGACAGAAGCGACGGCTCGTTGGTCGGGAGCCTCCAGGTGCAGAAGCTGGTGCTGAGCGATGACGATATAGAGGATGACTGATGGATGGGATGGCCGAGATGTCTTTGATCTTTTTGATCTCGGATATTGAAGAAAAAAGAAGGATCACTGTACCATGTCAAGCGGTGTAATGGAGCTCTGAACTGGCTGGGTAAGGTGGGTGGTAAGGTGGGTGGGCAGGTGCCTACGGAGTGTGTGTGTCTTCACTTTGGAGCTCTGGAGCAACGGAGGAGTCGTTACTGGTCCGTCCTTGGAGTTTAGTTGTGTGCGGATCACAGGGCGCGGGCAAGCAGATCTACTGCAGCATGGGCGGTAACCGAAAACAAGAGTCACATAGACGAGAGCAAAAATCCAACTCATGTACAACCAACCTCCTTACCGTCACATACCTAGCAGGCACCTGGGTAGTCTTCTCAGCCGTTGCAGTAGGTACTCCATACAGGAAGAGCCTCGCACTGGCATCGTGAGCTTCCAGCCTTGATTCCTACGTAGGATACGCGTAGTAGAGTAGAGCAGAGTAGATCCACGGTCTCGGAGGATCCGCCAAGGTCCGCCGGCCCCCGTCAGGGTATGGCGCCCCCCCCGATCCCGAAAAACCTGGGGTAATAGCTGTGTGATAATTAGGGGGTCCCCTCACTGGCGGGACCCGCCTTTACCAGGATCGGCCAAGTGCAGCTCGCTCCAAACCGAACCTCGGCACAACTGCCACCCAGGCCGGGCAATCAAGCAGGCTTACACATAGTATTTATGCCTTGGCCGCACTCGTCTTGCCGACAGGCTCGGCGGCGTGCTGCTCAGCAGGACTTCCCGACATCTTCTTTCTCGACTATTTGAAGTGCGCCTCGCGTTGATTCCAGCATCACAGGGCACCTCTGGAGTACCACAGCGAGGTAAACACGACGCGGCACGGCACAATGGCGGGAGCTGTTCGCCAGCCCATCGACGTCAAGGCCCTCGAGGCCTGGATCGACAAGAACGCCCCGGAGATCAAGACCCCCGTCGACGTGAAGCAGGTGAGCTCGTTCCCCTCATGACCCTCTTGTCTATGCTCCTCTCTCTCTCTCTCTCTCTCTCTCTCCCCCTTCTGACAGCTTCCTCGGCTGACACCCCGTCCCCCGCCAGTTCGGCTACGGCCAGTCCAACCCGACCTACCTCCTCACCTCGGCGGCGACCTCGGCGCGCTTCGTCCTCCGCAAGAAGCCCCCCGGCGCCCTCGTCTCCAAGACGGCCCACAAGGTCGAGCGCGAGCACCGCATCATCGCCGCCCTCGGCGCCGCCTCCCCGCCCTCCGGCGTCCCCGTGCCCCGCACCTTCGGCCTGTGCGCCGACCCCTCCGTCCTCGGCACCCCCTTCTACCTCATGGAGTTCCTCGACGGCCGCATCCTCGAGGACCCCGCCATGCCCGGCGTGGGCCCCGCCGACCGCGCCGCCATGTGGCGCGATGCCGTGCGCACCCTCGCCCGGCTGCACCGCGTCGACCCGGACGCCGTCGGGCTGGGGTCCTTCGGCAGGAAGGGCGGGTTCTACGCGCGGCAGGTGGAGACGTGGCGGGCCGTGTGCGGCGCGCAGGCCGCCGCCCGGGACGCCGAGACGGGCGAGCCGGTGGGCCCGCTGCCGCACTTCGAGGAGATGATGGTCTTCTTCGGGGATGTCGAGGCGCAGCCGCGGGACCGGGCGACGCTGGTGCATGGAGACTACAAGATTGATAACCTGGTGTTTCACAAGACGGAGCCGAGGGTGATCGGGATCCTAGAGTGCGTTGACTGACCCCTTTCTCCTTGACCCCCTATCCCCCATGTTCTCCTCTCCCTTCCCGAGCCCGCGCATGCCTCTCCTCCTCCATCTCGTCCTAACGCTGACCAACGAACCACCAAAACTACAGCTGGGAGATGTCCACGATCGGCCACCCCCTCTCCGACCTCGCCAACTTCCTCACCCCCTTCTTCACCGCCCGTCTGCACTCCTCCTCCGCAGCACCCACCACCAACCCCTCCGCCATCGTCCCGACCTCCCACCCCGGCTTCCTCCCCGGCGCCACCCCCGGCCTTCCCACCGTGTCCGAGATCGCCTCGCTGTACGCAGCGGAGGCCGGCCTGGGCAGCGGCGGCGGTGCCGGGGGCTGGCCGCACATGGAGGCCGAGCTGCGCTGGACGCAGGCCTTCAACATCCTCCGCCTGGCCGCCATCTGCCAGGGCATCGCGGCGCGGGTGGCTGCCCGGCAGGCGAGCAGCGCCGCGGCGAAGCGGTACGCGGACGCGAGGGCGCCGCTGGCCGAGTTCGCCTGGGTGCTGGTCGGGGAGGCGAGGGCGGAGGCGGAGAAGGAGGACAAGGAGGGCAGGTCGAAGGCGCGGTTGTGATGTGCGGCCGTGAGGCCGGTGGGCCGCCAGCCCTTGCTCGTCGCCGGTGGTGTTGAGGACGGCAGTCAGTAGGGAAGAGGAGAAAAAAGTGAGAAGGCTACGCTATCCCTCTCGCATGTCATCACACAGCTTTTGCTCGCGTGGCGTTCAAGACGGGTGGATTTCACTTCCCAGCAGTACTTGCCAAATCCCAATGGCGTCTAAAGTAATCAGGCATAGCACAATACCACACGAAAGAGAAGGCAAGCTCCGCTCTGAATCACTTTAAGAATCAATTTCTCGTGCTGCGTACCTTCTGAGCAAAGCAAAATCCCAAGTGACTCCCCGGTCTCTGTGGTGCCTGCGTCTAACACTTCGTGTTATCGCGATGCAGTATTCATCGCTCATTACATAGGCAGCATGTCGTGGCGGGAGCTCAGGATAGCCTGCTAGGACATCCAACGGGATGAGCCCCCCTCTCTATCTCCTCTCCTCCCGTGTTTGGCTGGCCTATATCGATGCTCAACTCTCTGTGCGCATTGGCACCAGGGGGGGATGTGTGAATAATGACGGTATGCTGCTGGTGCGTTACTCGATATCCCTCCGAGTTCCAGACCAGATATGCAATGGGGTGCCGCAGATGGCGGCATGCTGCTGCCGGAACGAGAGCCTCTTATTACCACGCAGACTCGCCTTGCTGTCCGTGGAAAAGCAGGAAAAAAAAAACGCCGGAGACCCTGTCCCTCAAAGTCCAAAGCAGCGAAGCCGTCCAAGTTGCGGTGTCCGAACTGTGTAAAATCTATAATCTTCATTCGTGTGAATCGTAAGCTGGTTCCTGCTAGGATCCGGTCTGCCGGTCCGAAGAGACACTATGTCTACCATGGCGCTCGACGGCTCAAGGCTAGAAAGGTCGCATCAGAAAGCATTCAAGCCCTTCTCAAGAAACCCTACTGAATCTGGCCCGTGCGGTTACAGGGTACCAGATGGATTTACGCCGCTGGAGCCTGGAGCATCGTCCAAATCCATGGCGTCAGGATCAGGATCGGCATCAGAAGAGTACCCCTAGTAGTGAGACTGGTTGCCGCCCGACAAGCCCGTGAAAGCGCTGCCCGTCGTCCTGTCCATCCCCTGGGGAGGAAACTGCTGCGAGAAAGCACCGGCGTTCCGTGAATCAGGCAGACCCTGCCTGGTTTCTTGGCTAGGCTGCTGAGGCGGAGCATTACCCAGCGGAGCAGGGAAGTGCTGCGGATCCGGCCGAGACCCCATCATCGCAGGCGCAGGTGCATACTGATTCGGCGGACCCGACAGAGGTGTCAGTCCGAGCGGCATAGCCGGTATGTGGTAGTACGGCATGACCGGGTCCGGGAGCGGCTGGCGGTTGCTGGAAGAGGATGCGTTGTTGTGGCTGGCATGCTGATGATGATGGAAGCGATGGCCATACATGGGGGGAAACTGTGTGGAGTTAGTAGTGAGCGTGACGGGGCGTCCAAGGCCAATATATCACGCTGAGTATTCTGCAGGTGGGAAATTTTGACCGGGGCAGGGGGGTTCACGAACCGGAGGCTGCTGCTGTGCCGCTGACGGTTGAGAAGGCGGTGACGGGCCCATGTAAGAGTTGGGTCGAGTGCCGCTAGCGCTACCGCCGGTAGAGGGTGGGGAGTTGCGTAAGCTTCCGTGCCGCGGCCGCGTACGCCGTCGATTCTCGGACGAGCTATCCGGAGGGGATCGGCGGCCCGCGGATGAAGCCCAGCCCAGGGAGGGATCGGCTGCTGCCCGCTCCATCTGACGGTAGGCGAGGTGGTCCCCGCGGTTGGCAAGCGTAAGCAGAAGGTCAGCCTCCCGCATCCAGTCGTGGTCGCTGCCCATCAAGTCAGGTCTTTGAATCGGGCCAGGATGGGGCGGCGGGCCGTCATACCTTCCCGGTCCTCCTCCGCCTGCTCCTCCACCCAGTCCAGCACCTGAACGGATCTGGCGGAGAAAGTTCCTCACGGACTCGGGCGTCGCACGCATCTGTGGCTCGGAGTGTACCTTATCCCGGCAGTAAGGACAGCTGTCGGACTCTTCAAACCACTTCTTGATACAGTGATCTCCGAAGACGTGTTTGCATTTGGGTAGGCGAAGTGGGGCTTCATTGATGCCCTCCGGATTCGGCACGCCGAAATCGTTATAACAAATAATGCAGGCTAGAAGAGTAAAGAATAAGCAGACAATTCGTAGGTGATGGACGCGGGGGATGCCAGCTTACATCTCTCGCTCTCGGGCAGGCCGTCGATATCTACGCTCTGCAGGGAGGAAATAGCGCTCCTAGACGCCACTCGCTTGCTCACCATCTGGCCCCGAAGGATCTGCTGTGCACGCAGATTTCGCTCGTCCATGTCGCCAAGTCGCAAGGCATACGGCGGCGCACCGCTTGAATATTCTTGCATCATGCGGTAGTATCCTCCGCTCTCCAGCTGATCGAGATCCTCGTCGCTCTCGCCATCTGCATGGGGCATGGTCCGGCGCGACACTCTCAAAAGTCTGGCATTGGCGCCACGCCTACGCTCAGCATTCACAGCTGCCGGAGGAGCTGATGACGAGCCAGAGCCTTTCTGCAGGTCAGTCACCGTGTGTCTGTCACTCGTTTGAAGCCTGCGGCGACAGAGATGATGACTTACCGGGTGCCTCTGGACGGTGGGAAGACATACGCGGTGGACGGGGCAGTGACTGGAGGTCGTTACGTTGAGGTGAGGCTGAGTTGAGGGGTCCAGTTGGCACGTCAAGTGGCGCGCTTCCCCCGGTCTGTCCTCGTGGCGAGTCTGGTGCGGCAGGGAAGGGTGGCCGGTTGCTAGTGCCCTGCGGAGGACTGTTATTTCCAGAAGCCGACATGTTCTGTTGTGGTTGCGGCAGGGACGGAAAACTCAGTCCAGGAAGCCCAACGCTGCGCGGAGTAGAACCCTGGAGATCTCGTTCTGGCAGACGGCTCTGTTGGCTGGCCTGGCTGGGGGGCACGTTTCCTAACCTTGGAAGAGCCGACGAGTGTCGGAAAGGGAAGTGTAGAGCTGGGCCAAACGGATCCTGGGGCGAGGGCTGGATTTGTTGGTTAGGCAGAAAAGCGTGCGGTAGGGCACCTGTTTGGCCTCCAAACCCTCCGTTTAGTGAGCCGAAGTATGGATCGGAGATAGGTGGTCTGGAGGAATGGGGATGTAGAGGAGGTTGTTGGGAGAGTGGGCCAGCAGGTGGCCACGGAAATGGTGAAGAGTGTGGAGAGTACCAGGGTCCCGGTGAGCCGTGGACCGGATCGTACGGAGAGTGAGGTGAAGGGCGGATCGGGGAGAGCATAGGATGATTCTGGCCCGCGTGGAGAGGAGAATGCTCGGGACGCCAGGCAGGGCAGCCCGGAGGTGGTTGTCGGGCCTGTGGAGTTGAAGGCGCCTCCGAGCTGTGCATCACATAGTCCATCTCATCCATAGTGAGAAGGGGAATGGGTGGCCGCTGCAGAGCCGGCGGCGGCGGCAGAAGCAGACGAGAGATATGAGACCAGTGTGAGGGACACAGGAGGAGGGGGGGATTGCGTTTCGTGCACCCTGCCGACCGGGTTCAAAGCGCCAGGCTCGATCGCAAGTTAAATCACGGGCAGCTGCAGTCTTCTTTGCCCAGAAGCTAAAGACAACCCCTCTGGGGTCCAGTTATATGCAGCCGTATGCACAGACTGCACAAGGAGTCATCTAGAGGGAGAATGCGGGACTATTGCAATGCGCAGGCCTCCTAGGGAGGAGACACGTCGTGGAGAAGCGGTCGGATCGGATCGGCGGAGGAGGAGGAGGAGGAAGGAGAGAAGGAGTAGGAAGAGGAGGAGGCAGTCTGTCTCATGAGAAGCACCAGCCGTCAGGTCAGATGGAGGGGTTCTGGAGGGCGGGTCAGGCGCCGCAGGGGTACAGTACGGGCCCAGACGTGTGTAAGTGCTCCGCTTTCCGCAGCACAGTCTGTCTGTATTAGTCGGTTCTTATCGATCGGTAATAGCCCCTGTGGGTATGACGAGTGCGTCGGAGCGCCAAAGATGAGCGACCGGATCGATGTGCGCTATGAGTACCGGGAATGCACGCAGGAGGCGGATGCGGGCACGGGCACGGGCTCCGAAGTCTGGAATAAAGCCCAGAAGACCAGCAAGGAAATGGAGCCGGGTGCTTGACGCTGCGAAGACGTAACCGAGGCGCCGAGACGGACGCGAGATGGACTAAAGCGGCCCTGGCTGGCACCCAACGCAGCTCCTCTCTTGTGGTTCTCTGGTTCCAACGAATGTGATTTTCCCTCTTTTCCTCGCTTGCGTTCGCGGTTCCAGTCCTGTTTGTCCTCTCTCTTTAGCCTTCCCGACGTGTGCGGCACGTTTCTGTGACCAAGAAGCCGCCGTCACAGGCGACACCACCAACGAAGCCAGGCGGCGGGACGCTTTAGGGTCGGGGATCCTGGGTCCTGGGCGTGGTACGTAAGGTGCGAAGACGTCACGGACTCGAGAGTGGATAGGACCTTGACTATGGGAGCGCCGGATTGTCACGACTCGAAGCTGTGCGTGCTGATGGGAAACCCGTAGGGCCGAAAGGGGACAGAAAAGGTTGGAAAAAGGGAAACGAGCGGCGGCCGGGAAGGACGCCTTGGTTTTGTATTCGGCGGAGAGAGAGAACAAGGAAAAGGAAGCGCAGGAGCCATGGGGTCATGTTACAGGTTACAGGACTGTATGCACGGAGGTACCTACCTGCCTACCTGCCTCTGTGCCTGCCTTTGCCTGCCTTTGCCCTCTTTACCTTCGCCTAGTAGGAAAATTACTATGGATGTTACTCAAGTCACCTCCAAACCCAATCCAATCGATACCTACCTTAGGCAGGGCAGGTACTGCGCACATAGTCGGCGCATCATAGAAGGCGGGCAGGCGGGCAGGCGGGGGGGCCGCACATAGAGGAGGTACCTACCTACAGTTAGTGCACGGAGTACAGGCAGCGGGCTAAAAGGGTACGCTATGGTACTTATGCCTCCTTGTGGAAGCCTCGGAGCGACCTTTTTGGCGATGGGGAACGGGTCACCGGTCATAAATCAGCAGCAAGGCAAGTACCTAAGGCAAGGTAGGCAAAGGCAAACTGAGTAAGGTACTCCGAAGGCGCCGCCGGCCCACGGCCACACACAGCGCCAGGAAAGACAGTCATGCAGCGCCTCTGCGTCGAGGTGGTGACACATACAAGACGGAACATGGAACAGTCCAGCCTCCAAGGAAAAGGTCTGGTACTTTACACCACCTTCCCTTAGGTTGGCTGGGCTGGGCTGGGCTGCTGGCCGGCTACCCTGCACTGGCTGCCCGTGTGCGATGCGAGAGAGAAGCGAAACCCACCTTATTAGTATGCGCGCACAACTCGTAACGAGCTCGTAACGACCAAGAATCGGGCAAAAGCAGCACTTTACTCTGTCCCCGGCCGGATTAATCATTCATTCTTGTACTTGCCGAGCTGCTTCCGCGAATCCGCCCTTCCGCTGTCCTGCCTCGCGTCACCTCGGAGTGCCTCAGCTGCGTGGAACCTCCGTCTCTGTCTCTCTCTCTCTCCTCTCTCTGTCTGTCTGCACTTGAGGCCGCAACAAAATGCTGTCGGTTGTCTTTACATTGCCGCCCTTGCTGAGACAGACAGAAGCAGGGCTGGGAGGCCGGGCGTCTTTCTGCCGTGTGCCCCGGTACTTACGATGTAGGCAGGCTAGGATGGCATTTGAGGGGTTGGGTCCGTCAGCTTCGTGTCGCTTCTTTCTCTGACAAACTCAGTCGTGCAGAAAGTCAAATGTGTTTTAGTCCGTCCAGCCTGTCCAGGTTCTCCAAGGCAGTGAGAGCGAGGTGTCATTTGATGTTTTGCCGGTGGAGCAGCAGCCACAAGTGGAGGAGCCAAGGGCGGCGGTCTGGCCTCTCTTAATCCCCTGCTGGCCTTCGCTCTTCCAGCGCATACACGCATGCGGAGGGTATGGGTGGTTGGGTGCGGGCGAACAGCAAAGCTCCTCCGTACTGGATGACATGCCCTCATCGGTCCATCGCCATGCGTTTCTTTCGCCAGCAAGAGGCGGACGCGTGATATGGATGCAGGCATCCCTTGCACACCAACATCACCTCCCCAGCGGCTAGCTAAAGCCTCCCGGGCTTGCGAGGCGACAGAACGAAAAGCCGAGTCCGGAGCGGTGTCTGGAGGAGCCCGATGATCATGTGTGAACACGCAGTATTCCGTGTCTTGGTCGGCCACTCCTCACATCCGGCGTTGCCTCACTCCCTCGTACAATGGATGACTATGTGGGCTATTATTATTTGGCTGCTGGGCTTTGCAGGCTCGCCGAGCATAGTTTTCGGGGCGGAGCTGGTGCCCGCCAGGGTCGGGATCAGAGTCAATCACACACCACATGAGGGCCCTGTTACGTATGTCTGTCGGGTCTACAGGGGCTGGACGTGCCTGCCCCTGTCCTCTGGAATGTAAAGCCTCAGCGGGCCACTGCTACTGCCAGGAAGGAAAAAAAAAAAGAACCTTCTCAACATCCTGGACGGAGCCAGGCGGAAGGAGGAGGCTGTAAGCCGCCGCATCTTTTGCCGATTCTGGTAGACAATGCTTATAGGGGTGCTTAGCTGGAGCTCCTGATGCTCCGGATTGGCCGCATCCTCGTCTCGTCTTCCGCCCTCAAAATCCCGGGCCCGCTAAGGCCGCACCCTACAACGCCGGGCACTTGCTGCAATGTCCTCTCGTCGTCTATTTCATCCGTCTTCGGCCCAACCAAAGGCACCCTTCGTGCACTGGTGGACCGACAGTCGGGAGCGACAAGACGGCTGTTGCGGGCGCCTCTGGGAGAAGGATGCGGCGATACGCCAGCCAACAACCCGCCAGCCAACAACCCCCTGCTCGTCTCGCTGTCTCATGCCCCTTCGCGCTGATCCACCATGCTCCGTGGAGTCAGTGGCTTGTCCTATACTGTACACCAGGTCTGAACCTTGTCTGGGCTGTACTGGATACCGGCATCAGTGCACCATGCGCGGGCCCGGCTAGGCTGGATGTCCGAGGTGTTGAGTGAGGTGTGCATCTCGCTCTTGATCGGCATCGCCCGGGCCGTGGAGCAGCAGCCAGCTTGGCCAGCCAGCACTTCCCAAACGGCAAGAAGCAAAAAGGATGGAACGGACTGGGAAATGCGGCGCAGGCTTTTCCTTTTCAAGCAAAGCCGCAGGCGAGCAGAGTCTTGAAAACGCTGATCATTTCAGCTTGCCGCTCCGGATGCGAGTGGAAAGGCGCTACAGTGTCGCACACTCCCTTCAACCCCGCCAAACGATAAATGCGCTGGAACGCCGCGAGTGGCTTTTGCCGGGCCTTGAGGACCTGCGAATAGCATTCATTCCCTAGCAGTAAGATATAGTGAAAGCCGTAAGCCACTACGAGGCTGACGGTGCTCTCTTGCGTGCAGGCGCCAGCGAGGACCTCCATCACATTACCTCCTTCATTTCTTTTGTGTCGCACTCATCTAACACACACGGGCCTTACCGCCGTTGCTGTACACTCCATTCCCGACTGCGGATACCTGGGTATTGATCATTGAGCCATCTCCAACCCAGTCGTCTCGGTGTAGCCTAAGTACCTTGACAAGAGGCACTCGTATGTTGCTTATGCTCTTGGAGACGAGCTCGCTAGTCTGTGAATTACGGGGATTAGGTATACAAAAAGATGAGAGGAAACGCATCGACAAAGACAAGTCTTGGTGACGATTTGTCGATGCCCCGCCATTCCGATACGCCCAATCCCTGCTCCCACGCCGCCGGCTAGTCTTATCGATTGGCTACTGAACACGCTAGTGGAATTCTGCCTGTCTGATTGGTTCTGAGACCATTGAGATCCCCGTTGGCGATCACGTACCCCGGCCATCGATATCGATGATGATGTCGCTCCTATCCTCTCGCCTTATCGACCACCGGCTCGAACCTTCAGAATCCCATCAGAGAAAAAAGAGCGTAAAAATTCGGTCCGGCTCTCCCTCTTATCATATCGTTATCTTCCTTATCGTTGCTTTTAACCTTGATGTCCTCCGGTCATGATATCATCAGTTTCTTGCTCCTGTCCGTCCGCCGCGACCTGCCTGGGATTGACACCGACCTTGGAGGGGCAGAGGGGCTTGACTCGCACTCACTCTCCGAGAGATGCGCTGTCCGTTGGTTCTAAGCTCTACCGCCCCCTGCCGTCTCACTGAAACCAGCCATTTCCACCACTTGCTCGCACCAAGGCGGGCGGGCGCTCCACCGACTTAGCTGGCACGACGTGCTCCTTCATTCCCGCCGCAAGCAGGCAATAATGGCATGGGCCTCCAGGATGACAGACCGCCATTCATTTAGCGGCTCGCCTCCTTTTCCAGCATCAAAATTTGCGTACGGTCGTCGGCGTCCCGACGCGACTCCACAGCAGATGCGACTGCAAACTCGTCAAAAACTCACCGTCTCCTCCTGAACGGGCCTATCGCATCGCCCTTGAAGTTCTAGGCGTGCCAAGTGGACCGAATAACTGCGTGCTGGAGACGGAACAGAAATCAGACGCCAGAGGCGCGGGGGGGCAATTGGTCGGCGTCCTGCGTCAATCCGGCCGGAGCAAGGCGGTTGATGGACAACACCTGCTGGCCATGTCATCTTTCCTGGCGTCTTTCCATTCATTGCAGCCCAATCCATGGGGGCCAACATTACCAGCGAGGCTTGCTGGCAACCCTGCTGTCAGGATCCCGCAGGATGGCCAGCCAACTAGGACTGGGTGTCAGCAGCAAAGTCTGATGCAAGAGGCAGAGCTGCGCGCACGAGCCGAGCTTCTCATATTCTCCTATATAATGCGGCCGCCAACGCCACCTCCATTGTGTTTCTCCGCATGAGCTAGCAAGGTCTCCTCTCCGGAAAAGAGCCTGTCTTGTCCAACAGTCGGCTCGGTGTGCTCTCTCCCATTTCGTTCCTGAT
Source organism: Pleurostoma richardsiae (assembly GCA_030052745.1). NCBI lineage: Eukaryota > Fungi > Ascomycota > Sordariomycetes > Calosphaeriales > Pleurostomataceae > Pleurostoma > Pleurostoma richardsiae. The sequence continues at coordinate 344,783 of JANBVO010000032.1, forward strand.
GCTCTTGTCTATCACTCTCCAGGCTGTGCTAACTCGACCCTAACCACCTGCTTTCTTTTTCTTCCCCGCTTGGCTTGTCTTCCCGGCGCCGTCTTCCCGGTATCTGGCTTCCAGCATCGCTCCCAGAATTCCAGTTGGCCATCCTGGTGCCTCCAAAGGCTCTTTTCTGTACTTTCGCTCCGCCCGAATTCGCCGATGAGATCTGGAATCCCGTCTCTGCTCGATCCGATGGTTCCGGCCTTCTGTTTCCTCCGCGAACTTTGCTTTCCTGGTCTTTCTTGACGGCCTCTTACCTCCTCCCCTGGCCTACTCACGTCTCCTTCCAGGCCGCCTAGCCACCTATGGGGGTCGAACATACGAGGACACCAGTTACCGGCCGGAGACCGGAGAATGTCAGCCAAATTCCTTCCCTCTACGGCCAAGGACTACATACGGAGACGTAACCACTTCCGCAAGGATACATGTAAGAAACACCGTGATTTCCGGCCACCTCCGTCGCTATGCCGGCGTGTCTACTATATACCTCGGAAGCACCCACGACCACCACCCACAGTGAAGACCCAGAAGGAGGAGCCAAAGAGGATGTTGGGACAAGCTGGCGGAGATGGGCGTCAGGAAGCCTGGGGAAGATCACCCTTGGAGTCTGGAATCAGCCGTGGGACTGGCTCTGCACGATACGCCCCAGTGCCGTTGAGTGTCGTCTAACTTACCGAGGCCACGGGTGATTACTCATTGCCAGAATGTGTACATCTTCATCCTGGAATCCCATCGTCGCTAAATCCCGTCGGCACGCACCTGTAGCGGGTAACAAGGACCACGTAATGTACACTGATCGCAGGCATGGGGCCGACAATTTCAGGACAACCCCTGGATCTTTGTGATTCGGCTTCTCTACCTCGTACGCTTCTATCCAGCTTCACCCCCTCCCCTTCAACGAAGGAAGGGCCACGTATTCTAAGTTCTCCTGGACCGTCCAAAGTGTTTCCCCGTAGGTTCCCGGGGCTTCTAAATCTGCTGCCGACCGCTCCTTTCGTCTCACGTTACTCCTCGGCTCCCTTAATGACGCCGTCGCAGAAGATATATGGCCTGTGCGATCCGAGAGGGATGCGCCCGGAGACACCATTGCAATTCATGAATCCTCATAATCTCATATATAAGTCATGCAAACCCCGTAAAGCGTCCAAGCAGTGAACGCTCTAGCCCGTGGTACCGCGCGCTCGGTTCCGATGGCACGGAAAACAGGCGACGGCCACGCAGTCCAAATGGGGTCGTCGGCAGGATGTGTGGATGCCGGTAGCCGTAGGCGGGATGATGTGCCAGACACCTTGCACGTCCACGATAAACTGCTGTGACACACCTCTATATCCCCTGCCTCTGCCCGTCCGGCTCAGTCGTTACTCGTCTATAATGGATCCATCACAAGACAACCCAACCCGGCCATGGAACCCAACCCGACTAGTGTTTTCATCTAGGGGTAGCTAATACTTCTTCTCATCTCTTGATCAGCTTGTACTTGCCCCCCACGAGCTCCAGCTCCCCGTCGGCCACCTTCTCCGAGAGGAACTCCTGCAGCTCCTCGTTGCTCCACGCGAACCCTTCGGCAATGAGCATCTTCAGCATCATGGCGATCTGGCCCAGCGGCGCCACCGGCATTGAGTTCGTCAGCAGTCCCACGACGTACTGCCAGTACAGCTGCCGCCTCTCGCGCTCCTTGGCGCCCATCGCCCCTGTCGTGCCTGACCGCTCCTTGGCGGGCTTGCGGGCATCGCCCTCCAGCGCTGCCGGGGCGGACGCCGACGTCAGGAGGCCCGGCCTATGGGTGGCAGAGTGCTGCGCGGTGTCCTGGGTCTCGACAACGGCGTAGGTATCCGCTTCGACCTGCCGCAGGACGCCACGAGACTCCCAGAACTCGAGAGCCTGGAAGACCAGCTCCTCGTCCATTCCGAGCATCTCCTGCAGCTGTAGGCCGGTGCGGCGGACAGGTTCAACATCTGCGTCATCGGCTGCGTCGGGATCTTGGAAGGCGTAGATAGCCGCCGCTTCGTAGGTCTTGCACTCTACGGCCAGTGTGCGGTCCTTGAGCTCCAGCTCGACAGATGCCTGCCCCAGCTGATCAAGCCAGGCGAGCTTGCGGGACGACTTAAGCCGCTCATATCCTTTGTTATAGAGTGCCTGCTGTTCTGCCACCGGGTTCGGCAATAAGAATGCGTCGTAGACGATATTCGGCCAGTAGAGGCGGGACAGAATGCGCGCATGATATGGCATCTGATCTGAAGACTGGTCCCTAGCTGTCTCGACCTGTGAAGACATTGACCGCCCAGACGGCCCAGAAGGAGTGGTGGGTGCGCCGAATACCCTGGATTGCAGCTGTGGCTGAAGCGACGGTTGCATACCTTGCACCCTGCGAATGACGGCGTCGACGCGGCGTGAATCGTAGATGTCCTTGATCATGACGTCGCAGTTCTGCAGGGCACCTTCGCCGAAGCGCTTCTTGAGTAGGTTGAGCACCTTGATTTCCTGATCGAATGACGGCTGTCCCGACAGCAACCGCTCAGCGACGGTACTTTGGAATTCCTTGATAAAGACGTCCTGGGATCCAAGTGCGCTGATCAGCGTGCCGATTACGTCTTCCGACTTGGGCCGTCGGTAGTTAACTCCTGCATCAACGGGGTCAGGAAGCCACTCCATATCATCCCAGTCCAGGTCCTCGTCGTCTACCGGTTGCCGACGCTGTTGTGAGGGATCATTGAGGATGACGGCGAGCTCAACGAGCTTGCCTGTGCCCTCCGTTTTGTCTACCTTCGTTGTATCAGTGGCCGATGCGTCATCTTCTGCTTTGGCCTCGTCTAGCTGAGCTTGCTTTGCTTCCTCGGGACTCGCCAATAGACCGTTGACAACTATACGCACCGCGTCGTCACGCTGGCAGAGATATATCTGCAGCGACGAGACGACGCGACTAAGAAGAACTTTGGAATTGTCAAGGGCGTGGAATGTGCGGATCATGGCTATATAAACCTGGAGGATCTGGAGCGTTGAGCACGCGGGATGCAGGAGTCGTCTCTCGAGTGCGGCCGAGAAGGCATCAGTAAGTTGCAGACGTCGCTGGGGAGTGGTCACGCTGGCCCGCAGATCGTCCAGTCCGCCCCTGCTCTGAGGCCACTGCAGGACGATGTCGTACAGCTCCGAGATGCGCAGGGCGGCAAGACGGCCGACGCCGATCTCTTTCCACTTCTTAACATCTGAGAGCGAGACGCCGCCGGGCTGATGCTTGATTCCTGCGCCTTCAATGCCGCTCAGGACCTCGAGTGCGAGCCGGGCGTATTGGTTTTCGATCCAGTCGCAGAGTAAGACGATGCACCAAGGCGCTGAGCCAAGGCTGATGGATCGCGCGGCCCTCTTGTCCAAGCCGTCTGGCGCCTGAGGCTTTCCAGGGGTCCTCCACAGCCGGGCGTATGACCTGTGTACGTATTCTGTCATCATGCTATCCATGATCTCTGCGAACAGGATCTGGAACCTCTCTCCTGCCAATCCAACCTTGGAGAGTGCATCAACCAATTGCAATAGTCGTTTTCGTGCTGCGTCGGCCCGGATGCTGTCAGACCTTGGCCGGGCAGGTTCAGGCACTCCGACATCCCGGTTTCCATCGCTCTGGTTAGGGTTTGCCCTCGGCGCAGGCATCTCTAGTGTCGTGCTCACAAGGCGCAGCAGGACAGCCCGGAGCGAAGCCATCAGGGACGGCGAGGCAGAGTTGCTCACGAGGGCGTGGATGTCTCTACGGAAACGAGTGACTATGACACCAGGGGTCACGGGAGGCTCTCCGGCGCCGAGAATGGGAGGGCTACCGGCATATATGTCGTTGCTCTCTCGTTGTAATCCGCGGACTATCAGCGAGAGACAGTAGAAATACTGCCGAAGAGCTGCCTCAAGCGTCTGCACACTACTCTGCACCACGACCATGTGGCTGTCATAGCCATCGTCGCTCCCATACCCCTGGCCGGTGACCATGGCGGGTCCGGAAAGGGCTGACAGAAGAGGGAGAACATGCTGGACAAAGTGTCGGCGGACCTGCTGGGTATGCCACGACAGAATGTCCTCAGTGTGTGTTGCCTGGGGAAGGAGAGTCGGCGCATTGAGAATCAAGCGAAGGGCTGCATTAAACTCGACCTCGTCATCCTGTGAATGGAACTGTGATTCCGGGGCCAAAGTGCCGAAGGAGTCCTCCGCAGTCACAGAAGACGGAAGCACCAGCCGAGACGTGACGACGTGCCACGCACGGTCATACTTGACTTGGTCATCCGCTGCTGCATGGCCGCGGAACAGGGGTTGGCTCGATGGCGAGAGAAACGGTGACGCTGAGACGAGGGGAGCGTCTATGGACGTAGCCAGGTCATCGCCATCTCCCTTGGTTCCTCCCCTGCTGAACGGGAGTTGCTGCCGAGAAATGGGATCTCCAAAGACCTGCCCCTGGTCGGGAAACCTCAGTGATGGCGTGGAGTGTGGTGTTGGCTGTGATATGTCCGTCTGGAAGACTGACTGGAAGACAGCTCGCCGCCGCGCCTCCCACCTGGACGCTGCTGCTGCAGTCATTGTTCAGGAGCGTGTGGACGCCACCCTGGAGGTGAAGCGTGATGGTGTCTGTAGGATCAATGCTTTCTCCCAATGAAGCCGAGGTGAAGTCCGTCGCGCTGCTCCAGTTGCGCCTCGCACGCCAACAAGAATCATTCCTCCTCTCAGCCCCGCCAGTCCAAGCGAAGGAAGCTGGACGCCAACGCACACTCGTGCAGCTCAGCCTGTCGCACGAATGCAGGACCCGGCGCTAAGCAGGAAATGTGGCTTCTGCGCCACGCGTGCCTACTTGCTTGCTCCGTCTTTGGGGCCTGGCGACGATGATATTGACGTTGTTGGCGATCAGGGTCTATTCGCGTCCCCAGGCGCGTGGCTGGCGTCGGTGCTGTTTACCAAAGTAGGGCCAGGCCTCCGCGGATTAAGCGCCGGCGCTTGTAGCTTCCTGACAAATGGGAACTGCGCGCTTAATGCAGCCGCATGCATGCCGTAGCGTTGGGTGGGCACAGTGAGTGATCGAAAGGCACTGTGCGACACTGCAGCACACCCACGGAATCTAGGGTAGGTACAGTACCTACCTAGGTACCTTACCAACCTGCAAAGTACAGTACCTATCTGTACGTGGGTTTGGCGGGTATGGCGTGCGTGGGAGACTTACATGCTCATGTACCTCCGTACGTGCCGTAGTTATACGTGCCTGACCACTCGATGCAACCAATGCATCGCACTCAAGTCACGTCGCCTGCTCGTCTGCTCAGAAGGACGGGGTGGAAGGAACGTTGTAGCTGGGGCGCGCGCGCGTGTCGAGAGACCGCATTTGCCAAGTTGACTGACGTTGGAAAATGGAGGCTCGCTTCATCCTCTCGATCCTTCAGGCCATGAACGCGCGCGCGGAGGAACAATAACCTTCGCGAAGGAGCCTCCAATCGCAAGTCGCCTACCTGTCCTCTGGACGGAGTACTGTATGTACATGTGCACATGAACGCCGGACGGTGCGGATGCGAGTCCGCCAGGTTGGGCTTGGCGTACATAAGCAACTCGTTCAATGGAGTTGCGATTGTACCGAGTCCACACCACCAATCCGACCTCCCCAACGTCTTCCCTCAAGAAGAGTCTCTACATACCACAGCCGGGGACGATTAACTAATGCTCACGGCTTCTTCCGCACTGTCGCATGCATGCCAGCCCTCCAGGACACACTCTCTCTACACAGTCTGACAGTACATAGTAGGATAGCAGTCAGGACAGCCATCGGGACAGCCAGCGGGACACGACACCCACTACGGGTCGTGGCAGGGATCGCGACCACCGGCTGCCGTTCCCTACCACTAGCGCCGCGAACCGGAAAAGATCTTACCACGGGAATATCCACGAGGCGCAATTCCAAATATCCAGAGTCTGCCTTACCAGATTTGTGCGTGGTCTCGCTTCGACTGCTACCGTACGTATCTCGCCCAGAAACCAGCGGCTGGTGGGACTGCAAGCAGGGTCCGTCAGTCCCTGACATAAACTTCGTGAAGACATCCCAGTCGTCAATTTGGAATGCTCGCACACCATTCGAGGCCCCGAGGAGCACATCTCCACTCCACACGTGGGACTCCCTGGGAAAATATCACCCGGTCAGGCATTGCACCTCGAGACGAGATAGGGCCCACATGCCGTCGCTTCGGGACCGACTCTCTCGCGGCCCCGAGGTCAATTGCCCTGTCATATGTCAAAGACCCTATTGCCAGGGGCCCAGAAATCCCTCAGCTCATCACCATCGTCAGGAGCAGACAAGCAGGCACGCCTCAAGAAACGCTTCAGGGGTGAACTTCGGAGCAATCACGGTGGCATATCGCCAGCGTGGCTTTAGGCATTGCCGTTCACGGCGGGTTTAAGGGGTCTTCGGCCCACGCGGTGGGAGCCCGCATATCCGCTCCTGTCCTCCCCGTACGGCCGGCTCTTATAACCCCGTTAACAATCACTCGAGCGATGATGCCTAGGTCGGCTTAGCCTCTCGACCCAACAGGTTCTGCAAATGAGACGCATATTAGGGGATGTCGAGTCAACGTTCTCGAAACTCTGCTGCCTAGGATTGCCATCCTCATTGCTCTGCCGGAAGAGTAGCACCGATCTGTAGAACGCCCTGCCGTTGCAAAAATAGCCCTCCTAGGGTCTGCGGCCACGGTAGCTGTCGAAGACGGCGAAAGCTGAAGCGGCCGTGTTCTCCTGCGCGCCACTGCTCGGCAGCATTCGACCTCACGTAATTTCTAGCCCCCAACTTAACCTGCCCTACCGCTTGTTGATCTATACCGATACCGCCGGCCCAGCGACACTAAAACGCCGCGATCAATCTCGCGAGTTCAAAGTGCTTACTGTGGGCCGGGCTACTGAGATCCCGGAATTCGACACGTATTAGCGCAGCAACTGCTGAAACGGTCGATTGATAGCCCCGATAGCTAATGAAGGAACGGATTGCTGACATTGGCAGGTCAGGGGACACATGCAGGGCGCTGCAGACTCTAGAGTCAGGTTGGAAGATGCTCACGTTCCAGGTGGAAGAAACGGTCCGCCGCTTATGGACAGATGTCAAAGTCAAATATGGAAACGGCCGAGGAAGCACTGAGCCTGCTGCTCGGATGCATGGTACCGCTCTCCACTGCCATGGCATCATAGCTTGTCTTTATTTGGATGCCACCCGAAACGTATGTAAAGCAACACCTGGATTTGGAATGAGCTGGAGCTGCGCCCGACCGTCAGCCATTGCCAACGGTGGAGGGATATCGACGGGCAGCGAGATGTGCACGCCTTTGGCTTTGTCGGGAGCCAGTCAGTCAAGATCGAGTCGAGCAAGGGTGGGAGTCATGGTGTCCAGAGTGGTGCGATTCTGGCATCATCAGCCAGCTTTCGAGGCCCCAGCAGGCCCTGCCCGAAACTGGGGTTGGTGTGGTGCCAGGCTTAAAAAATGTCCTAGCTGGCTTTAAGGTAAGCGCCCAATTTGCTAGGCAGGGTCTACCCTGCTAGAGCCAGCCCTGTCGTCGCGATCCCGGCGCCGACTCGTCTGCTCCCCCGCCTTGCGTGATGAGGAACGGTGTCTGCAAGGGGGGGCGTGGCTGCAGAAGGTCGCGCCGACCCTCTCCGACGCAATGTCTCTCTGCCTCGCTTCCGATTCCGAAGACGCCGTCGGAATGGAACGCCGAAACGGGAGGAGCCAGCCGCAGTCCTTCTGGATTCTTTGCTGTCCCGGTTTCTTGGGACGTCGACCGAGGGAGCAGCATCTGCCTCGCTACTCGTCGCCACGCCAAACGATCGGAGATGGGGAATAGGAAACGCCGCGGCCGCGATCCTAAAGCCGCGGGGCAGACGGCGGGTACGCCGGGTTGTGATCCGAGCCTTGTAGGGCACGGATATACCAGTTCAAGTACCCCCGAGGGCATCTCCATGTGCACGCGCCAAGTGGGGGCCAACCCAGACGGTGACCATTCTGGGTTAATGGTCTCGATGTGTGATGGGGAACGACAAGCCGACGACTATTTCCGTCGCGGCTGTGCTGACTGATGAGTCTCTTCAGAGCGACCCCTACCGCATGCACTTCTCTGCCCTCTCTCGCGATTCGCTGCTGGCTCCGCGACTGCAAGTCCCCTGAAAGCCGAAATCCGGTCCGTCGATCGCCCTCTCTGTCACTTCTAGCTTGGGGCTGCTCTCAGTGAACCGAAATCCCCGTGCTCCCACGGAGCCCACGGAGTCGGAGCGCTTCTTCCTGCCACCAATACCGCCGACGCGGGTCGTCACCACCATTGTACAGTACAGTCTACTTACATGCACTCCGGAAGGCATCCACACCCTCTCCCCCCCTGCTAGGAGAGGGTGACTGCTAATCGTAGCGCCTGCGCCTATGCAATCCACGTCTGTTGTTGGCGAACGGCCCAATGGCAACCAACAACAGCTCATTTTCACCGGGACCCTGGCCTGCATTTACAAATCCGAGCAGAGGGTCTTCTACTGACCATGACTCTTCGTCGTGGTTGCATTGACGTATGTCCATGCGTCCGCTTGACAGACAACGCAACGGCCCCCCTCTTCTGCCTGTATCTTGCTGCGATTCCGAACGCTAGGTAGGGGTGGACTGGCTGTCTCCTTACGGCAGGTATAGCAGCCCTGATTAGCCCAGGCTGGCAGGGGTCTTTTTTCGTCTCCCGTCTTCATGACGGTTTGTTAGCGACCTACAGCGGATTGGTCACTGGCATTGCAGCCGGAGTTGGCGGCGTCGATCAACACTACAAGCGCAGTGATACGCCTCAGCGGCAACCACACTTGCGTAGCAAGCAGGAAACGGGAGGAAACCTGTGCCTGGCCTCGCATTACGCGGCCAGCTTGTTAACCTGCTGTTGGGGCGGGTGCAGGCGCAGTGTAGTATTAGGTGGGCGACATCCCAGCATCGTGGTTTCTGGGCTTTGTGCTGTCTGGGTCTGGGACCTACTACGCTGCCGTCACTACCTTATTATTCGTTGGAACTCGCGCGCACAGAAGGTCTGTTCCCAGCACATCCGATTCCTAGGCCATGGTTTTGGCATTGCGCCGACCAACGCGCCGACAACCTGGGTGGCAGACCTCCCGCTCTTGCACTCGGCTCGGTGCTCTGCTGCGACATTGCAGAGTTACCCCGACTCCCTGACTGGCGGGTGAAGCCGCCCACCCCAAAGTCGACTGCGACTCTGCCAGCTGGGTGGGGCGATTCTTGCTGCACCAAAATCACCTGCTACATCGGCAGTGCTTATCTTGCTGGGCCTCCTATTAAGCCTTCACAATTCCAACTTATGTTCATATTGTGTGTGTAGAGACGGCACAAAACGTGCGCATGCGGCGTATGCATAACGAACGAGGTGGCTTGCTTCAAGCCCCTTCAGTGGAGTCCAGTCCGAACCCACGGCTAAAGTAGCAAAACGTAGATACAGGCGGGAAGATAGAAAACAAAAAAAGGGTATAAATATGTATTTCTTCTCAGCGCTGTCGTTGGTTGGTTGTACGGGCCAGCAACTGTATCAAGAATCAAAGGTATATCTTCTCATGAAGCTTCGTGACCAAAAAAAAAAAAAGGGCAAAACAAGAATACCGACCATACGGATTGAGCAGAGAAAAAGACGGCCAGCGAGACGGCCAGCGAGACGGCTTTTGCTTCCCCTGACCATATCCCAAGAGTGTCCCCGTAGTTGCGCCAGTGTCCTTCGTCATAAGGTCTAAGAAAGGGATCCAAGTTATCCCACCGTCATTGTCAAGTCTACCAGCGGTGGCAGGAGACATCGGACGGGAAGAAGAAAAACAGAGCAATCATCGTCCGCTATTCTCAGGCCCGGGATCTGAAATGGAGAATCGTCACTTTCCCTCTGGTCCGTCGCGGTTCCGCATGGAGCAGGGCGAATACGCTCGCCAAATCCTATGGCGCTCGTTCGTAGCTCAGACGCAATGGGCAAGTCCATCCCAGTGCCGAGAATTCCTCAGTTCCGACGTCCACCAGGAATGTCCAGGTATGACACGCTTCCAAAAGACCTTTTTTATAGCTTCCAACCTCCTCTGGTTAATCCTGTGTTTTTCACTTTTGTTTCCTTTTTTTCTTCTATGTGTTCCGTCGTTGCTTACACTTGTCATGTAACAAGTGGCCATTGCGAGCGGTTGTCCTGGTGAACTCCGCGCCACAGTTGGGACAGGTCGCTTTAGCGGCCTGTCCCGACTTCTCGCGCTGGTGCCGGAGCAAATTGCTGAAGGTTGAGAACTGCCGGCCATTGCAACCGTGCTCCCAGCATTGTGGTTTGGGTCTGCTCTGGACAACCCGGACGCCGCCGCCCTCTTGCGCGTGTGTTGCAGCACTCGGGGGAATGACCGGGGCCATGGGGTACATCATGTCGGGACCAACAGGCCTGCTGCGGAGTAGTCAGCCTTCTATTACACGTTCTGCTTTTGAGAGTGGACTGGATCTCACTGATAATGTGGTGGTAAGCTTGCGCCAGTAGAGGTCGGGTACGCCGAGTAGTCCGCCATGTAGGGCTGTTGGTAAGGGCTAGGGAATATCGGCTGAGCCTGGCTGGACATCGGGGGAGAATAGGATGGAAGGACTAGCTGCGCGCCCATCGTTGTGGCAGGCTCGGTCAGCATCGACATGTCGCTCGGCGCCGTCGTGTATACTGGCATGCTGGGCAAGCTCGCGGTGCTGGCGAGATCGGCCATGGGAGCAGGCGGCGAAGCAACGTCGTAGGGACCCTGAGACGAATTGCTGCCAGCTCTCTTGATACGGGCCGTGACCTTGGAGTCTCTGCGCGCCTGATCACGCTGACGCTTGAGCTCCCGCTGCTCCGGGGTCAGGGCTCCGCGGGGCGGACTCGCCGTCACAGATCTTGAACCACTGGGAGAGGCCATGCTCTCTGAGCCATACGACCCAAGGTCATGACCGAGAAGACCGCTACCCGGCTCCAAGACTACATCTGCCGTCAGTAAGAAACACCGCCATCCTCGACGGGGTTTTACAGGCTCACCTGGCCAGGTAAAAGATGAACGGCTACCCATGTTGAAATGGCTGAAACCTGGGTCGAAGTGAATAGCAGCAGCCGTACTGGGTGGTTTAGTTAGGACTTAAACAAAAACTTGAGAGAGGAGTCGCACCTCATAGTTGCTGGTTCCGAGGGTTGCAAGGGAGAAGAGGACGGTGTCTGAGAGTAATCCTGGGCTGGATCTACTCGTAATATCGGCGCGATCTCGGGTTCAGAGGATATATCAAACCACTCTGCGGCATTCAGGACGTCGTCGGACAGAGGTGGAAAAGGTGAAGAGTGAGCCTGAGAAATGGGGGTGGGTAGGTATGTGGGCGAGAGAGAGGCCGTGTAAGTCGGAGGCGGCGAGAGTCCTTGGGAGGAGGACGGTCTGCCGGGCTCGAAATATGTAGCTGCGGGGGATCCAACGATGTTTAGACCTTGCAGGAGGGCTTCTGTGGTGGACACGCCGCTTCCAGCTCGAGACCTGGGGGCGAGTGAGTACGTGTCTTCCCGACCCTGACCCGAGTATTCCTGATCCATAGCAGAAGGAAAGAGTGAATAGACAAGACCTAAGAGACTTCGAATGGCACATACGTAGTCTTGTTACGTGTCTGTCAAGCTCCTAAGAGTGAGAGCCACGAGCCAATACCGCGGAACTGCCGTCTTGGAGATTCACCAAGCCTTATAAAGCAGCAGGAAGGTAGATGCCGACAAGCTGTGTTCAAGAGCCGGGTAGTATGGAGTCGTCGTCGTTTGAGGTCGAAGTAGTTGAGCCTATCTTTGGAAAAAGGAAGCTTAAAGTCATCTCAGCCTCAACGGTCTCCAGGGAGCAGGGCCATGGGGATTATAAATTCGGCGAGGCAGTACATGTGGAGTGCCACCCCCCGTAGCCAGGACTAGCTGCCGTTGCGCATGACGGAAGAGGAAGAACAGACGAAGTGGACTGGGCCCTCTGGCCCTGTCTTAGTGCGCAGGACAGGCTCGGGACGATTGAAGGTCACCCTCGAGAAACAGATGTACAGTGTATGGGGATGGCAGGGAACATGGATGCGCATCTAAGTGGGCAGAGAAGAACGACGGCCGGGAGATGACCGGGGCGAAGGGAAAAAGGGGGGGCGTGGATGGAGGGAAAAGGGAACATGGATACAGGGGTGGAAAGGGTGTCGAGCCAGGACCGGACAGGACGCCAGGACACTGCAGGACACAAGAACAGAGACGCCAGGCTGGCCGCCCTTCAGGTCGGGACCTTGTCAAACGGCCGTACAGGTGGTGGACAGCGAGGGTACTCGGAGAGGTACCTGCGCATGCACCGCTGCATCGCGCCGCTCTCGGTACGAAGTACATGGCGGGCGGGGGTCATGGAGGAGAGAGAGTACAGGCCAAGGAGTGGTCTGTTTCTCTGTGGATCTCACCGTCTCTGTGGTCGGGGAGCGTGGCGCGGGCGGATGGGGGGATCGCAGGCTCCAGCATTTCCCTGCGCTTGTCTGGCCTGTCTGGCCGCCCTGTGCCGCCGCCGTGTTATGACGGAAAATTGGAGAGCAACCAAGCCCCGGCTATCCAGATGCCCAGATTGGGGTACGGAGTACACGGGCTCCAGGACATCGGTACTTTCTAGACGACATCCGCCGGTGTAACGGCTCATTTTGCGCGGCGTGTGATTCCATCCCCACTGCGTGCGGTACAGTACGCGACGCAGCAGCTTGCTGTGCCGCTAACACTGGCCGCCTGCCCTGAAGAAGAGGCGGCAGAACAACAGAAAAAGGAATAAGAGCGAGCTAGCCAGTGTTAGGGGTCTCGTCAGACGGCACCTAGTGCAGCAACCGTCGACCAGATCGGGCCCAACAGGGTGTCCACAGTGGCTCTCCTTGGACGGGGCGGCGTGAAGAGCGTGAGCAGCGCTGCCAGAGACGAAACTGGAATGGCTGCTCCAAAGAGCCCTGCAGCGCATTCTTGTTGAGTCAGGCAGGACCCAGTCCTTGTCAGTCGGGAAAGAGAGAGGAGATTAGCCCGGGCCACAGACACCCGGAGCTGGGTGGTGCTCGTGACTTGGGAGCAGACCCTACGATGGAGCAGGATGCCACGGGAAGCGTCGAGATGCGCAGCTTCACAACAGCGTGTGGCGGACACTATGGCAACAGAGTACCAGATACTCGACCGCTATCCCATGCTGGGTACCCAGCTGCCAGTCTTAACGTCCTCATGGTACGTCTGCGTGTTGGGCCAGCAGGTAGAAGACTGAGCGGGCGAGTTGCGCCCTCGTCCGTGCCATGGAATAGTGGGACGACAGAGGAGAAAGAGAGGGCCTAGAGGGCCAGAGTGGCCCAGAGGAGACAATCCCCCACTCGGGCTGGTCCCCAGGACTGCGCCAGAGCGAGCGCGCACCCACCGGAGAAACGAGGGAAGGAAAACGCGATGCAGAGGGGGGGGAATTGACAGGTGAGGAGGATCGGGATCCCTGCTCGTATATCATGGACGTTTTGGGTTCCAATTCGATTAAATACGCAAGCGGCAACAGAAGCGAGCTTTTCCTCTTTGAGAAGGTTAAACGAGCGGTACATCGGCCATGTACACAGTAGGCGCAGCTCGTTTGGCCTCCGACATGCGACATGCGCTTGCCTCCCAGCTGCCCACGCACCTGGACTGGGTTAATTGCGCGCCAGGATGGGTGGTCGCAGATGTACTCGTACGGAGTACATGCGCACTTGGGTACCTATTCAAGGTACCTACACAGTACGCAGGTACGTATACGTTAACACCTAGCTGCCTTACCTTGAGAAGGTGGATAAGTCGGTAGGTACCTACCCAGGTACCCCTAGGCGTTCTGGTAGGGCTTTTTTTGTTATTTTTTCTTTCTTTCACTGCTCCCCTGCCACCTGGCGATCGTCCGACGACAGTCCCCGCGGGGCTTGTGCAACCACTCCGCTCTCTACAACCGCCCGCCAGCCGCTGTCTCTCGCAGTATCGGTCTCTGTGTACCTATCTCTGCCTCCTTTAACCACTCGACGCAACAACTCCAATTTCTCTCTCCCCGCTCTGACCCCCTCTGGTCAGACAGAGGGTCATATCACATCATCCAACCGGACCAGACGGCCACTGACATGGTCGCCTGCACCTGCACGGTTTGGCTTGCCGGCTCCGCACAACAGCTTCACAAAAGCTTGCACTTTGGCGTGCTCTAAGGGCCTCGAAATTTGTCAGATCATATGCCAGAAGGGACGGTGAAAGTTATGTGTACTTGCCTGCCTACCTTTAGGTTCCGGCTAAGGTTGGTACCTTAGCCTTAGCAGCGTCGTGCTACGCCCGGCTTCTCTGTCCGGCTTCTTCCCGTCGCCTCTGTCGGTCGGGGCTCCTGGTCCGAAGCTCGGACATTGTCCCGCGACTCGTGCGAGTGCGCCCGGGCTTTGTACTCATAGCTCTGGAGTCGCTCTCTGAGCTGGCCGGGCTTGGAGCCATGACCATGTGGGGGCTGTTTGAGAGGCATTTGAAATGACTGTCACCAGTCGCCTGCTCCCCTTTCTCTCCACGCTTCTAATAAAAGCGAGCGAAGGTTATGACGCCCCTCTTTTCGACTCCGCTGATCCGCGACGAGCGCGACATCGTTTGACAGCTTAATCCAGCCAACGTACCGGCGTTCTACCGAGTGCGAACGTATTCTAGGTATGTTATTGTACCTAGACATGCGGGCATGGCCGGCAAACCCGCCGGGTTTGCCGACGCTGCGGGCGGGCACAGCGGAAAGCAGAGAAACGTCGCGAGGAGCAGAGATTCAGCGTGCCTACGTTATCCTCACACACGGCACAATTGCTGAGGAAGAGAGGGCCAGAGGCAGTCCAGTCAGCCGTAGATGGAATCTTCCGTCGTTGCTTCGATACCGCGTTGGATCCAGCCACACCCAGCATCCTGGAACGCGAACCTCCTTCCCGCGGTTTGCCCCTGTTCCTTTCCGAGGGGCCCAATCAGCAATCCAGCAGACCTGGCGCTCGTCTTTGTTGGGCGCTTCAGACAGTCCGTGGAGGCTGCGCAGAGATGATCTGCCCTGCCCTGCCCTGCCTGCCCTGCCGCGTCTTGCTCATCCACGACCCGCACCATTTCGTTCGGCGTGCTACTTCGGTACTAGGTAACTTTGCTCGTAAGGGACGAGAGGTCGTCCCACTTACAGCAGCGCCAGGCAGCTGTACCGTAGGTGACGCAGACCGCCAGGACTTCTGGGTCCTCCTCCCGAAGTTTCCGGCGTCCCGGCAATGGCACCGCCGTGGAGACTCCACACACAACGACCGCCGCTCTTCGCGTCCGTACACTACAAAACGTCACTGGCGTAGGAAGGTAATAACATCATCGCCGGTCAAAACAATGGCTTGCGCCATTTGGGCCCAAGTCTCATCCCCGGCACCTGGGCTACTTAGCTCGACGTACGGGACGGACGGACGGTACAGTACAATGCCCGAGCTCGCGTTAGTCGAGTAAAGGGTACGGACGAGAGATGATGGACCAACACCATAATTGCTATACGAACCTGGACGCTAAGGCAGGCTGGTTTCACGCTTGTCCGAGCGATCGAGCACGGGAATACAGCCGGGCCCAATGCTGCACCTTGACCACAGACAGATACACGCCGGTAGCCACACACACCCGGGATGCCGGCCGGCAAATCGACCAACCAGCCGCCGATGCTTTCGATCAAGCTTCTTGTTCCCAGAACGCAGCTGCATTGGGTTAAACGACGTCATGCGCAGGCGCACACTCGTGTCCAGGACAGGCATTATCCAGCGCCGCGGCGAATAACCGTGTGAACTGCAGCAGGCACGAAGCTGCGTCTCTGAGGCACTGAGATGTCACAGCATTGGCATTGATATGGTGGTATAGAGACTTTGGGCAATTTTACGACGACCATAGGCAGCACAATTTCTCTCGGGCAGAGATATAGTTGATCCAGCATCCCTTGGCGGACGGATCTCTGTGCCACCTCCTAAGCTCGTGCAGACGGGTAAACGGTCAAGTCTTACAGATGGAGACGCCCCAAGATCGCGCACACTACGGAGCCCTTGCCAGTGAAAGATTGATGGTCAAAAATTTCCAGTGTACTTATGTTGTTGCCTAATAGGTGTTGCTGCAAGCAGAGGGCCGCAGGATTGTGCTGGCGCGGCGCTCTGGAAACATGCTGTCTCCCTGTATCAACGTTACTATTTCTCCCTCGGATCTCTCACTCCAGAATGCCGCCCGATGTCTGCGTTGTCCTTCCCCGACCTCCCAAATGGAGAATACTTACATACATACCAAGATATCGCGGCTGTCATGGCGCCTTCTCGTTTCAGCGTTTCTGAAGGATCCGCCGCTTCGCCATTTTCCCGCTGCAACCCTCTTATCTCAGATGTCTTCACTGGGTCCGTCCATCGTCTCTGCCTCGAGTCCGCGAGACCAGCCGTGGCCAGCAACCCTATCTGGCGGTTATCACAACCAATGACCACAGGGGTTCTGCTCCCAGTTGAAGATCCCCGTCTGTCGGCGGGGCTCGTTCACACCACTAGACGCTTCTCAGCACGTTGCTGTGCATCGCGCCGGTAGACATCGCTGGTGCCCAACCACAGGGGCATCTCCAGCCATTTGACCAATCTGCCAAGGGTGAGTGGCCTGACTGAAGTTTCAGCCCCCTTTGCATCGTAGAGCATCCTGCAGCGATCCCTCTCAAACTGGAAGATTGGAAATGCCGCAGATTAGGTCTGTATTGGCAAGGCAGGATTGCGGTGAATGGCCTCTGCCAAAGCAACGGGACGACTTGAAGCCAGACTGAGTTTCTTCCGATTGGGCCCTCCGATAGACTGGAACGGCGTACTTGGTGTTGAACCCCTGCCGGCCCCTGGGACCCTCCTCTACCAGCACGGGGGAACTCGGACTTAATTCCAAGCGAAGGAGCCGGCGGGAGGCGCTCGCTTCCTCCCCGCCTGGTCTGGCCGGGGCCATGCCAATTGCAGAACTGGTGCTTTTGGGAGGCGGTGAAAGCGTTGTTGTAGCCGCCAGAAAAGCAGCGCCACGAGGCGCCTCGATACCGATCACGCAGGAGAGCAACCAACAAGCGCAGGAGGCGCGAAGCTTGGCCCGCTGCGCTGGCCAGGGGGACACAGGGTCAGCCAGCTCTCTCGAGCGATGCAGCAGGGGACACTGCGCGATCACAGTCAGTTGCAAAGACAACGGGACGGTCCCCCAAGTACCCGACCAAGTACCTCAGCGTTACACAAGAAGTCACTTCGACAATGGTTGATGGTTGTTAACTTGTCTTGTGTTGTGCTCGGGTGGGGCGTGCGGCCCCCAAACCATCGCGCATGTCGCCTGTCGTCTCCATCCGTCGTCTCCGTTCGGTCCTCAAAATACTCCCGTACATGACGCTACTCCGTAGGATGGTGGGAAGTGTCGCTGTCGCTGGCCGGCGTCTCCAGCGGCCAAGGCGAACGCAAGGAGACACGTAGTCGTCCCTTGGCCGCGAGACTGCCTGAGTCACCTGGGATGTAACCTCTATCACCCTGATGATGGGCATCATCATCAGCAGGCAACGCGGGCACTTGGAGGTGCGCTCTGCCGCTTGCATGCACGCCAGGGGTGCCGGCTCATCGGCGAGTGACACAGTCAACTCCAACCGACTACAGTAGAGGGGAAGAGGCCGGCGTGGCAGATCATTCGTATAGCGATGAATTGCATTGACCGCTCCCCTCTCTCCAGGACGGGCCAATATCATGGCCGCACAACCCGCGCAGAGCTGCACAAAACACGCCCTCACCTCGCACAGGTGTGGTCTTACAGAGACGGTATCCCTCAGCCCCTGTGCTCGCCTGTATTTAGGCTGGTTTGCCGGAGAACGACCGAGTGTTGCGTGGCCCCCCTCTGCGTCCCTCTCGTCCGCTGAGGGGTTGTGCGCTTGATCCTTCAGCTCTGTGTGACCTCCTCGCGTGGTACAAGCCCCCCCCCCCCCCCTTGGCGTTGCACGCGCAGTGTACGATATGCGCCGGACGGAGACGGCAGACTGTTGCAGATTCTGGGATCAGCGGACTAGACGCTGCACTCACTGCACGCAACCTGCAGGCCTTTTTTGCCTGAGATCCACGCCGTACAGAGACGAACCAACTCGTCTACACGGGCGCTCTCTATCATCTAGCATATCCCATCGAGGTCTCTCATATTGGCAACCGTCACTTTGTACAGTACCGAGAGCTACTCTCAGTCAGTCAGTCAGTCAGTCAGTCCGTAATTAGACTACGCCAGCGAGGCGTGCCTGCAATACCAGCAGCAGTGCCAATGGGGCGATGCCCTGCTTGCGGTTGCATGGTATGCATGTCGACCTCGACATCAATTGACAGACAACCCCGCAGACGGGCCAGGGATCGTCTGTCGCGCTGTCACCAAGAAAAGAATTGTTAGAGTCACCGACATTCGCCCCCCTGAGCAAGGCGGTGTCACAAACCACACGACTCGGCCTTTCCTTCCTGTCTCAACCGCCTGGCACGAGAGCGAGCACAGCGTAAGGCTGCGATCTGACTGCTCGGCAGGGTTCGCAGTGTCACTGCCGCCGTGGCACAGGAAGGGAGTTAGGAGGTGGTTCGGCTGCTGCTGCTAACCTGCTAGGCCGCCGGCGTTCCTCCCCAAGCCAGGTCCAGTGTGCCGCCGGAGTTGTGGTCAACTCGTCGACTCGTCGGTACGACATGCGTGCGATGGGTGCACGACCGAGAACGTCACGAGAGTTGTGGCACGTTTCTTATTGAGGCCCAGATTCAGCCCTATCCGCTGTCGCAGGCTGGCCTGCTCTGCGGTCCGCCATTTACCCCGGATTCCGCGATTCCATCGCGTCTGCCGCCGAAGCTTTTCGAAGAATCCTTGTGTAACGCCGTCTTGGAATCCTTCTCCTCCCGTCCTTTAGTCACTCACCACGAAACTGCTCTAGGATCGCTCTCCAGGGTCCAGCCGCCCACGTCGACTCCGATGCGGATTCCGCCGTGATCAAGGACTCTTGTGTGTCCTTCCAGAAACGGAGCCTCCAGACACCGCCGAGCCCGCGATGACCGACCGAATATCTTCTGCATGGCCCGCATCTGACTCACAGTCTGTTGCTCAGGCCGGCGAGACATGCAAGCATCTGCCCATGAGCGCCGATCGAAAGGGGCAGGTCGCTCAGGCTCGCTCTGCCCGACCGCCCGCCCCGATCCCGATCCCGATCCCCTTCCTTATCCCTCACGCCGGCCGGCATGCCCGTCGAAACTTGGGTCCCATCGCGCGATGGGGAGGGGTTGGACAGCAGCCTGGAGATACGACGATGCTGACGACTGGAGACGGTTGCGCCGACGATAAGTGTCACCACCATCAGGGGTGGGGTTATCATCCGCCTATCTGTGTTGTGTCTGATACTCGCTCATTCTCCTCTGCGGCACGCGGTACTGCACAGTGCATATCATCGCTGCGCTAATTTCTCTTGTCATCTTCTTGTTTTGTCCGGTCTCTGACCTCTCTGCCACGCCTCTCCAGCTCATGTCAGATCCTTAACGTCTCTGGCTTGCCACACGAGGTACCTCTTGTCGCCTCAGCCCAGCCCTGTAGGGCAGCAAACTCCCTGCTCCGTAGTCGTACTCCATAATACATACAGTAGGTAGGTCGGTAGGTGCTGCTAAGATTAACGGCGGGCCAGGGTTGGCCGCATCGCAACTCGGCCAGCTCCCGATCTCCTCTCCTCTCCTCTCCTCCCCTCCCCACTCATCGAGTGCGAGCAACGCCAGTGGCCCAGCCATCCCGAACCCGAGCGGTCGGACTCAGTCCGATCTGCTTACCCATATGGAGCCGACCGACCCCCCTGCCGGTATTTTGCCCGTTTCGCTTCACAACAGCGTGCCGGGAAGCCCACTATCACTGCTCCGGGCACTTACGCGGGCACTTCTGTGTTCGACCGGGCTTTCTTGGCCTAGCGACGCCAAGACCCCGGCTCACAATGAGTCGTTTCTCGCACTCGGTGTTTGAAGCAGGACAGACGCCGACGACTTGGTTGCTTTGACACGGGCCAACTGATGTCCCCGTGGGCATCACAGTCCCCGCCCAGCCTGCGAACCCCCCGATGCCTGCACTCCCCGTCCGTCTGTCTGTCGCCAGTCGTGTGCGCCGGACTCCCGTAACGCCGCCCACCGAGAGCAACACACCGAGTCCTCGGTGATAAACCTTGTGCCCACGCCGAAAAGGCCGTTAACTCCCCCTGTCCCAGAACGCCGGCGATTTGGACCTGTCACCCTGTCACCTGGCCCTCGAGCTCGGCGGCCCGTTCGTAAAGGGAGCGATACAGATCGCCGCACGCTCTTGGCCATTAGCTAACGCGCCCGGCGGAGGTGACGGCGTGCCCTGGGGCGCCGCCGCCATCCGTAAACTGGCAAAACAGGGCACAGAACAAACGTTTGAACCGGTCCCATGTAGACTAGAAGCTGCGGCTTGTCGCACTGTCCAGAGACTTCTTGGACGCCAAGCTAGGAGACCCCAGCGTCTGTCATCTACTCTGCACTACGGGGCGATGGAGAGACTCTGCACGTGTACAATGAGCCCAGAGTATCGACAGTTCGACAACTAGCACCAGCCTAAGGCCCAGCTAGAGCTGCTCCAACCTTCACGCTACGACTGTAGCCGACGCGATCGGTAATAAGGCGGTCAAGTCAGACTTCGAACAAGGTTCCTCTCATGGTATGTTTGGCGTCCTGACGGAGTACGGAGTACGGAGATATCGTATGCCGGTTGGGGTAATGGGCGCAGCTTGGCAGGCAGCTTGACGGTCCGCCACCGCCCAGTCTCTTTTCAGGCCAGCATTATCTCCATACGGTACAGATCAGCAAGTGTCATGATCTCTCTCTCACTCTTTCCGACTCTCTGACTCTCTGACTCTTCTCTCGCTTCTCGGTCTTCGCTTTCGGCTTCGCTGATGACCCATGGATGCGAGCTGCACCACTGCCTGTCCAGATCTACAGTTACAGGTTCTGGCTGCAGAAGCTGAGCACATGACGTTGCCATCGCCGTGGGACCCTCTGAGCCCCCCCTTCTCATGTTAGATGCACTCACTGGCCTCATCCGCCACTCACGTCGTGGAGCTCCTCTCTCTCTCTCTCTAGCCTCTGCTGGCTGATGCGCGCCTGATAGGGCTGTGCACGACCGCCTGCGATTCGTGCATGCCTGCAATCCTGCGCACGACAATGCGAGGCGATCAGCAGAGAGCTGATGAGGTGTCGTACTATCGTAGACAATAATAGGTTGGCTGCTCCACGTCCTAAGGCTTCTTGGTGCGGGTGCGTGTGTGTGCGTGCTTGTGGCTGCCAGGGCCACTGCGCACGAGTGCCGTCTCATCCTTCCGCAAGGGACCATCCGGCGAGGCAGATTTTACCCGCCCCGGCCATTGTAGACGGGACCCTGAACCAGCTTGCGCGCTTCATCCTGCGGACCCGGTCTCGCAGGGAACTTGAGCTTGGGTAGCTCCTTTACTGGCATGGGAACAAGAGCCAAACATAGTCGAGCAGTATACGCATTTAGCATCGTCACAGACAGCTTCAAGCCTGGGCCGGAACCCAGTCAAACCTGCGCGGGATTCTGGGGACGCGATGGTGACGGAGACCTGGTCAAGTGCATCTTGATTCTCTAAGCCCATTGTCCCGTTTCCTAGCGCCTACCTACCTGTCTGCTCTCGCCAGGCAACAGCGGCTTCGTAAGTCCCGAGTGGGAACGAGTCCGTGTCGTCATCCCAGGGAGAGGAGGCCCACGGCCGGGCATCCCATGGCCACAGCGCGGGATGGCCGGCAAAAGCTCTATGCGACGCCATGATCCTCCTTCCCGTCGAGGGGTGGCTGGTTTCTCTGAACGCGCTCTCGCTGAGTCAAACGGAGACTCGGATGACGACGACCAGAGGCGTCGTTGGGGCTGCTAATTACATCCTGGCGCAAGTGTGTGCGCAAGGTAATATACGGCATGCCCCGTAGAGGCGGCCATGACACACATGGTTGTAGCTTGCCGCGACAGCTAGATGGCAATGCCCTTTCAGCCCGCCTTTGGCTTGGAGCATCGGTGAGGATGGTATCTAGAATTAGCCGCTGGGTGATAGGCCCTTGTCCTTCTTGGACTCTATAGCACGTCCACGCGCGGTCAACCCAGGCCGGCCCTAGCAAGGACGTCGAGTTCAGTATGTTCATTATCAGTCCCGAAGTCTATCAGAGGTGAGCGAAGGCTCATGTCAGAGCTTCGATCAGAGTATATTCGATCCGGGCTTATACGGAATCATACTGTGATATCCCAGATGAACGAGAGCTTGGACAGCAGCAACGCGGTGAAGTGGTTCTTAAAGCTCTCCCCAATAGCCGCGTACGTGTGCTCCTGGCATAAATCAGGCCGACCGTCTCTCAGCGTCAGCATTCCGTTCGATGTTGTGAATTCGAGTCTAAACTCAACACCTTAACTTAGGCAGATACAGAGGCTATACCACGGCAGGAGGGTGACTGCTTCTGAGAATAGAGACAGTATCACTGGGCAAAAGAGGTTGGTAGGTTCATACGTGGCAGACAGCAACTTGACTAAGGTTTAGCAGGTAATAATTACATGATACCTGTTGCAATATGCCATCTCCAACCGTCAGAAGCGGAAGCGCGACTTTTGACAACTCACTTCCCTCACCGTGGACACCAAGGGGGAGCTTGCAGGATCCAAGTTATTCCGCCATACCAGGCGGCTCATGGTCCAGCTATTGGAACTGTGCCGTTTCCGGTTTCATTCTGCCAGCACTTGCTCGCAGGAGACGGCAAACACGGATTTATGCCAGACAAGGAGGCTGATGATCCTCCATGTGGTCCCTCAGCCCCTGTCCAGCACCAGAGAGCACCAGAGAATCCAAGTCAGCGCTCGTCATTCGTCAAGCAAGTCAGCTGTATGATGGGAAGGATTCTCTGAAAGCACTCCTCCTCTCCAAAACCCCTGTGCCTGGTGCCTGTGCCTGGTGCCTGTGCCTGGGCAGACCGTACGTGGCATTCTCGATCTCCTATTGTCCCCCATGGAGTGTCCACGTCCTCAAACACCTGTCCCAGAGCGGTACAACGCCTGCTGGCTCCTTCTGTGTCCACCCTCGCACCCTCCCACTCTCGCCACCCGAAGGGACACCTACTATAGTTGCAGGCCAACCGCCAGACGCCAAAAAGGCTCAGAGAACCCATCACGGTGGGTAAAATAGGTTGCCAGACATCCAGTTATCGCGCCAACGGCGAACTGCTCCGAGCCCCCGTCTCCCCTGAAGACCCTCTGCTTCCAACCGGGTAATGAGAACGATCCCAAGTTGACCACACCCCTCCCCCTTTAGAGGGCTCGAATCCTTCACAGGCACCCTTCTGCTCCCTCTTCCCCCCTTTAGTCCCACCCTTTCCTAATACTCTTTCCCACCAGCCTCCCGAGCATCCCACCATGATCATTTAGCCCACATACCATGTTGTCGTGGACGATCGTGGGCCAGGCGGCTTGCCAGTGCCGGTAGCAACACTTTCGACCACCGCCTGGGCAAGGAGGAAGTCACAACCACCGACAACGATTCGCCACCGGGAGAGCTCTCCGTCGTGCATACGTGCGGAGGCGCAATGCCCCTTTCCCCACCGTGCCCCGAGTACAGTCTGCAGAGTCGGTGCTTTGCTAGCCACCTGATGGGTGGGAGCATCTCACGATTCTGATGGGTAGTCCCACGAGACAAGGGTGTCTCTTATGAGGGCGTGGATCCAAAGTACGTCCAGGATGCGGAAGCACGTTGGTGCCCCAACAGTGCACGATAAGAGAGACCTGCAGAGGTCACCCTCATCCTCGACCGGCATTCCGGAGCGCCAATTCGAGAGAAACCCGCATTACCCGTGCCAACCCGATGTTCCCTCGAGTTGGGAAGCCAACGTGCCAACTTTTCCCCTCCCCCTTCTCCCGCATTCACTTGGGGGGTGAGTCACTCACCAATCAGCATCTTGAATCTTGAATAAAGGGGGCCATCTCTTTCAAGGACCCGCGGGAGGCGTTCCACGCGCCGGGAGAGGGAAGAAGACGCCAGATGCGTGTGGACCTGTGCATATGCTATGGCAGGTGCAGAAGAAGGGTGGCAGCACGGCGAAGGTGGGCGTAGGTAAATATGGTCGGGGTCATATGTAGCGTACGCTGTAGGTGCCATGATCGGACTAGATGGGGTATTGGCTCTGCATAGGCGCAGTCGTCAGAGATAGACGAGCAGGTGGCTGCAGGGGACGGCGGCCGGTAGGTCAAGGACTGTGTCCGTGTTGTGCCGAGGAGAGTGTGGGATGTTTCGTCGAGGATGACAATGGTGACGATGCGATGCCGCCTCGCAGAGTGTCTGTGGTATCGTTCTGAGCCTGGACTGGCGAGGATGTCCTTCGCACAGCCGGACTTTGGACTCTCCCGATCCTGCGGCGAAGATATCACACGAGTCTGCGCTCTTGAGTCAGGACTAGTGCGAATGAGCAAAGAAGGAGGAAAATCGGCCGTGGACTTAGTGAGCCTGCAAGAATAGTGATACATTGTAGAAGCTGAAGAATGTATGGTGGCAACGATGAAGACGAATGATTGATGCTCGCTAGTCCAGCTCCAGTTAAGTCAAGGGGTATCCAGCGGCCCTGTACGGCCCCCAATTTGATCCTGCACGCCTTTCGAACGTTCCTGTCCTTTCTACCCTCCGTCCAGCCGTGTGTCATCGGCTTTCTTTTCGTAGGGTCCTTCCTTGGCCACTGTACGGCCTGTTACAGCCGGCCATGCCTCGCCTTGAAAATTGCGACCTTGTCGTCGTAGAAGAGGATCTCTCTCAGACGAAGGCGAGTCTTGTTCGCCTCGGGCTCGACGAACGAGTCAGTGTCGCTGTCTGCCCCATCTGACTGTTCCGACTGCGTCTCATCTGGGTCGGTAGGGCTCGTCGGCGTGCCCTCGTCCTCATCTTCCGTTTCCTCCTCCTCGCTACCATCTTCGTCCTGCTCATCGTCCGTTGTGTCCTCGTTCTCGGCATCGTCCTCCGAATCAGCATCATCCGTTACGACGGCATTATGTGTCTCATTGTGCGAACCGCCTGCTGCGCTAACCAGACTGCCGCCGCCATTAAGCAGACTGTTCACGGTCCCATCGGACGGCCGCGTCTCAAGTATCTCGAAACACTTGGTCGAAATACCCACATAACAAAGCTGAATTTCCGGCCGCAGCGTAATGATGTCTGCGATCTGCAGCGCCAGCTCTTTGGGTTCCAAGCTGCCGACAACATGGTCTGCGATATACGGGATGTTTAGAGATCGGAGATGGGGCACGTTAGGAAGGCGCTGCAGAAAGGTGTGCTGATGCGGAGGTCAGTATATCAGTCACCCTTACCCTATGTCACTCGGAGGGCAAAGAGTCATCATATACGCGGTGTCAATACCGATCCGGGAGATTATTGCACTCACCCAATCTTTGTAGTCCAAAGACATAGCCAGCTCTCTCAAGTTGCTCATCCGCCCACTCGTCATGTAGAGCAGAATCTCCGTCGAGGGAACCCAGTTCCGCCATCTGATATTCTCAGTACCCGACACATGAGATCTTGCGGCACTATCGAGGAGCAGCTTGCGAAGGCTCGCCCTGTGGCGCTTCAAAGCTCCTCGGAATATTGCATCCATTGTCACCGGCGGGGGGCCGCTACCGCGTCTCCGGTCTTGCAGAAACAGAATCTCCAGAGTGTTGGGCGCTAGAGTCTCCTTGATGAATCCAATGAGCGCTGGGGACGTCACATCCGTGTGAATCCTCTTGAGCGAAAGATGATATTGTAGGCCGCCATTCGGTGCTTGCATGTTTGGGCCGGGCGAGATTCCATATCCAGTACCGCTTGCCGTTGGTTGGAACTGTCTCTTCAGAAGTTTCCATAGGTTTTCATGTTGCGCACATTCCAGTATCGTGAGACTTGTCAGGACAGTCCAGTCAAATGCCTTACTGCACACCTGCATTGACAGGGGAACCCTCTCGAGTTCTAGAGTGTGTAGTTTCAGCTTCCCCTCCAGCCTTCTCCTCCCTGCACGGTCCGTCCCCTCAGTACCAGCACTGGTACATGTGCGTCTTGTAACTGACATGCCTGTGGGCAATCTTTGCTGCTGGGCCATGGGAGGAGCAGGCGGCTCTTGCCCCGATGGTGACGCTGACGGGCCTTGGCCCTGACCAGCGTGGCTCTCGTCGGCGGTGTCCGCTGACGCCGCGGGCGAATGTTGCGCATCGACAGAGTTGGGCGACGTCGCTGTCAAGGGGTGTGGTGAGACCTTCTCTCTGGTCTTGTTGCTTCCCTTTCGCCGAATCTCGTAAATGCGCCCAACAAGCACGCCAAGGACGCCGCCCAACCTCCTGTCGCCAATCAGGCTTTCCCCTGGCCACCGTGCGTTGTGATCAACTTGTTGCAGGCCCTCCCCATCCCAGGTCTGTACAAAGTCCTTGTGCGTCGCTTTACTCGAGATGCCGACCCTCAGTTCTTGCAGCCGATCCTTGGACCTCTCTATCAGCACTGACATCTCGTCTAGATACGCCAACTCGTCAATGTCCAGGACCGTGAGACTCTTTAGAGGCGGAAGCACACTGAAGGTAGGGTATTCCACACGGCTTTCGGCATAAGAGATGGTTGGCCGGGGCGCCGGGTGCGTGGCATTACCGGGCAGTGAGATTCCGATCGGCGTCAGCGTGCTGCCCAGGGGGACGACTGCTGTCGGTGGGCCTGGAGGACTCGGACTCGCGCTCGAGGACGATGTCAGACCTTCGTTGTTGTCATGCCATCGGATCCAGACCCTTTCTAGCTTGCAATCGTTGTTTGCATGATGCTCTGGAAGCGATGCCAACGCCATAAAGATGTCCGACAAAACCCCAGTAGGCATGTCCCAAACGAATGTTTCCAGGTTGGCCATTTTTGCCACGGCCAATGCCACCAGCGTCCCGAGCATCTTCCCGCTCTCCTTGGTGATGAGATACTCGGCAACCCAATCGTTCGGCCCGTTTCCGAGGGAGAACTTGCGAGTGTATTTGGCATATTCGTTTCCGACAAACCTAGACAGCGGTCTAGGTGCTCTCATACCGCGGTACAGACGCTGCGTTGTCCGAGCGAACGCACTGCCGAGGCAGAGGGTCGACAGGCCGTAGGTCAGGGCATCGACGCTCTTGGTATCGGACGCGGTCATATGGGCATCGGGCCACACGATGTCGAATCTAGCATATATGTGAGGGATGGCAAGCGTATGTAGAGTCGAGTTCGTTAACGCCAGGGAGGTGAGATCATTGGTATGTGTAATCTGCAGAACCACATGTTAGCGAAACCGGAGACATAACTTGTGACCAGACTGGTCCTTGCCTCTTTGACGATAAGACGGAGGACATCGACGGGCAGCTCCAACAGCGTGACAGGCTTCTTCCTTATGGGGATATCGTGCAGCTCCCGCTCCGTGCCCTGTGGGGACTCCGAGGGAGACTGCAGTTGCCCGGAGGGTGCGTCGCCGACGTCGCCTTCCGGGGTATCAGTGGCGTCTCTCCATCCAGGCTTTGCAACGTGCTGGATGGATTTGAAGACATCCTGGAAACCATCTGCTGGCACGTTGCCATCGGGTACCGAGGAGGCCGAGAGCTGTATGGTGGCTGCTGCAGCGTCGTGAGCCATTACGCCGGCGGGAGATAGCCGGTCATGCGTCCCCTGCTGAGACTTTGTAGCCGTGTCTAGACTCGGAAGAGGGCGGAAGGAAGGCAGGCGACGAGGCAGACCGAGGACGATCTGGTTTGATAGATGTTGGTTCAGTCCAATATGCCGTATGGGATGTTATGTCGCAGTTTTTAAAGATGGCGGATTGCGATGGTGTGTTTCGGTTGAGATCCCGTTGGCCGCTGGTCAGTGAGGCTGCTGTCAGGGAACTCGAGTACCTTATTAGTGGGTACTTGGATGCTGGTGCCGCACGGAGTATCCCAGCGGCACCTGTCAATGGGCCTCTGCACTTGTCACGCTGCACTATGGGGCCCCTGCAAGCCTCACAAGGACGTACTACACGATAGGCTTGGTTTGGACCGTAGCTTTGCCGTGTATGCTAGGCAGGGACCTACCTACCCAGGCTACCTTAGGTACCTAGGCATGCAACTTACTGTACGTAGAACAGGAAACTCGTCTTCTCTGATATACCTAAATTCCTCTATAGAAATAGGTATTTTCGCTAATATCAGAATGTTGTTACCTGGAAGTTACAGACGAACTTAGTGCTACTTGTCGAGTAAATCCTACCAATGTGGACAGCCTCACCTGGGGGGACGCAGTTCCTTCCAGGGGACTTATGTACTGCGAAGCCCACGTGACAGAAGCTATGACTTCGATCCACTTGTACAGTACAGTACCTCCCGTACATATTAGTCCTCCACAAGGATGACATAAACACAAGCTGGCACAAGCGCTAGCGTCAAGGTACTCACATAATGTATCTTTTTTACCCCTCCATATGGGGCCCCTCGAGAATATTGACTTGGGCGACGCAAAAAACTGAAGCACATCTGCCGTGACTCAAAAGAACAGTGGGAAAACAGTCACGACGCCTGCCCTGGTTTTCTGCACCGACAGGGCCTGACTGCAGCGCAATACAAGTGCCCACGGTATTGCTCACGCCTTCTTATATTTTTCCTGGAGGAATTGATCCTCGTCTCACTCGCACCGCCCTCCCAGTCCCTCCTCTGCGCCGACACGCCTGACACGAATACAACAGACAGGCAGACCTCTCTCTGCGACCGCCAACATGTCCGCTCCGGTCGTTCCTGTCCCGTTGGACCCAGCGGCGAGCGCGCTGAATACCCTCAAGATGGAGAACACTGAGAAGCGCGACACTCTGATCACCGACGAGAAACGGTTTCAGGCCGAGTGGGAGAAGTTGAAGATCTTCGAGCAGAACGCTCCCAAACCCAACGAACCCCAGCAGCCCAAGTTCTATGGTACTATGGCTTACCCATACATGAACGGGTATGCAAATCTGGAAGGTGTCGTCCTTGTTCGCTTCGATGAGTAACACTTCTTCCCGCAGGACTCTCCATGCCGGCCACGCCTTCACCTGGAGCAAGATTGAGTTCATGACGGGATTCGCACGGATGCAAGGCCGGAAAGCTCTCTTTCCTCAGGGATACCACTGCACTGGTATGCCGATCAGAGCAGCTGCCGACAAGCTGGCGCGAGAGGTGGAATTGTTTGGAAAGAACTTCGAGGGCGCCAGGGTTGATGATCTTGACGAGCCACAGACCACAGCTGCCGACGGTGCAGCCGATGCAGGAAAGACGGACGCGTCAAAATTTAGCGGCAGCAAGAGCAAAGCCGCAGCGAAGAGCGGCAAGGCCAAATACCAGTTCCAGATCATGCTCTCCCTGGGCATTCCTCTCGAGGACATACACAAGTTCGCCGAGCCCCAGTATTGGTTGGAGATCTTCCCTGAGAAGTGTGAAGATGACCTCCGAAGCATTGGTGCCCGTGTCGATTGGCGGCGCTCGATGGTCACCACGCCGGCGAATCCGTTCTATGACGCCTTCGTTCGCTGGCAGATGAATCTCCTGAAGGAGCTCCAGAAGATTAAATTCGGCAAGAGATACACGGTGTACTCCCCCAAGGACGGGCAACCTTGCCTCGATCACGATCGCAGTTCTGGAGAGGGTGTAACTGTGCAGGAATACGTCGCTTTGAAGCTCAAGACACTCGAATGGTCTGACAAAGCCAAGCAGATCATCGGAGACAAGATCCCTTCAGATGCTGATGTCTATTTCATACCGGCCACTCTTCGCCCCGAGACTATGTACGGGCAACTGTGCTGCTTTGTGGGACCGAAAGTCGAGTATGGCATATACCGAGTCGCTAAGGATGGTGGCAAGGATGAGTACTACTTTTGTAGCGAGCGGTCGGCCCGGAATATGGCGTTCCAGGACATCTTCCCAAAATGGGGCGAGTTTCCTCGAGTGGTGAGCGTCGTGGGTTCTGACGTCGTTGGCACCCTCGTGGACGCGCCTCTCTCCGTCCATAAGGAAGGCATCCGAATTCTGCCGATGGAGACCGTCAAGCCGACAAAGGGCACTGGCGTCGTCACCTGCGTACCGTCTGACAGCCCGGATGACTATGCTACCATTCTCGACCTTCTGAAGAAGCCGGACTACTACGGTATCAAGAAGGAGTGGGCGGAAAAGGAGATTATTCCGATCATTCAGACTCCTTCCTCGAACCTCATTGCCAAACATCTCTATGAGACAATGAAAATCAACTCACCTAAGGACGCGAAACAGCTTGCGGAGGCAAAGGAACAGGCTTACAAAGAGGGCTTTTACCAAGGGGCCATGTTGATTGGTGAGTTCAAGGGCCTGTCGGTCCAAGACGCGAAGCCTCTGATCAGGAAGCAACTCCTGGATGCTGGTAAGGCTTTCAACTATGGCGAACCTGATGGTCAGGTCATCAGCAGATCCGGAGACGACTGTGTGGCTGCGTATCTCGACCAGTGGTACTTCAACTACGGCACAGACGAGAATGGTGGTGACGGGGCATGGTGCTCGCAGGTCAAGGATGCCATCGAGTCAGATCGCATCAACTGCTTCCCCAAGGAAGCCAAACACGGCTTCATGCAGACCCTTAACTGGTTGGCTCAGTGGGCGTGCAGCCGTTCTTATGGTCTGGGCACTAAACTCCCTTGGGACCACTCGCAGCTGGTCGAGAGCTTGTCAGACAGCACGATATATATGGCCTATTACACCGTTGCTCACTTCCTGCACTCTGATATCTATGGCAAGACTCCGGGCAGGTCATCCAAGCCGATCTCCCCTGACCAAATGGTTCGTATAAGATACCCCGCCAGATTTGTCTTGGAAAAATGTGCTGACAACGCCATTACAGACGGCTGAAGTGTGGGATTACATATTCCATCGCGCCGATACGGTTTCAAGTGACATTCCGCGGGAAGACCTTGAGGCAATGAGACGCGAGTTTGAATACTGGTATCCGTTCGACATTCGGGTCTCTGGGAAAGATCTGATCAATAACCACCTGACATTCTGTCTATACCACCACATAGCCTTGTTTGAGGAGAAGTACTGGCCACGTGGGCTCCGCGTCAACGGGCATCTTATGCTCAACGGCGAGAAGATGTCCAAGTCAACGGGCAACTTCCTCACCCTCCGGGACGCGACCGAGAAATTCGGAGCCGACAGTACCCGAATCGCTTTGGCAGACGCTGGAGACGGTATCGAGGACGCAAACTTCGAGGAGACAGTCGCAAATGCAACCATTCTCAAGCTCTATGAACTTAGGAAATGGGCCGAGGAGACCATTGGGGACACCCAGCTGAGAAGTGGCGAGCTCCTGCTGTTTGACAGGATGTTTTCCAACGAAATGGACAAGCTCGTCCTCGAGACAAAGCAACAATACGAGTCCACCATGTTCAAGCTGGCCCTGAAGAGTGGCTTCTACGACTTCGTAAGTGTTTCACGAGCCCACAAGTGCTTCGAAGAGCGGTTGGATGGGAACGCTAACAGCTCTGCTTCCTTAGATCGCCTCGAGAGATTGGTACAGAGAAGCGACTAAGGCGTCTGGGATCGGCATGCATCGCGACCTTGTGAAGCGCTATGTCGAGCTGCAGGCGCTCCTGCTCACACCAATGTAGGTGCCGAGCGTTTCATGCCGCGCAGAGAGCCTTTCACTGACAATCGGGGTGAACAGAGCTCCTCACTTTTCCGAATACCTCTGGCGCGAGGTCCTCAAGCACGGTGACACCATTCAAAATGCACTGTATCCTTCGGTTCCCTCGCCTGACCCTGCCCTGACGGCGGCGTTGAGCTACGTGCGCGGCGTAAGTAGCGGGAATCTCGCGGTCAGAGACGGAGAATATAGAGCGCAGTTACTAACAGAAAGAAATAGACTTCATCGAGCATCACAGCGGCCGAGGCACAACAGGCGAAGAAGGTAAGTTATCGACCTTGTCTCGTCGACTCACAAGTCGCCTGCTAATGCTCGTCACAGCTTGCCAAAGGAAAGGCTGCGTCGTTCGACCCCAAGCAGCCCAAAAGACTCACGATTTTCGTTGCCAAGGCCTTCCCAGCCTGGCAGGATAAGTGCATTGAAGTTGTGAGCCAGAACCTGGGGCCCACTGGGACGTTCGACACCAAGGCTGTGGCCGGCAAGATCAACAAGGCGGAGTTGAAGAAGGCCATGCCATTCATCCAGCTCCTGAAGAAGCGCATCGACAGCGGGGAGGCCGCGGCCGAGATGTTGGATCGGCGGCTGCCGTTTGATGAGCTGGCGACCCTGAAGGACATGATTCCCAGCCTGAAGCAGACGATATCGAAGCTGGAGACTGTCCAGATCGTCTCGGTCAAGGAAGGCGAGGCGACAGGCGAGATCGTGGTTGGAGAAGGGGATGACAAGACGACGAAGCTGCCCCCCCAGGCCGCATCGGCAACTCCTGGCAGCCCCAGCTTTCTGTTCGAGAACCGACCGAACTAGATCTAGCATAGAGAGAGAAGTTGGTGTGCGAGGCGAGTCAAACGTCTGTTGGTAGGGGGATAGGAGGACGATCTGCGCTGCTCGCGGAGGAGCAAAGCTAGAGACTAGAGACTATGTACGGAGTACCCATAGAGACCTAAAACATGGAGACGGCGATTGTCACTAGAGTGGGTGCATTGTATTCACTCTGCATTGTCCAGACCTGGACTGTCTTGTCGTGGAATCCTGTACGATCAGGCGAAGGGGGAGGGAGAAAGAGTCCTCAATATGTTGATACCTCCCAAAGGTACTTGCTTACGTAATTCGCAACTTACCTAGCAGGTAGGTACCTATGTAGTGTACCCCAAGGTACATAGCTTTTCGTGCGTGCTCCGTTGATGCCGGTCTCTGACGCCCGGACGGTCCCCCACCAGCCCCTCCCCCCACCGCCGTTGTTTCCCCCTCTCCACCTTACTACTAGGTACTCAACGTTACCTATCCACTACCCAAGGTACTTATTGCCTGGCACGTCTATGTTGGGCTCTGCCTCTTCCCAACTGCCTGCTGCGCCGGCTGTCTGTGTTCCTCGAGAAAAGGCAAAGCTCGCCTCTTCTTCATACCGTCGACCACAAAGGAAGGTGGTGTGCAATAAACATGTAAGTACTACTACCTACCTACTACTCTGGTCTCTGCGCGGGTGTGGCAGTTCCATGTCTCGTCTGTCGCCAGGACTGAGGTGCCTCTCAGCCTTGGCCTGACGTTGTCAATACTGTCAATGTTGTCCTCTCCCAAACAACACGTTGTCTTTGTGGCCTGGAGCTGGCGTAGACCGCGACGCCGCTGGCCTCCTCGGACAGTCAGCCGAGGGGCGCCATTCTTTGTATCTAGAGCTGTTGTCCCACCCGCTCCTTTCCTCGTTGTCAACGAGAGCTTCTGCAGGGAAGTCTTCACAGGCTTACGCGAGTGCTCCGGACAGCTACCCGACGTCGACGAACAGCACGAGACACGCTCACACGTTTCACCAGCGCGATAAATAGACCGGCTGATTGCATCACCGACGGAGTCGCCCGACAGACGCACAGGACATATCTGCTTCTCCATCACCCCAGCGCGGCGCTTTATACACAGTCACTGCCCGCTGCCCACCATGTCGCAATTTTTCCAGGACCTGTGGGAGTCCATCTTCACCCCCGGGCCGACGCCGAGCCTCCTCCTCGCCACCAATGTCACCTTCGCCTGCCTGCAGGTCGTGCTGGCCGGCCTGCTCTTCGCGACCTACAGTGTCCACTTCGTCGTCCTGTCGATCCTCTGCAGTGGCCTGTGGTGGGCCATCAACTGGTTCGCTCGCGAGCTACAGGCCAGCCACGACAGGGAACGGAGGGAGCAGGCCCGCGCCGCCCGTCACACCGCCGCGGCCGCCGCGGCCGCGGCCACCTCGTCGGAGAGTGAGACGGAGGTCGAGAGTGTCGGCGGCGGCAAGTCTGCACCCGCGGCGGGGGGTAGCGTGGTTGAGATTAAGGAGGCGGCGGCGGGAGAGCTGAAGCACCGCGCCACGCTGGATGCTTCGCAGGGCACCAAGTCGTCGGTTAGTACCGAGGACGAGTGGGAGAAGGTCTCCGAGAGCGAGAACGAGAAGAACAAATAGGCGGCAGACGGTCGCTGATGGACGGTCTCTCGGAGATTGTCATGTCGATGGAAGCGGTAGAGGTTAGGCACCAGTCGCAAGCAGCCTGGAGGATTCTACGTGTCTTCCCGCGAGGCGTTCGTTGCGGACAATTATCACAGCTGTCGTGGCCATCACACGTATATTATTGGCGTGTTATCACACTCATTTGTACATAGCATGATCTCCTCCTGTTTACCTCCGCGCATCACCGCACAGAATACCCCGATGGATCGAGATGGATGGGAATTGACGAGCCGCGATTGTGGATGCATCACCTTTCCTTTCCGGACGTAGACCACAGCGAATGTGTCAAGGCTGTATAATGTGCATTTTGTGCCGGCCAACAGCATTCCCGAATCGCCTCTCGTCTCGTACGCCTCGTAGAGGGTATATCGCAGCGGCTCCCAACCCCGACATGACGGCCAAACCTGCAACCATCAGAAGCTGCAAGGCTTGATACCCGTTGCGCGTGCGAACCGCAGTGCCTAGCATCCATAGACGCCTAGCGGCAGCCGTCGCGTTGTCTCAATTCTTTGAGCAGCGGGCTGCGTATCTGCAACATGCCCTGGCTAGGCGTTCAAACTGCTCAGACATTCATTCATTTCACCTAATCTCGCCTCAGGTGTCGCCTTCGCTCCGCTCTTGCCAGATCCTAAGGACCTGTAGCTTCTCCCATCCCGCCTGTTTCCCGCTCTCCCTGACCGTCTCCGCCATCCAGCCCGGCCCGAACCCTTTGATGCGCGCCTTGACCTTCTCGGGCTTGTTCTGCGCGCACAGCAGCAGGTACGCGCAGCCCCGGGCGGACAGAATCTCGGGTAGGCTCTGGATCAGCCGGTCTGTGGTCTCCATCCCGTCCCTGCCGCCGGCGTACGACAGCGAGAGCAGGTACGAGTCGCGCTCGAACGCCCTCGAGCCTGCCAGGGTGCGTCCTTCCGCGTCCACCTCCCGGAGCCGGTCGTCGTCCTGGCGCGGCAGCTCCTCTGTGGGGACGTACGGCGGATTGAAGATGAGAACATCAACCACGCCGTTGCGCCAGGGACACACCAGGTCGCCGCGCACGGCGCCCAGGAAGGCGTCAGCGCGTGTGGCCAGGTGTTCGGCCGCGGCCTTGCGGACAGTAGCGGCCGTAGCGGCACAGGCGAAGGCGTTGATGTCGACACCAGCTGTCAGGACGGCGCGGGTGCCAAAGATGGCGCACGCGTGGGCGGTGGCGAAGGCGAGGACGACGCCCGAACCGGTGCCGACCTCTAGGACGAGGGGCACCGGGGAAGCAGAGGGGAAACGAGCTTGGAGGAATGAAGTCTCAGAGGGCGAGGAGAGGGTGTCAAGTAGTAAGAAAGAGTCTTCTGCAGGCTCATAGACACGGGAGTAGGAGACATGGGAGGTGTCAGGGGTATCGAGTACGGGTGCCGACAGGTCCATCTTGGCGAAAGAATGAGGGAGATGTAGTGGGTGGTTGAGTGAGAATTGACGGGGAATGCTTGGCAGTTGAGCAGGTTAATACTAATGACTATGGAAAAGAGACGGATTTTTGGGAGACTATGCGCACGTGATAGGCCGAATAGCTTCACAAAGCGGCCATGTTGACAGTTGCTGGAGTCCACGTCAACCAACAACATCCGGCTCTTATCTCGTTTCAGTATTCGGGAACGGTGCATAACGAGAGGACTCAGAAGGGCTGCTGCTGGGACGACCTGCAGGGCATGCTGGGCCATCCTCTCCCCCCAATTGATGTTCGCTCCCGTCGCCTATCTTGGCCTGGACAAGGTCCTGTCCAACGCTGAAATAAAACTCTTGACTTCGTCAACTGCACACCTGTCAGCGTTTACCCTGACCATCACCAACTCCGGATACCGGCGGACCACTCACCTGTGTTGTAATGCACCATGCTCACCCTCACAACGCCGTCGCTACCTAGTCCCAAGAATTCGTACACTAGGCGGTTCGAGTAGAACCCTCCCCACCTGAAGCCGAAGTTGCTGTCCTTCTCCACGGTTTCGACCAGTTCCTGCGAGTTCCATTCCTTGACCGTGAAGCTGACCGTGGGGACTCTGATGGCCGTGTCTGCGCTCTTCTCTCCATGGATGGTCACGTCGTCCCGGCCGTTTAGGTAGTCCAACAGTATCTGCTGCAGCTTCTGCTCCTGCTCCACAATGCCCGCCCACTTCCCGGATAAGTATTCCAAGATAGCCGGGATAGCGCTGACCAGTTCATAGCTGGCGCCAGCTAGGCCGAGCTTGTGCTCCAAGGTGTCGGACGGGTTAAAGAAGTGGCCGAGTGAACGCATCTGTTGCTGGGCGACATGACTAGCATAGAGCATCGAGATGTGGGGCCCATAGACCTGATAACATGTTAGAGCATGGGAAAGCTCAGGGTTGATGAAACGAAGATGTCTCACCTTATACCATGAGAAACAATAAATGTCAACGCCAAGAACCTTGACATCTATCTTGCGATGTGGCGCATAGGCAACGGCATCGACGCAAACGAGTGTCCTTGGATTGTGAGCATGGACTGCTGCGGCGATGGTCTTGACGTCGTGGATGGTGCCTAAAATGTTGCTTGCGTGGGTGAAGGCAACCAGCCTCGTCTTCTGAGAGAGCAGTTCTTTGAGGCCTTCTGCGGTCAGTCTAGGCTGTGCCGTCGTGGACGGTTTCCACCATTTTAACACGAGCTTCTGCCTGTCCGCTAGGTCGACCCAAGGGGCAATGTTTGCTTCATGATCAATGCCGGAGACGACGATCTCGTCCCCTGGCTGAAATAGGAGAGCGTAGGACAGGTTGCGGAAAAGCTGAGTGGTCGCAGCTCCCAGGACTGCGGTCTGTTAGCCACCACGCACTCCAATCCTCGTCGAGCTCGCTCACCAATCTCGTCTCCAGACGCATTGATGTACTCCGCTGCCGCTTGGCATCCTGCATCATATCGTGCGGTCGACTTCTTGCCTGTGGCATACGTCGCACCGAGCTGGACGTTGCTGTTGGCTAGGTAGTCTCGGATCCTAGGCCATTGAATGCGCTTAGACTTAGACCATCGACTCGGGGGATCAGAGCACATACGATTCGATGGCGGCGCCCAGTGTTTGGCTTCCTCCAGCATTATCGAAGAACACTTGATCCTGAGACAAGCCGGGGAAGCTACCCCTCACCTGTGTCATATCCATTGATTCGTTCAAGCGACTCATCCGCAGTTCTAAAGAAGGATCGAATGCCTTAAAGAAGCTGTAGTGATCAAGGTGAGGCATGAACTTGCATACCAGTCGAGAGGATGGACACTTGTACCATCACAGGCGGCGAAAGAGCAGCGATAGAACCTTAGGTTGCGGGGGCGGGGGAGGAACAATGCTCACTGAGCGACCTCCCTCATTGGCTCAGGCTGTCGACGGGGGCGTGGATGCAGCATTCTCGAGCAACTACGCAGCCTGTGCATCAGACCAAACGGCGCACATCGCTGATGCGCACAGAAGAGCTGGTGGTTACCTCACTGGTTACGGTAGCATCACGTCCAGGACGAGAGATCGCTAATCGGACATGGAGAGGAGCTGATGGTTTGCCAACGATCCTACCGAGTCACGCGGCCGCGGATCTGCTCTCCTCTGTCGATCAAGCATCGAGGATGAGTTGTCTTTGGCCGGGACCTCGAAGTCCGGGCACGGCACTGCTCCGCTCCGTTGTGAAGCACTTTCCTTGATGGCCAAGTCTTGGAACCGGAGACTGAACAGGCATCTCAAGATTCGGTCTTTCCCGGCTCGCACCATGGCAACAGAAGAGCTGCAATCGAATTGGGTCGGAGGCATTCCTCACTGACATCAGTCCGCATGCAATCGGTGCAGCGAAGGACAGAAACTGGAGGCAGCTATCCTTTTCGACCCAAGAATCCGGTGTCCCTGAGTGGTGTTCCTTAGTAACGTCTTCCACGCCGTGGGGTGATCATTCAGTGGGCTACCAATTCCGTGGTAGATGCGCACAGCTGAGCATTCAGGAGGCTACCATCGAAGTCCCGTGAGAGCGTTCGAGGTAACAGCCGGCTACAGACGATCCCATTGATTCATTGCCGGGATGATTCTGGTCGCAAAGAGTTGGCGCAGCATTGGCTGTTCGGCGGTTCAACAGGGACAGAACAAACACCAATCATGGGCCTTGCCATCTCAGCGAGACTCAACGCAACTCATGCGTCCTGACACGAAGAGGCAGGCTCTTCTCCAGCACCGCAGTTCCTGATGGGGAAGCCGCGTCTCGGCCATGATAAAGCCGCTCCTGTGCTTCCTGCTGTGGAGTTGCATGGTGGTGTTCCCCCCTGGGCCAACCAGAGGGGGCCTGGAACCACGAAATATGCAAGCCATGCGCTGCACCTCGGGGAACCAGACATGAGTCGACCTTGAAGAACATCTCGCCGGAGGGCGCGTAGCCAGCTGAAGGTGTGGGCAGCAGATGAACCGAGAGGCGAGGCATGATGCTGCTGGCGTACCAACAGCGGAGCGTGGAGCTCGCCGACTCAGCATCTCAGACGCACGACACAACTGCAGAAGCGTCGGCGCCTAGATGCGCGCATGGCAGGACTGTTATAAATGCGACAGGACTTTGTCTGCCAGTAGGACACGTTAACTTGATGCCCCCCTTTAACTGGCACGGAGGTTTCGAGACACGGGCGCTTGTCCCATCATGCGCTGGGCTGTGCATGCAGTATTGAGAAGAGGAGACGGCTGGAACGGCAAGCCTCTCAAATCAGATCAGAGGAGGAGATCATGATGGTGATGGTGGTGGGGGGTTATGGGGGTCGGTCAATGCTGGGGTGCGCCCTCACACCCCCGAGCTCCTCCTCCTGTGCTCCGTGCTCCGTGGGCGGGCGGGCGGTGAGCGGGCGGATCCACACGGGCTGGCGGGCTGGCGGGCTGGCGGGCTGCAGGGATCAGCCCGCCCAGAAGCGGCAGAAATATTTTTGGCGGTGCGGAATCGTGCCATAATTGCTTCGATGTTCTCGGCATCAGCCGTTCGCCCACAGAGCGTTTTCTTGTGCCTCGTCTTCTTCCCCTTACTCTTTCTCTTCCCCTTCCTGTGTTCTTGCTCTTGTTCTCCTGCTCCCTTACCCTCTTCCTCATATCGCTCCCCACCGGCTCTCGCGAACCGAAGCCAAGCAGCCCAAGATGAAGCGAAAGGCAGATGCCCGGCCGGACATCAAGAAGCCTGTCAAGAAACGCTCCAAGAACGGTTCGTGCGATCTTGCTCTCATGACCGCCGCTCCTTAGCAAGCACAGCGATGCTAACCACGCGGGCCACGCAGCTCTTACGAACGAGGAAGCACAAAAGAGGTTCAGGAAAGGCCTCTTCGACCAGAAAGTCCTCAAGACTTACACCTCGGAATATGCCGAATCCTCCCCCTACAAGCACAGTGTCATAACCGGCCTGATCGACGACAAGCTGCTGCGTTCTGTCCGGGAAGAAATCCGCAACAACGTCTCGTTCACCCCCAAGGAGACCGACATCTACAAGATCCACCAGTCCGGCGATCTCGCCAACCTGGACGGCTTGGATGACGAGGCATTGGCGAAGCTGCCGTCGCTGCTCACTTTGCGCGACTCTATGTACTCCGAGGCCTTCCGCAACTACGTCTCCCACATCACTGGCTGCGGGCCCCTAAGTGGCCGCAAGACCGACATGGCCATCAATGTCTACACTCCAGGATGCTATCTGCTGTGCCACGACGACGTCATTGGCAGTCGCAAGGTCAGCTACATCCTTTACTTGACCGACCCCGACAAGCCGTGGCAGCCCGAATGGGGCGGTGCTTTGCGGCTATTCCCCAACTTTGATCGCAAGGGCAAAGACGGCGAGGTGGCCAAAACTCCCGGTCCTGATGTCGTCAAGATCATCCCGCCGGCTTGGAACCAGCTCAGCTTCTTCGCCGTCCAGCCTGGCGAGAGCTTTCACGATGTTGAGGAGGTATACCATGCAGAGACCCAAGAAGAGCTGGAAAAGAACGGTGGACGCGTGCGTATGGCGATCAGTGGCTGGTTCCACATTCCGCAGATCGGAGAAGACGGCTACGTCGAGGGTGCTGAGGAGGCGCAGGCGAAGAACAGTGGCCTGATGCAGCTTCAGGGCAACCCTGATCAGCATGATTTGCCTCAGGCAAGGCCCGTGCCCGCGGAGAAATCGAAGGTGGCAGACGAAGATGAGGAGGATTTCGACGAGACAGACCTCGAGTTCCTGCTCAGATATATCGCCCCCACATACCTGACCCCTGACACCCTGGAGCGTATGTCCGAACATTTCGAGGAGAACTCTAGCATTACTCTGTCCGACGTCCTAGGCAAAAAGTTCGCCGCCAGGCTGCGCGAGTATGTCCAGAAACAGGAAGCCTCCGAATTGCCCAAGGATAGCGCGATGATAGAGAAGAAGTCTGCCTGGAGGGTCGCCCGACCGCCTCACAAGCATCGCTTTCTGTACCTCCAGCAGGGAAGTGGAGGCGGAGACTCACCCATCAAAGAGCTCCTTGAGGTCCTTCTTCCCAGCCGGCAATTCCGGATCTGGCTACAGAAGGCCACAGGCTGCGTGATTGAAAGCCATGATCTTATTGCTCGCCGCTTCCGTCGTGGTCAGGACTACACCCTTGCGACTGGCCATGATGGGAAGGCGCGTCTTGAGCTCAATTTGGGCTTTTCGCCAACCTCCGGCTGGGGTGATGAGGACGCAGATGATGGCGAAGGTAATCAGAAAGAAGCGAGAGCAAACGGCAACGGCAAGCATGTTGGCAGGAAGGGCAAGGGGAAGGGCAAATTACCCACGAGGGACGAGGAGGAGAAAGAGCCAGAAGATGTCGGTGGCCATGAGGTGTACATGGCGGGTGACGAGGATGACACCGAGGATGCGGCCATCTACCGATCCAGCAATGATGATGACAACATCCTCTTCTTCCAGGCTGCTGCGTGGAACAAGTTGACGATTGTGTTGCGGGATAACGGTGTCCTGCGGTTCGTCAAGTACGTAAGTCGCAGCGCAAAGGGAGACCGCTGGGACATCAGCGCCAACTTTGAGATCGAGGAACAAGAAGAGGATTCAGACGACGACAGCGAGGGGGACAATGCCAATCCACGATTGGAGGACTCGGAAGAGGAGTTCAAGGGCTTCTCGGATACCGAGGATTCGGATTCGGACTAATAAATCGCACTCGAGGATGACGCTGGTGTGGACGCAAAATATGAGGCGTCAATCATAGAGTTACCTGAACCTTGTCGATATCCCGAATCACAGACCGTTGTTATGAGCGGCCTCCTCCCCTTCTCGTGTGCTTGTCTCTCGGCTTGCTGGACTAATTCGCGAAGAGATACCTGAACTTGGGCAATGGCTTGAGAATCCAATCGCATCTCGCTCACAAATCCTCTCGCTCGTTCGCCGCCCATGGTTTCCAATGTCTTGTAGAGAGTTGGCCTTACCCATCACGCGAGGATAGATCTGGGTCAAAGGACTATCTTTGGAACTTGGCTGGCTCGTGTGCTTTTTTTTAAAAAAAAAAAAAAAGAAGGGAGAGAGGAGGGGGGGGGGGGGGGGGGGCAAGAAGACACTGGTTTTCTTGGTAAATTTGCGCTTAAAAAGCCGCAGACGCTTGGTGTCAATTGATGCTTGTAGGTGGGCTCTGTATGTACGGGCTTGAGCAGGAGAGCTATGCTTAGCCGCGTAGAATGATACACGGTTACAACGAGAGGATACTTTGTCCCATCCACAGGCAATGAACTGGCCAGATATGACAGTGCTCCGATGTTGACGAACTAGATATTTACCGTGTGTTCTAGATCAACCTGACCTGCTGAGATGCTGCCTTGATCACTCCACGAAGCCAGAACATATCAAAACAATCGGCACCTTCCAGATCTTACGCAGCCTCATTCTCCCCTACTTAGTTTCGAAGCTATACTTCAGCCATCCGCCCAGTGCCCGAAGGCTCTCCCACCGCACGTTCTCATCCGCTTCGCCCATTAGCTCCATCACTCTAGTCTTGAGGCCCAGCTTCTCGAGCTGGCCCCTCCGTTCCGGGACTTCGCGCACAAGACAGCCGACATCGTTACACGCAATGGCCAACACGGCTTTGTCGTTGTCCCAGGGCTTAAGCATGATCTCG
The DNA here is from genome assembly GCA_030052745.1 of Pleurostoma richardsiae. Taxonomy (NCBI): domain Eukaryota; kingdom Fungi; phylum Ascomycota; class Sordariomycetes; order Calosphaeriales; family Pleurostomataceae; genus Pleurostoma; species Pleurostoma richardsiae. The sequence continues at coordinate 387,111 of JANBVO010000032.1, forward strand.
GCCAGCAGGCGAGGGATCTCGCCGTTCTCGTACTCGAGGATCTTGCGGGCGTTCTCGGCCCAGAACACCTGGCTCCGATGCGGCGGGGACCAGCGCAAGTGGCCCGACTGCACCTCGGCTACATACTCATCAAAGGTTGTTTTCGTCTTGGTGTACTCCTCGAGCATGTCACGCAGGCTAGCCATGTCCTCCTGCAAGTCTGGGTCTGTCAGGTGCCGCGTACTGAGGTTCTGCAGGAGTGCAGGCAGCCTGGCCAGGACCGCCGTTGGCAGCAGTGTCTTCTGGTTGGCTGAAAGGAGATTCAGGAGAGTAGACACCAAGAGACGGGTGGTCTTCTCCTTTGGAGACAGCCGAAGGAGCTGCGTATAGAGCAAGACGATGTCATATTCGCTGCGTATGTGTTAGCTGTGACTTCGAAATAATATTGCCGATTCCTTACTCGTTGAGGTCGTCGCCAACCTCTTCAGCCTCGAAGCTCAACTGCCAGAGGACAAGAAGCACATGGTACAACAACTGCAAGCCAACTCCCCCCCCGATGGTGGCATCAAGACCGGTGCCACGTGTTGTTGTGGTGCCGCTCCACAGGCTAGCCGAGGTGTCTCCGTTGCCGACCCCAGCAGCGGCTCGCAGTATGTCTATTAACGGGGCCACCGTTTCGCTGCGCTGGGCCCAGAATTGGTGCCGTGACACCCTTCCATATAACAACGCTGAGTATTCCTGAACACCGATGTCCTGCAGTCCCGAATCGGAGTTCTTAGTCAGAGACGAGAGATAACTAAGGAGCATGGGCAAAGCTTTGTCCCTCGTGGCCGGCGACTCGTCCTTCGCGCCAGCGATAAGGCCAGTAAGAACAGTCGAGGTAAGGAGAGGTATGGGGTCGTCGGAGTTGGTCGAGTGGGCCAGGAGAGGAAGGAAGTTCTTATACGGATCGCCATTCTTGAAGAGAGCTTTGGCGAGAGCAGGAACGGCTGTGGTGAAGAAGGCCAGAATTAGTCCACGTAAACACCCCCCGGCACAACAAGCGGAGTAGGGAAGCAGTTCGAATGCGAGAACGTACAGTTGAGTAGGTCGCTCAACAGTACAAGGATATACTGGACGATCTCTGTGCGCTTGGTGGCGAGCTCCAATACGCTTGGCTTTCCAGGCTCGCCGACGAAGAGGGTCCGATATCCGTCGAGATCGCCCTCGACAGTGTGTTTCCGGACCTCCTTCTTCACCTTGTCGACAGCGCGGACCTTGGCCAACTGCTCTTCAGTCAGCGTGCCATGCCGCACGGCACCTTCCCAAGGAATGGGTCGCTGCCGGATGTTGTTTTGCAGCTGAGCCAGGTACGGAGGAGGGTCGAGCGACATTTTTTCCCGCGCGGCTTGAGAGCTGCGACAGTCAGGAAGCGGGTCTGTCAATTGCGCAGGTTGCGATGCGTCGTCTCGGCACGGAGTAACTGTTCCGCTGCGCGATATTCTCCAGCCGCCGCTGGTTGGAGAGAGGAAGGTAGAAGAGCTGGGAGGTGCTGTCCTAGCTTGCAATGTCACTGCCCCAACACTTAGCCTTACGTAGATACGTGAAGTCGGTATTGATTAGGTACCTCTTTAGGGCGTCTGGCGCATGAGCTGACGTTGGTTTTGAGTGTCCCTAGCTCCAGCAACCCAAGCAGAGCCTCAACCAACCAGAACGCCCTACTATGTTGGTGGGTGCAGGGTACAGTAGGTACCTACCTTACCTAGCTGCGTAGGTATCCCACGTAGGTACCAAAGCTGATGCTATGCTCCGCTGCATGGAAGATTCTTCAGAAAGAGGGCGACATCACTGAGTATATAGGCGCTGCATTCTGATTTTGTTTATTCGGCTCAGCTGGAACTCCATCCCGATGCCGATTATCTCCATTCACCTATTCAACCCAAAGTCACCGCTCAACATAGCTAACTGAGGCAAGGTATAATCAATATTTCGCAATCTCTGGGGTATGTTTTGTTTCATGCATCCTCCTCTTCTGACAATGGATGCACAAATGTCCACATGTATATACCACGTTACTGGAGGAGGATAGGGTTACCAAGTTCTACAGATATTGCCGCTTGCCCACGGGGATCTGATCAAAGCAATCTCGGAATTGTGAGACGCGGACCACAAAGTATTAATGATCGTACGCGGAGGTGCTCATGGTAATGTTCTTCAAAGCGGAGACAGGCGATGCCTGATAGTGACAGATAACCCAGAGCTCTGAACAGTCTTAATAGGTGACGTGGACAACATCGACGGCGACAAACGCTGAGACTACTTCCGCTCGCTTCGAAGCTGAAACGGTTCTAGCACCCAGCTCTTATCCTAAACGCTCGAGGCCTATTGATGTTGAGGAAGCACCTGGCACATCACGCCTCCATCGACCCGTCGAGGGTGGAGGCTGACTGTATAGCTGGCTTGTCCAGAGTTGCACTGGCCAACCCCATTGCAGTGACCATGCGGACGATAAATGGCGTAGCGAAGCTCATTGTAAATGCTGTTTCCGGGACAGTTCGTGTTACCAATGACCTTTGTCTTAGTCCAATAGATTAATGCTGAGCCGGTGTCGTTGGGGCTGCCCGCTCCAGTGGACGTGATCCAGAATGTTGTAGCTAGATATGATTGTACCTCTGGTGGAGGATAATTCTGCACGTTCATGAGACACCCCGCCAAACCAGCCCATGGATCACCGACTTGCAGAGGCAATGGGTATGACGTCCAGTGCACCTTTCGATGATATGGCATGAAGGACGAGCTGTTTAGGAACATGCTATATGCATCCAGTAGCAGTCGCACAGCCTCGGCTGGAGAGACCACGGTAAAGACCCCCCTTCCGTGGGAGGGTATTGCAGTTGCAGCTGCAACACGATGCGTGCTGTTCCCTGGTGGAGGGATTGAACATGCGGCACATGGTACAGGCCCCAGCAGCCTCGGGGATGATAAATGGGGGAAAGAAGAATGGGCCTGGATAAACAGACTATATGTCTAATCAGGTGTTGGAGGCACTCGCCCACAACGCAGCCTCTCACCATGGATACCGCCTCAGAATTAACTCTCGCCGTTCTCCCATTCGATGAGTCCCCATGCGCTCGACGGGTACGGGAATCACAGCGCTTGTTGGGCCGTCCTAGACCAGCACTGAAGTTGCAGTTGGCAATAATCACGAGACCAAGTCTGCAGCCGATGGTTTGACAGTGACGCCGCGAGCATGCTCGAAGTCGGCAGTGTCCAGACGTCCGGAGGGTACGTCACTGCTGAGTCAAGACCAAAATATAGAGTATGGAATGCGAAAGAAAACCACCGCCGGGTCATTGCTAGATACCGGCGGTTCATCTACAAGGGCCAGGGTAGAGCAACCTAGATCGCAGGGGCATAGGACGGAATGTTAGCTGAGCCTCTGTCGGGTCTCCATTACTCTCGCGCGTCGAAAGAAAGGATGAATAAGAGGTTTGACAAAATCGAACAGCTATATTTCGAGCTCGTACAGTGGGGGTATATGACCCGCCGTTATCCTCGTAGCCGCAGGAGCTTGACGATGAGAAGGATGACAACAACACCAAGAAGGTCGAAGTGGTTTAGGTGGGCCAAGATGAATAGGCATCTTTACCGTGCGCCAGAGCAGAGAGACATCCATTGTCGTGATATTTAGGGAGCCGATGTTATCACAGCTTCTAGAGCATCATTTGCTGCGCCAATGGTCTTCCCCCTCCTAGAAAAGCTAGATAGAAAGGATATTGAGGAGGGAGGCTATTTTGACTCTCTTGGGTATCGGCGCCCCCAAGGAGCCCTAGGGTGCCAGCTTAGCTTATCTGGTCCAGATGAAGGCCGTCAAATGCTATGCACGGGCTGCCGGGCAATCAAGCAGTCTTGCGTCCGCGGCGACGGCGCAAGACCGCTGGAGGTGCAACCGGGGGACCCCGGCCAATGGCGATAAGAACGCCCAGACCAGGGCTGTGATAGTCGTCCAGTAAACGAGCTGGGACGCCAAGTAAACAGCGAACCAGGGCGGGAGGCTGCTAAAGAGCTCGCAGAAGCCTGCAGCACCCTGCATGGCCACCTGCAGCACTGCGTTTCTGGAGCTGCTGGTGCCAGCTCATCGCCGAGTTTCCCTACCGACACCCTCAGAAGACATTTATTCCCCGCAGGAAAGTAGGAGAGCGTCAGGGAGGACGAGAACAAAAGGAGACGAAGAGAAGACAGGATTTGACCCTCAGTCCGGCAATTTTTTTCTGGCAACAGCTGACCACTGGCAATAGACAGAGTAGTAGAGCGATCGGATCCCTGTTTTATGTTGTCATTCCATTCATCTGCACGCAGGTTAAAAAAAAAGTGACACTGACAAACGGACCATCATCAGAAATTCAGAAGGTTGGGCGAGGAGGTTGGTAAACACCACGAAATCCCACCTTGATTCGGCACCACTGCACCACGTCCGCACCTCAACCACCCGAAATTCCGCTCAGAATAAAACCTGCCATTTTAATTCTCCCTTCTGCTCCTCGCCTCGTCTCTTCCCGTTCTGCTTCACTCACATTCCTCGTCTTCCTATCCATTCCTCTGCTCCCCGCATCTCACGAGCTTCTGACCACTAACATCGCAGCACCCCTACCGATTGTCACATTGGGTCCATATCGCTCCAGCACTGGCTCGCATTCTTTGTGTTGGATTGACTCTCGGGGCGGGACGAAGCGCAGTCGCAGCATCACACTACACGCCGTGTGAGACCACGAACAACTGCATTCCGAACAAAGGAGCGTTGAGCCCGAATTGAAGGGGAGGCCACAGGCTTGCGGCGGGATCTGGCGGGGTACTCCGCAGTGAGTGCGCAGTTGGCACGCGGCACAAGACAGCAACCAGCTCGGGTGACCGGCCGGTCGGCGAGGCGACCACGTTCAATCCAGACACCGCGCGCTCGTGAGACAACAGAGCACCGGCCCGTATCCCGTACCAGTTGCGGGGTCCTCTTGCTCCGAGAAGCAACGGTCCAATGCGCCTTTCGCAGTGCCCGCGGCCCGGTCCGCTCACTACCGCCCTCTCCATCTTCCTCCTCAACCGCTTTGCAGCAGCCGTCCCATACCCCAAGGATGATCTGCACGACACCCTTGGGTTCGGCTTCCTGATGGACCGGGGCTGCGTACAGTACTGCGGTTACAACAACATGTACTGCTGCGGCAGCGATCAGCAATGCTACACCTCGAACGGCATCGCCGGCTGTTCCAACACCGCCGCGGGGGGCGGCTACGCACTCTATACCACCACGTGGACCGAAACCGAGACTTTCACATCGACAATCAGCTCCAACTTCCCCGCGGCGACCACAACCGCGGCTTCAGGGACCTGCGTGCCGGAGGCCGGGTCCGGCCAGATTGCATGCGGAAGCATCTGCTGCGCGAGCTGGCAGTACTGCGCATGGGAGGGGCAATGCTACTCCAATGCAGCGGGCGGCGGAACCGGAGTCGCCACTTACACGACGGTCATCACGACTGGAGGCACGACCATCACCACTCAGTACAGTGCGCCGTACCGTGTCACCAGCGGCGCATCCGCTACGCAGACAAGCACCGCGACTGGCACCATAGCTAGCGCAACAAGCACCGGCAACGGCACGGTCACTGCGGGCGGTACCAGCGCCCACCTCAGCGGGGGCGCCATTGCCGGCATTGTTATTGGCGTCATCGCCGGTGTGCTTCTGCTCCTGCTCTTGTGCTTCTGCTGTATCGTCCGCGGCCTGTGGCACACAGTCCTGGCTATCTTCGGGGTGGGCAAGAAGCGCCGCGGCAGCCGTGAGACTATCATCGAGGAGGAGCGGTACACGCGGCACGGCTCGGTGCACTCGCGGCGAGATGCGCATGCCGGGTGGTTCGGTCGGGGTGGGCGGCCGTCAACAGTGGCGGAGTCGCGGCGCACCGAGAAGAAGAAGTCGAGCGGTGCGGGCTGGCTCGGCCTGGGCGCGGCGGCTGCCACGCTGCTGCTGCTGCTGGGTTTCCGACGGGACAAGAAGAGGCGGGCGGCGAAGACGAGGAGTGACGTGAGCAGCAGTTACTTCTCGGACTCGTACACCGCCGACAGCCCAAGTGAGTTCTCCTCGAATTATTCCTCGTACCTGGGGTCGCGCGCGCGGGGCGCCGGGGGCAGCCGGAGGGAGCCGATGCGCAGGGAAGACTATCGTGGCGGCCACGATGGTGCTGGTTACGGTGACGAGCGTGATGAAAAGGCGTCTCGAGCACTAACAGAGTCCTCTCTATCAGGCAGCGGCGGCTCCCATCGCACGCGAGATACCCGCCGCAGCAGCAGACGGACAGAGACAACCAGGATCTCAAGAGCATCGCGTCGGTGACAACGGCGGTGAAAGAGTCTTACTGGCGCGTCTTTTAGCCGCTCATAACGGCGCCGCCGTCCCCTGGCCGCAAGTGTGCATTTGAGCTCTTCTCGCTTGTTGCATTCCACGGATTTGGCATCTCCCACTCGCATCATACCCGACTTTCTGAAAAATAGCCTGAGACAACTGCCACACCCAGTATATAAACATCCACATCACCCTTGTGCACGGCAGTCCATTGGCGTTTCGGTGGGCTGCATCAACAAACAATTTTGACGAGATCCTCGAAGCGGAGGATCGCGAACCTAACGACGATGATCTTATGAAGGATGAGAGGATTCGGGACGACTTGAGATCGGGGGACGACCATGAGGCATTCCACGTGCTGGAATTTGTGGCCCCTTTGCTGTATATGATAGCGGCGGATGGAACGGTCCGGATGAGATCAGGATGACCATGAACTTTTGTTAATAGACAATGAGGCACACAGCATACCTGGACAACTTGATTAATAGGTCGTGGCTCCCTCAGTTGTGCAGCCTACAGAAATAAAACCTCTCGCACAACACATGCTCGTGGAGAACCAGAAGATATACTTTTGAGGGCGGTAGGCAAGTTGACCGTTATCTGGTCGTGTTCCTGGTAGTTGGTCGAGGAATTTATGCCTTTTATTCGTAGCATCGAGTTTGCTACCTGACATGCAAGTGCCGATGATGAACCCCTGCCACTCCTGTAGAACCCAGAAAGCACAAAGAAACCGCGGCTCATTCCCCTTACTCCTCGGCGACGTTGCCCTTCTCCGAGACGTACATGCCGTCCAAGAACTGAAGGCGGAGTTAGCATCAACCTCAAGGAGCGACAGCCACCAGCGAGTCCAGGTAGTGACTAACCTTACGGATATCCTTGTTCCGTACTCTGCAGATCTGCTGGATATCTGCCGCGCTCTGCGAGACACCCTCAAGCGAGTTGCCCAGGATGACCAGCTCGTCCTTCTGGGCCTTCGAGATCTCGACATCGACACCGGGCTGCATAGCGACTCTCCGCACGAGCTTCTCGCCGATGAAGTTCCTGAGTAACGTCCGAGTCAGCATCCGCCCATCTTGTGCTGCGTACAGCAATTCCTTCAAAGGACCCCTTATGTCTCATCCGAGATATGACTTCCAACGTACCGGATCTCAACCTCGTAGCAGCCAGTCTCGTTGTTCTTATCCACGTTGACGTTGATGGGGAAATGTGCGTAGACGTAGCGCATCTTGTACTTGAAGCCCTTCGTTACTCCGATGATCATGTTGTTGATGAGGGTTCGGACGGTTCGTAGGGCGGCAACGCTCTTCCGGACGCCGTGGTGAATCTCGAGGTTGATGACATTCTTCTTCGGCTGGGAGAAGTTGACGGCGATGTGGCTCAGGTCCTTGGTGAGCTTTCCTGTTGGGAGTGTCAGGACTTTCCTCACGTCCTCGTCTTCATTTGGTCTCGGAAATTCGTACCTCGGGGCCCCTCAACGGTAACGAACCGCGACTTGATGTGGACCTTGACTGTAGAGGTAGAAACGTCAGCTACATTTATCCAGCCCAATACTTGTGCAATCTCATCCTCAGAAGCCGAGCGATCGGGCCGCTATCAATCCTCCGAAGCTGATCCTCTCTTCGCGCACGCATTGATGATTGCAAAAGGTGTTAGTGGTGTATTCGTACCTCCCTCTGGGATCTCCAGGGTCTCCTCGGAATGAATGTACTTCATCTCGCCGGTATTTTCTTCGGAGGGAGACGCGGTTGGGTTGAAGGTATCTACAGGATCCTTTCGACGTGTCTCGAAATTCGAGTGCTAAATTCTGGTGTGGGCTAGGAAAAAGTTCTGGCTAGGGCTGGTTTCACGTGACTCTGATTTGTTTCTGGCTGGGCCAGCAGCTGAAGAGTCTCGGTGGCGCACAAGTGGAGGCAGATGAGGCTGGGAGCCCGAAAGCGGTGAGATGGAAATAGCGCTGTAGTTCTGCCATTCTCGCGAACGCTAGCACTCATCCAGACAATACTTTGTATAGGCACATAAGACGCATACCTAAGGTAGGTACTTGGAAAGTGCACAGTTGGTAGGCGAGTGCCTGTGCTGGATGGAGTACTCTTTGCAGCTACCTACCTAGGTAATGTATAAATGGTATCTTAGGTGACTAAGGTACCTGGGTACCTGCCTAAGGTATCTTACCTTAAGTGTTTTCAAAACTTAGTACCCAGGTACCGTTAGAAGGAACGATGCGAGGTACCTCTATATACCGCAACTTACATTGTACACGCTCCGGAACAAGTGATATATCGATGACAACGAATATATGAATCATATGGGTTGTTGCCTGCCTGCCTGCGTACTCAAGACGAACATTATACCACAAAGTCATCTATCCAGTCCCTTGCAAAACCCGGATCATGGTCGTCTGCTAGCATCGGCTATTGAAAGATGCCAAGTACAGGTACTTGCCATCTCGTACCACCATGTGATTGGTAGAAAGCTGAAGCTGCAAGGTCTCCTGTGCCTCCTTCCTCATTGACAGCGCGCTGCACCTCAATCGCCGCTCTCCTGCCGGGAGCTTACGACGTCAACCCAGGCCGCAGCACAACTTCGAACGAACACCGGGATCGCAAAAAGCTGTCTTAGCCTTCTGTTCTGCACAGGGAAGTCACTTCTCGAGGGTTTGCCGCCACATATTCAAGCTGTCTATCTCAAGAGGCGCCGGCAACATGTCGTACTTCTTTGCGACGCCGGTCGATATTGACATTGTCCTCGACGATGCCGACGACCGGGCCATGGTTGATGTCAAGCTGGACAAAAACCGACGGGAAAAGGCACCTCTTTACATGGACGGTGAATCGGTTAAGGGCGCTGTCACCGTGCGGCCGAAGGACGGCAAGAGGCTGGAGCATACGGGAATAAAGGTGCAATTCATCGGAACAATAGGTACTCAGGTCCCCAGCCCTCACACAGACCTGTCGCGTCGCAAGCAGCTTGCTAGGTAGGGGATGGAAGACTTTGGCTAATATATACCGTTTCTTGCTCGCTCCTAGAGATGTTCTTCGATCGCGGCAACCACTACGAGTTCCTCTCTCTCGTGCAAGAGCTGGCGGCGCCCGGCGAGCTTCAGCACCCGCAGACGTTCGACTTCAATTTTAAGAATGTTGAGAAGCAGTACGAGTCCTACAATGGCATAAACGTCAAGCTGCGATACTTTGTACGCGTGACGGTTTCGCGGCGGATGGCCGATGTGATCCGCGAGAAAGATATATGGGTGTACAGCTACCGGATCCCGCCGGAGATGAACAGTAGCATCAAGATGGACGTCGGTATCGAGGACTGCTTGCACATCGAGTTTGAGTACTCCAAGAGCAAGTATCACCTCAAAGACGTGATCGTCGGCCGCATCTACTTCTTGTTGGTCAGGCTGAAGATCAAACACATGGAGCTGTCCATAATCCGTCGGGAGACCACCGGCGCGGCGCCGAATCAGTACAATGAAAGCGAGACGCTGGTGCGGTTTGAGGTGAGTGTGCCCGCTCGAAGCATGGTGCAAGGCTTCTCTTTCTGACGCGGCAATTGCCCTCCTAGATCATGGACGGCTCTCCATCGAGAGGAGAAACGATCCCCATCCGCCTATTCTTGGGTGGTTTTGACTTGACGCCGACATTCCGTGATGTGAACAAGAAGTTCTCTACGAGATACTATCTAAGTTTAGTCTTGATTGACGAAGGTGAGTGTCGTCACGACTCTGGTGCTTCTCTATAAGCGAGTATGCGTTACTAACATGGTGTTCGCACCAGACGCGCGGCGGTATTTCAAGCAGTCCGAGATTATCCTCTACCGCCAAGCCCCCGAGTTAGCAAATGGCAGCACGCAAGACATAATGCCGTCATTTCCAGACAGCAAAGCGGCTGCCATTCCGGCTTAATTTAGACCGGAGGGTGAAGTGGTGGTTTCAAAGTACAGGGCCTTATAGGGAGCCCCCTGTGGGAGGATTACTAGCATGGTCACGGCGTTTTCAATATACAGGTCGTTTCGGGAACATTATTGCAAATTTTTCTCATTGCCAGTATGGGACGCCATGGTCTTTTTGCGAAGTCCCGTCCGCGTGGTATCATCCAGAGAACTGACCTTTTTTCACCATCACACGTTAAAAATACAATTCCGGGTCCCCATAAATTCATGGACCCTCGGCCGCTTCCTCCTCAGCCGTAAAGCCGAATTGGTTGTTCTGGATGGCGGCGATCCTATCCAGTTCGTCCTGGTATTCTCTCCGAATATCAGTCAGCGTCACCACTTTTCTCTTTTGTACTTCGGGATCGTTGGTGGGGAGCTCCTCCACGGTGATCCATGCCTGCTTGGGATCTACACAGCACAGGGTGTTGATGAGCGAAAGATACTGCTGTGTCACGGGCGTATCCAATACATCATCTCCCGTCAGCTTCTCCCCTAGTCCACCCCGACGCAATTTCTGAAGACGGTCGTACAATATAGCAGCCGCGCCGCGGTAATTGTTGTGGTGGATGCGCCAGGCGTAAAGAATCTTATGATATGGCGTCCCGCGAACAACCTCATTTGATAATCTGCACTTCTGCAGCAAAATGTCATCCACCTCGTCCTGGAGGCCGGAGAACGGGAGCTCGACAAGTTCAGTCGCTTGGGACGCTTCACACATCCTTTCCACAAGCTTTTTGAGGCAGGAACGCTGGAGAGCATGGTCTGCCATGGAGAGCAAGGTTGCATGGGCTTGCTCGAACGAGGAAATAGACGTCGAAGCGGTGAACAAGCGGCTAAGCATCTCAGTCCGAACAGGGTTCGAGTCCGGCCCCTGTGCGAACTGTAATGAGAGATGCGCGAAGCTGACGATGTAGGAATACGCCTTTGGTTTCTCGAACAGCGCCACAATGTGGGAGTAATAATTGGAGAGGCCGCTATTCAGCAGCTTCCATTCTGTATCATCAAGAAGGCCGCTACTGTGGCGATCTGCGTGCTTCATGGGTACACCTAGGACCATCGTTAGCTCATCCAAAGCGGTCAGAAAGATTTGGCGGGAGACGTACTCATCCCAACCGCTGCCTTCCTGAAGTATCCTGCGGCAGTGGTGTAGTCCCGAAGAGCCAAGAAGACGCGACCCTGGACATACGTGGGGAAGGGCGCCTGTTCACAGAAAGGACTGAGTTCTAGTGCCAGATCGGGGCGATCTCGTTTCAATAGCGAGCATTGTATGAGCGCCGGTGACAACTCAATGGTGCTATCGGGAGCACAAATGTCGTCTACAACGTCGCTCAAGCTGAGAGCGAGCGGCTCACCATTGACGTCCACCAGGCCTAAGAGATGGCTGACGTTTCCTTCGAAAGCAGTGATGACTTGAGTGTCGTCGTCTCCTCTCTTCGAGGCAACTGGAGAAGAGCCAAATGATGGGGGTCGCTCTGTATTGAGAAAAGGCACGGTGATTTCGGTCTTGACGAGCCATATGATAAGCTCCAGTCTCTTGAGAGCCGCAATTAATCGGCGATAGACCGTACCGATATCGAGCCGCGTATGCAATGCAGCCCTCTCCTGCTCGACTTCGTCTTCCATGTGTACAAGCAGTATTAGTTGGCTGAACAAAATTAGCTGACGGATCCTCGCCGTCTGCTGCACCGATTTGACAACCAGCTTTCTTCCGAATTCCGTCAAAGGAAGCCGTATATCCCTGTTCCTCGCGTCTTCTGTCGAGTCAAGGAGCGAGAGCATGTTCTGGTAGAGCTCCGAGTTGACAAGCCTGAAATCTTTCCCCAGGACCTCCACGACTTGAGAAGCATCTTCATCCGAAACTTGCCGCCAAAACCCCGATTTGTCGAAGAAGTACTGAATGCATTCGTAGTCTGTTTTGGCGGAGTCCTCAAAAAGCTCGGGGCGCAGTGCAGCTTTGCTTTGTTGCATCACAGCATCCGAAAAGTTCTCAACGAAGGAGAAGCCGGTAGATATGAGAGTCGCGATGGGGTCATACCTTCTCCTGAGGTTGAAGTAGATCTGGTCTAATGCAGTACACTGCGGCATCGCTGCTATGAGGTCGGCACAGAGCACCCAGACCATACCTCGATCCGTGTCAAGCGCCAACGACAAGGCCTCACCACGTTGCTTATCAAGCTCCACCACCAGGCGGTAAAATCGCCGCCACTGTATCTCACTGGTGGCCCTGAACTGCTCGTAATCCATCACTCCCGACGAGCTCTTGTCAAGGGTAGCAGTGGAACCAAGAACAGAGCAGATGGATTCTGCCAGGCCTTTGCTTCCTCTGTTTGAGACATCTTTTGCGGTTCCTAGGCCACGTTCATACATGGCCAAGGCAGTCTCTAGGGTTGCCTTCGAGTAGCGGCCGGGGTGGAAAATGAGCTCCAGCCACTTCTCAGTCGAGTCGGTCGGATCGCAGGGTCCAGATGTCTCCGCAGCGGGCGAGGAGCTCTCAATATGAACTCCAATCCAGCCCCTTTGCCATCGCTCAACATTCAGCTGGAGACTAAACTCCAGTTTCTGCACTCGATAGGATATGTTGTTCTTCCATAACGTCCAAAGGTGTATTGCTGGACCCTCATGCTGGGCCACTGCAAAATCGGCAAGTGTCCAAACATCAGACGAGGACGGTGTAGGGGGGACGAGTGCCTTGTCGGGGAAGAGATCGTGGACGTAGATGGTACTCTCGTTGTCTGTCTCGACCTTCCAGAACTTAAACTCGCCGGCGCCGACGGGAGAATAAGTGGCCAGTAGTCGCTTGCCCTCGGCGTGACCGGCAATGCGCACGAGGCTGCTCTGTGTCGGCTCGATAATCCACTTTCCCAGATCCTGTGGGTTGCGCTCGACATTGAGCATGTCGCCCGTATAGAGGATCTGGCCAGTCAGAACATTCCAAATCCTCAATCGATGATCTAGGCAGACAGTATACAAGAAGCTTGCGTTTCCCAGCCTCATTGAATCAACAGCAACCGACGTAGCAGCGCTAAGCTCCAGGTTGACCTTTCCATGTCTGATTGTCTGCCCGCCCCTGAAGGGAAGTAAGCTTTGAAGGCCCTTTGCCCAACCGGCCGCGGTATAGATGACATCCTTCCACAAGGCCCCTCCGACTGTCTGAGAGTCAGCAAAACGAACTACCGATGATTTGGATACGCAATTCTCACCCTCTTGGCGTTTGATCCTATCGAAGCGAACAAGCCCTCCGTCGTGGAGCGTCACCACAACCTGATCGGCACTCGCAGCAATCAACCTGTGAGGGTGCTTGAAGCTAAATGTCGATGAGAGATGAATCTTGCAGGCATCGCCTAGGCCGCTATCCGTTGCGGATCGCTTTCTGAAATGATCGGGTCGCAGACTCAGACTGTAGAAATGGTTTGTCTGATCCAGAACGAATATGTTCAACGTATCCTTCTCTTCTGGGTCGGCTAGAGCCACGCACGAAGGTCGAATAGGGTGTGGAAAGTGGAAGTGCAGGATGATGTTAGAATCTGAGTCGTTCTGCTTCTTGCAGACGTCGACGGCTCTGACGCTGAGAACGGTGTTCTCTTCGAGAACCCTCCACAGGAAGCTTCGTGGGGAGGCATGATGTCGGCGATGATACAGTGACGACGATTTAGCCAAGTTTTTCAACCGGTAAGCCTTCTCCTCCTCTCCAGCATATTTGTCCGTGGTAATGGGACGTCGCTGGCTCGACCTAGGCTGGGAGGTAGACGAGGGTAGTCGGATGTGGACAATGGACGCAGCGGACGCGGGTTCAAGATTTAGTCGCGTCTCCTTGTACAGGAACGCTTGCTCGAGGTCCATCTCGCAGCCGTCGAATTCCTGGCAATGCGCTGCCCTTCTACCATTCGACGTCGTGTCCGAGCAGGTGGCGCAGATTCCTGTTGTTGAGTGCTTGAGCCAGCCGTATATTGTACCCAGACGCGTTCCTTGACGCAGCTCGTTTGCGACTGGCAGAATTTCTGGCCGCCTTCAAATCCGCTGTCTCCATCCAATAGTGGCCTGTGCACTCACTACCTGCACCAATCAGCTCGACCTTGACAGTGGTTGCCTTTTGAGGTATCATTACCACCTACCTAACCTGAATAATTACAAAACATCCGGGACATCATCTCGCGACCAACAAGGCGCTCAGATCCTAATGATCCATCATCACTTTGTCATTCCTCCTTCTCGCCCACATCCGTCCTACGAGTCTCCTAACGATGAAGGGCGAAAATGCTGCAAGTTTACCCGCCTGCTTGGTCGCGCGCTGCTGCTGAAGCAAACCCATGAATACAAACGACGATACATGCTAGCCCTGAGTGTACCTAGTGAATATATGTCGCCGGGATTAACCATGGGAAACCATCACCGCTTTTCGCTCTGATTTCCCTCAAACGAACGGCAGCTAATCTTGCAACGATTCCCCTGGGGGGAGCACACAGAACACCGAGGAGCAGGTTTACCAGCCCGGGTGCAATGAGACGTCGCGCTGGTATGTTGAGGAGACCAGGGCGAGCAGCAACGGGTCGAAAACAGATTTTTTGATTCGGGTAGCGAATGATGGAGCACGTGATTGTCACGTGATGTATGAAGGTAAGCCATTTCGAGGAGAGAGCATCGGGCATTTTCGATCAAGAAAGCACTGACTGTACCTGCAAATTACGTAGCTACACGTACTGTAAAGATATCGTGCTGCCCACGCGGGTGCGCACACGAGACTGTCCCCGCAGATCCTCAACATCGTTTCCGGGACCTGATAGGATCACGGGATGGAAAGCTCTCAGTCCACTAGGACCTCTCCGACTTCCCCCATCTGGATCTGCCTCCGTAAGGAGCGAAGCAATCATCGCCCGACTCCGCGGCCGCTTTCTGTCAGCCCGAGCTTGTTGCTGTAAGACCCAGCTCTACATAGTACACCGCGATAGCCAAGCCTTGTAGGAACAGCCGCACACGGAGAGTGTAATACTGTAGTCGTGTGCGATTCAGGGGAACTGACTGATTCACGGGAACTGAGTAACGGGCCGGGATGCTGCGCCTGTGACCCTCCCGCTCGAGGTGAGGCGAGACATCTTTGCCGTTTCTAGCTTACACACGTGGGAATATGCTGGGTCAACATTGGCTGGCGTCCGCCACCGACCCTCCCTCTCAGCCATCAACCTCAGCCTCATCTGGGATAGGCGACCGTGGCCAGCACACGGGATGCCTGCGAGCAAGCAGACTGGATGGTTCATGGTTCTCTCTCCTTCCCTCCCAAGCACTCATTCTCCGGGGCGCCCTGTTGACCAAGGCCTACTACAACTTGCCGAGCGGAGAAGACCTTCGGCCACTAGTACGGGTAGAGTGCAGAAGACATAAGAACGGGGTGATCCGGGAGCCTCTAAAGGAAAAGAGTTCGGAAGCTGGCTGTTCTCCTGTCTCGACGTCGCTCAGCGATACCTCACTTTTTTGTACCACCGACCGTCATCTCTTACCGGCCATCTACCTTCCCTCGACTCCCTGTTGTCTGGTCGCAAGGTTTGTTCCGGAGACCCGGGACGGACATTCCGGTGCTAGATTTGGGTTTGCAGCGGGCCCGCCTTTCGACTCCCGCTCGTCGCACCCAAGTGACACCACAGACGCGGAAGCACCCGAAAAGAGTCTGGATCTCGGTCGAATACTCGAAGCAAGGCTGCTTCGCCGCCGTTTCTGGTGCTGATACGGAGCAGTACTCAAGGGAACAGGATGTCAAGGGTCTCCTAGGGCATTACGAAGCAAGAAGCAGCTGAGAGCTAAAAAGGAATCCCAAGCCACATCTTTGCGTGCATACAGATTCGGTGCCACCGGATTCAACGACCGACGACGCCCTGATGACTTCATAATTAGGTAGTCGCAGACGGCCATGCCAGCCCTATAAACCACCTCTCTTCACTACCTTTTCCATCGCCCTCGTCCACTCTTCCGGCACTTGCTCTCGTGGTGAGGCATATCACTGGGAGAGATGGCGCAAAATCGCCCGCCCTGGCTGTGGCTCTGGTTCTGGCTCTCGCGCCTGATGGCTGCTGGCTTCCTGTGCCATGGCGTCATTGCCGGCCCATTGCGCGCCCCCGTAGGCCTGCTGCACCAGACGCCTGCACCACAAATCATTCTGCAACCACCACCCCCCGCAGCGTCTGCCCGTCGGAAACTGCATGGCCGGTTCCTGCATATTACAGGTGAGCTGCGACTCCGGCTGATCGTCAACCCATCGAGCTCTCACAGCGTCTGCGCTTGGTTGCTTGCACGCTTGCATCCCCATTCCCCTTCCTCGCCCGGAAGCAGCTGACGCGAAATGGCTTCATAGATCTTCACCCCGACGAGTTCTACAAGATCCACTCCTCCACAGGGGAAGAGACAGCTTGCCACCGCGGCGTCGGCCCAGCAGGAACGTATGGCGCAGAAACCTCAGACTGCGACAGTCCCTTCAGCCTGATAAACGCGACCTTCGACTGGATCGCTGCAAATGTCGCAGACGACATCGACTTCGTCATTTGGACTGGGGACAGCGCCCGCCACGATTCGGACGAAGAAATTCCGCGCTCGCCCTCCCAGGTTCTCGGTACCAATCGTTGGATATCCTCCAAGTTCTCCGAGGTGTTTGCCAACCCAGATGCTCCTCTCGGTGGACCTAAGCGGGGACTGGCAGTCCCTATTGTCCCGACTCTGGGCAATAACGACATCCTGCCGCACAACATCCTGCTTCCGGGGCCTAACAAATGGCTACAATACTACACCGACATCTGGCGCGAATTCATACCAGAGGAGCAGCGCCATAGCTTCGAGTTCGGCGGATGGTTCTATGTCGAAGTGATTCCCAATGAGCTGGCTGTGTTCAGCCTCAATACGCTTTATTTCTTCGACCGTAATGCTGGTGTAGACGACTGTGCTCAGCCTTCAGAACCCGGTTTCAAACAAATGGAGTGGCTGCGCATCCAATTGCAGTTCATGCGTCAGCGGGGAATGAAGGCCATCCTGATGGGACATGTCCCGCCTGCGAGGACAGAGAGCAAGCAGTTGTGGCACGAGTCCTGTTGGCAAAAGTATACCCTCTGGTTGCAGCAGTACCGAGATGTCGTGGTCGGCGCCGTGTATGGGCACATGAACATCGATCATTTCTTACTGCAGGACACGCACGAGATCGACATTCTCCCGGGTCAGGCCAGTACCAATGAGATATTTTCCGTCCGCGAATCTATGGAAGACGAACTCGCTGTTGAATCGGCAGCAGACTACCTCCAGGAGCTTCGGGACAAGTGGGCGGAGTTGCCGCGACCTGCCATTCTCGTCGAGGAAGCGTCTGCCACGAAGAAGAAGAAGAAGCACAAGGGAACGAGGAAGAAAAGGTTGGGCCCGTGGGCTGAGCGGTACCAGCTCTCTCTAGTCGGGCCCAGCGTTGTTCCAAACTACTTCCCGACCCTTCGCGTACTAGAATACAATATTTCTGGGCTTGAGGACGCCGCCACCTGGGCAGACGTGGCTGGTCCCCTTCCCATCGTGGATGACCTGAAGTACCTGAAGGGGCAACAGACGTTGGAGTTGCGCGATTTGGCCGAGGTGAGCGACAAGAAGAGGAACAAGGGCGTGGAACAGAAGAAGCCGAAGAAACCTAAAAAACACGAGAAGAAGAAGACACCCAAGGACCCCAACTTGATCGTCCCTGACCCGCCCGCACGGTCGTCCCCTCCAGGCCCAGCATACTCACCTCAACCTTTGACTCTCGTCGGCTACACGCAATATTACGCCAATCTAACTCGTATCAACAACGACATGGTAGGCGCATCAGAGCTAGAAGTCGACCGGTGGCGCGAGGGAAAGCACCGCGATAAAAAACCCAGTCGAAAACCTGCCAAACCTCTCAAGTTCGAATTTGAGGTTGAGTACTCTACGTTCAAAGATACGATATACAACGTGACCGACTTAACAGTCAACAGCTTCGTCCAGCTGGCGTACCGCATGGGACGAGACAAGACGAAATCAAAGACGTTGCTCTCTAATGTCGGGTCTCCGCTCGACGGCGATGCAACCCGCGTAGGTGACGTCGATGGTCTGCAGGGTATCAGTAGCCACGAATCACAGGTGGAGCACGAGACCTTCGTTGAACTCAAAGCCAACACAAAGAATGGTAACAGGGGCGGAGGAAAGAATAGAGGCAAGCCGAAGGCGGAGAAGAAGGACAAGAAGAAAACGAGGCGAAAGCACAATAAGACGTGGCTACACTTTCTCCAGCATGCTTTCGTCAGCACCGTAGAGGAGGAGGAATTGAAGCAGCTGAGCGATTGAGACATACCATGGGATGGATCTATTTTGGCATTTGCATCGTTCTGGCGTTGCCGTGGTATATGCGGGCTGGCATTGGGGAATTCAGGAGTCTTTTGAGGGTTAGTCTCGGCCAATGCGCTAGATCGAGAGCGGATGGGTCTTGAGAACTGGCTGAGGGTTATGGGAGCTGGGAGTGAATCGGTCTACAGGCAGTCTGTCGACCTTCAAAGGCATGTAACGACATTCGATGCATAAAGGGCAGGGCTTAGCACCGAGAACCGTCGAGCAACTCTCTCATCAGGGGCATTATCTTTTGCCACTCATCTCCACAGGACGGTGCGCCCATGACAGTTATTGTCCTTTGCGTCCTCGTCACGTTCTCCCGTCATCGTCTCTCAGGGATCAAGGATACCCAGTGTGACAGTCGTGACTCGAATGCATGCGCAGCTCTCCGTGCTCGTCGAGTTGCACAGTCAAGCATGGCTTCAGTTCCAATGCGAATCTCGTTGCGGTGACTCACGGTATTTAGAAGCACACCGTAGCGAAAATATGGACTGTTACATTGCAGGCTGTGCGGGATTACGTCGTTCCCTCCGCCGAACCAGAGTTCAGCGACAGGAGAACTCGCGACCGATGCTCTTCTTGCGCAGCTTGGTGCCAGACGGTTGCCACACGACCTTGTCGCTCGGCGTGCGCGACTCTGCATTCTTAACATCAAATGTGCAGCTGCCTTGTATAGATTCCTCAAACTCGTTTCGTACCGCACCGGAGGTGCCGGCTGGGGGGATTTCGAACCCTAGATATGGCCCCCTCGCTCCTCTGCTGGCATACATATCTCCCGGTCCAAAGGTAGGCTGTGGAGGAGCTGGTTGGTGATTCGCAAGCAGAGGAAGAAGCGAATCGCTACAACTCGGCGGGAGAGTGCTGGCATGCCTAGGTACCAATACTGGCGTAGATAGTCCAGGCATCTCAGGACGATGCCGTTGCTCCGTCTCGGGAGTCAGTGAAACATAGCCATAATTCGGCCGGACTTGTGGTGGAGCATAATGCAGAGTGAAACCCGACGCATTCGGGTGCCTGGCGCTAGACTCAGAAGTAGTGAAGGACGTGGCCGAGGACGATGCGTTTGAGCCGTGGCGCTGGAAGCTTTTGAGTTGGGGGCTGATAAAAGAGTTGACAAGGATATCTGCCTCTGTTCTAGGCTTGCACGTCTGTCCCTCTAGTTGCCGGAGCGCCTCTTCGTTTAGTCGTCTCGCCTCCCTCTGGTGCTTATCACAGCTGCTTGCCTTTCGGCCGGGCTCAATTTCTCTTTCCGTTGACTGAGTTGTCGAAGGCATTAGCTTGTTGCTGTCGAGTGATGAGTGCTGGCTGTGCGAGTTCTCTGCTAGCGCTTCTTCCCTACTCGGGGCTCTGTCGTCATCTTGCAGCACGAGGGTCATCGCGCTTACGAGCACCGAGGCGCCCGTCCTCCTCTCCAGGTGTGAAACCGGGGACGTAGACCGAGATATCCAGATCCCATCCACCTCGATCCCGCTCTGGATCGCCCGGACACCGAAAGGAATGTCGCCAACGCGCTTCGGTCCTCGAAGCCCCGTTTTGCGCATCTGTGTCAACCGCGCTTGCTTCTCTGCGTCAATGACTTCTTGCTGCCGCAGGAGCCGGTTGGTCCAGTACAGCTTCGTCAGGCCGGCGCAAAACACGGCGACTATTGCACAAGCCAGGACCTAGAGACACGTATTAGCGGAGGGGACGGAATTGGGTACTACGATATGGAGCAACTAACAAATGTCATCTGCTCCCATAACTGCCAGGAGGCGAAAAATGTCGATTTCGCCATTGCGTCCTCGCCCACGGCTGAACGATTTCGAACTACCGATGCCATCAGTGAGAGAAGAGATAACCCTCTCGATATGTCTTCCTGCGCCGGAGATCCTCAAGCCTCGAAGCAGAGGATCTGGATCGCTGCCAGAACTCGCAGCCTGCGAAAATCGAGGACAGGACCGATGCTGGCGGACGATTTGACCACGCAGTATCCTCGATGGTCGACCAGAACCGTTTACGACCTTGCCACCTAAAAGTACCGTAACTTGGGGTAAGGTTCCTGACGTAAGATCGGTAGCTAATGCGACCAAGAGTAATCGCCCAGGGTGGAGGAAGCGCTTGTAAACTGAGGTGTACCTTGTTCAGCTCGGGAAGGTACGGGTACGCAGGTTGGCATAGCGTACACACGGGGCAGACGTACCCGGGCTGTGTCATCCGAAGGGCACCTTCCCACTCTAAGGTGACGAGGACAAAGACTTGATATGCCAGACCTGGGTCTTTATTGCTCTGGTGGGAGAGGATCGAGCCCAGTAGGTTTGTGACCCAAGCCCAGGCTGAGGTCGTCATATGCTGAGGTCTTCACCTGGATACCCGCCTGTCCCCCTACTTGTTCCGTGCTGCCAAAGAGTGAATCAGTATCAGCTACTGCCGGGCTTTATGTGTGAGCATTATATGAGCAATGGCGACGTACGTTGGACAAGTGCCCCAGCAGTATCCTGCACTGATCTGCCCCCTCAACCGACGGAAAGCGTCCCTCGCGACTGGCACGATTCACTGCTATTCAGCGACCAGGTCCCAAGGATGCAGTCCTATGGGATGTGTCGCAACTGGCAGTGACCCACGCCTTGTCACCTTGGAGGTTGAGATGTCCTCACACGGCTACTGCCCTAGAGCGCTGTCGCCCTTCGCCCTTTTACCACCAACCACCAGCCCGGTCTAGCCAGACAACTTCGGCCGTCGTTCCTTGTCCGGAAGTCCGTTGGTGCCGCTTCGACTTCCGCCAACAACAATGGGAGTGCTAGCTTGGTCTTGGCCAAGGTTCGAGACACCGCTTGCGTGAATGGGAGCAACCAACGCCGGGCAACCGTTACAGCAGGCTACTGGACGCCCGGAGGGATTGATCTTCTATGACTCGGAGTGCCTCACTATTTCCCAGTCTGACAGGAGAAGAGGCGTAGGTATCTCAACAGCGAAGAGCCGGAAGAAATAGCGGGAGCAAAAGGCCTAGAAAGACACCGAAGAAGAGCGAACGGCCAGATTGATAGCCTGCTATTCTTGTATGAGACAGCCTCACGGCTACCCACAGCAAGCCAAACAAACATGCCCAACCGAAGGCCCGGCTTTCAGCCAAAGCGCAATCCCGGACAGTCCTGTCCATTCTAAGACTTAAGTGGCAGCCCTGAGAGCCTGTCCCATGTGGGATATTTTGACGCGGTGCCATCTTCATATGGGTCAATATATTGCATGGTAACAAGCGGCATTAGGTTGCCAGGAAAGATGTAGGTGACGCAGAACTGCTCAAGCATGACAGAGTGCACTCATGCGGAACATGTCTGTTAATACTGCACCGGGCAGGCCTTCCTGGTGGATAGGCACCGGTCGTTCTCGGATTCTCACTATTCACATCGATACGGTTGTAGTGACAAAAACAGCAAGTTGGGACAAGATTGTATTGTTGTCGGATTCCCGACATCCTGTCTGTGATGGCACGAAAGACATAAGCGAGGCGGTCTCCCACTATCTGAGGTCTCTCTCGTAGGTAAGGTAGGCAGGTAGGTACCTAAGGTACCTCATGTTATTGCGCCATGGTCACGAATTCATAGACTCCAACAAAAGAAGCTGGCATCACTATTATAGCGTGGCCCTGCACTCTCAGCAGACATCCGCATGAAACCCTAACATCACCTCTGTTACTGCAGTAAACACGGAGGATATGTTTCTATGGTGTTGTGAGAGCTGTGCCTTTAGAAGGAAGTACTGAGCACACATTCTCATTACCGCCTTTCCGCAACACAATACTGTGCAAGTCTTGGCAAGGGGACAATGCGGCGGGGCCCGCATCTACCGACCCTTGTACTGTACTGTATCTGGCGAGCAATTTCAGGGCTTACCCGAGGAGCAGTTCTTCCATATGACCTACACGGAGACGACAAATTTCAACAACGGCATGCCAGCGCGAGTGAGCTTCCCGTTTGCCCATGCGCGGTGCAGCTGGCTCATTGAATGGACAGCATGGCTGTCGCTTCCGTCGCTCTGCCCGCCGTAAGAGCTGCTACCTTTGATAGTGCATGGTTAGAGACGATGATCATGGCCTAGTCTGAAATGAGGCGGCTATCCAAGGGGTGATGAGAACTCCTTGGTCCAAACAGCCGCTGTGTCTCTCGGCCCGCCACAACTCACAGAAGACCGCCCTCTCGTTCTAGTGTTGCAAATTGCGCCCTTTTGGCGGAGAGACAGAGCAGACTCTACCCGATAGTCGGGTCCGATCAGACGCGTACAGGGTATCGGATATTCGTCCCGCAGCGAGACAACTGTTCTATAAGATGTCTATTTCCGCCCGGGCGACTAACTTCCTTGTGCTTTTCCAATCGCCCTGGCAAGTGCAACGAACCAACGTGCAAAGTGATACAAATCCAAGCAGGCAGACCGAAAGGAATCAAGCAGATGTGAACAGACCAGGGAGAAGCCACATTGCTTGTGGAGAAAGAGCCCACAACCTTCAAATAGGTCCCAGCCACTTCGGCTCTGCATCATCAACCGAGCCATCAAGAGAATGGCCATCTCTAACCGCAGCCCCGTGGCCTGGTATGTACGTCTCAGCTGCAGTGACCTTCGAAATCTTGAGAGGACTGTTATCCTCGAGATGGAACACAGGCACCGGCAGCTGGGTTGACAGGGGTGATAGGGGGAGCTGCTGGTGGTACATGGAGAGATTTGCTTTCGACGACGCCTAACCGTCGGTGAAAGCCTCCTTGCGCGCCTGCTGGTGGGCATCTGAAGGCCGGTTTGCCACGAGACGCTACGATGCATTAGCCACTGAAGTCAAGTAGTTATCCACAGAGTCTAGCGGTC
Organism: Pleurostoma richardsiae; assembly: GCA_030052745.1. Taxonomy (NCBI): domain Eukaryota; kingdom Fungi; phylum Ascomycota; class Sordariomycetes; order Calosphaeriales; family Pleurostomataceae; genus Pleurostoma; species Pleurostoma richardsiae. The sequence continues at coordinate 410,578 of JANBVO010000032.1, forward strand.
TAGTCTTTTGTCACGAGTGGGATACTTACGACTAGATTCCGCAGGAGGACCGCGATGGTCACCTTGCCCACGGACGGTACGTAGATGGAGGCCTTTTCCTTCACAGCAGGCCCGTCGAAGTTCCGAAAGGAGGAGAAGTTGATGCACACCGCGCCGTCTCGGATGAGGTCAATTGGAACTTTGTAGCTCTCCGACGGGACGCCGCCGATGATGACGTCGCTAATGGGAAGGCACTCCTTCAAGCCCCAGCCCTCCTTATCATGGACTTGATGACGAGGGGACTTGATCCCCTGACCTCGGGTGAAGAGCTGGACGCCATTGATATCCACCGAGTACACAGTAGCGCCGTCGTTGGCAAGAAGCGCAGCCAAGGGCCGGCCGTTCACCTCGGATCTGTTGATGACGGTAATCGTCTTCCCGTACAGTCGGTTCCCGTACGTCAGAATAGGATTGTAGATCTGAAGATACTCCAGGATCTTGACCACGGCCAATGGCGTGCAAGGCAGCAGCGACTTCTTGAGGTTGTGAGGGGGGTCGAGAAAGCGAACATTGTGATACATGTTGTACAGGTGCTTGTGGCAGAGACCCTCGACATCCTTGTGGAGCGACACCGTCTCCTGTATGTATTTGTCGTGGGTTGGGTTCCCGGGGAAGATGGGATAGTAGACGATGATGCCATCGACCTTTTTGTCGTCATTTGCTAGCATTATCTCCTCCTCCAGGGCCTCCTTGTCAACCTTCCTCAGGTCAAAGGCGAATCCACTGCAGAATAATCAGCTTGCTACTCTCGGACTAAGGAGAGCTGCCGCTCTTCCAACACATAAGAGGCTGCCACGAGGCTGGAGGACCTCGGTCAAACCGGACTTCACAGCGAGAGGCCCCTTGGCAGTACCAGATCGATGAAGAGACTGCAGGGACTGGTTGCTGATGAATCGCGACGAAGTACGGTCCCCGAGGGAGACTCACTTTTCTTCACATGTCTTCTTTGACCACTCAGCGTACTTGATTGCAGCCGGGTCATCATTTGCGAGGAAGGCTACCAGGCAAGGGTGTTGCTCGCCGTTGGAGATCTTCTCAAGAGTGTCCTTGACTTCTTGCAAGAGATTTTTGGCGATAGTATCTGCGAGAACCACCTTGCAGGTCTTCGGGACAGCTTCAGCCATGATGATTCTCGCGGCAAATGACTACGCAGCTACGCGTGAATGGTGCAGCCACCAGCCTCAGCTTCCCAATGTTGCGATCTGTCAGGTGAGTTAGGCCGTGTGTCCTCGATGTGACTGACCCGTCCGTCCTACGGCACCCTTGAAGGCTGGAAAGAGAGAGAGCTTACTTGCCCCACTACGCCTGACGATTCGGACGGAAAGAAAGGTCAGGTTTCTAGCTCAGGTAGGGTTACAATTCGCTAGCAAAGGCTGGAGAGCAGCGAGTTGAGTGTCTAAGCGTTTGGCAGTCTCGAATCCACAGCCGCTCATGGGGAGATTCCCATTCAATGTGCTAGCCGAAGCAGAAATCTGTGCTCCCGGAGTCGGCCTTGAACTCCAACGCCTTCCGCAGGCGGGAACCGGAACTCTTTCTCCTCTTGTGTTTCTCTCTCTCTCTCTTTTCCCCCTTTTTCTTTCTTTTTTTCCTGTTAGCTACCCCACACCTCTGTACAAAATTTCACTCTCTTGGTAATGAGTTTTTCGGTTCCAAAGGGGACAGTTAACTACCCCTCAATTGTGGGGGCCCTTCGTCATAATGCTGCTTACCGCCTACCATTAATGGGCCCAAGACTAGAGTACTGCCGGTCAAAAAATACCTGGACACTACTCCGTACACTCTCCCCGCGGGCAGCCATCATTACCTACCACGTAAGGTAAGGTCACGATGTCGGCGCACCTATAGGGATATACCTAAGCAGAGTACATCATTATCGAGACGACCAAATTGTTGACTGCTTTGGATAGGATCCTTCATAGTTGGTTTGGACAAGTTGGACCCTGGCATCGCCTCAGGTGTCTTTGCCTCGGAGTCTCCTGAGCCTGCAGCTAAGATGACAGACTTCAGAGCCCTTGCGACACGTTACGTCTTGGGGGATGATGAAGTCGGAATTAGCCACACAGCTGCTGAAGCAGCCCAGGGTGAGTCTCCTGTCCTGCTGAAGGAGGAATGTGGTCAGATCCCCTTATGACTGCCTCCTGCGTGGCTAATCCGACAAAGCTCTGCAAAAACTTCGTGAAGATCCTCATGCCATGAGAAGAGCCGTTGGTGAGTGGGCTGGTTCGATTAGCGACTGGATAAAGCGCACAGGTACTGGCGTCGAAGGTGATGAATCCTTGGAAGAAGGCGACAATGTGATCCTCCGGGCAAAGGGTACGGGCAATATCACCCCATTACACGGCACAGCTCTGGCTAATATTAGTTTCTCGTCAGCTCTAGGTTTCTTGGAGCAGACTCTGGAGGCATTGGAACCTGATGACCTCAAGGCGGATCAGGGTGAGTCTTGACGGTGTTTTACACCTTAACTAAAGTGGTTCGCTACTAATATGGAGTCTCGCGAATTCTATAAGTTGAGCACTTGGTCTTGTTCTTCTGTTCCACTTTCAGACATGATATTCGAGCTGGCGTTATGCCGGCAACGAAAGCTCTGGGGCATTTGACGTCTATGCGTGCCTTCAGACCCAAGCTTAGCGATGAGATCGTCTCGAGTATCTGCAGGATAGGGGAAGACTTCCCTCTGCAGACTGCTACCACCCGATTCGAGATATATCGACTTCTGGAAGTCTTGGTCGAGAACCCGGTGACCGCCGGCGAACTGCAGCACAGACATGGCGAGAACGCCGCCTTCGTTTCCGATCTCGTTCGCCTATGCCGGCAGGAGAGGGACCCTAAATGCCTCATAAAGTGGTTTGGGATACTCGGGACCATTCTCGACCAGTATCCTATGTCTTCAGAGCCGACACAGAAGACGTTCGGGTGCTTTTCCTCGTACTTCCCCATCTCTTTAAAGAATCCTGCTGGAGAAGTCACTGTCCTGGATCTGAAGCTTGCTCTCAGGCGATGCTTCGCGAGTACCTACAGGCTTGCTCCACTGGCATTTCCTTTTCTGCTTCAGAAGTTAGATCAGGGAGATGCAATCACTGTCTCGGTCAAGGTAGAGAGTGGCAGGAGCATCACCCAATTGTGTGGTCTGACTGCTAACTTTGTGCAGATGGATGTCCTCGCTACTATAAAGATGTGCCTCGATCAGTACTACAATGTCGCAGTTAGCATCGTTCCATTTTCCGGCCAGATATGGAACTCCCTAAAATACGAAGTTCGCAATGGTGAAGTTAAGGAGACAATCGATGCCACGCTGGCTGTGATATCCAGCATAGCCAAGAGACTAGACGGCACAACGAGAACGAAATTTGACCAGAAGGACCTCGAGGATTTCTCGGATTTGGTCAAGGCAGACTGTCTTGACGATTTAGAGAATCCCAACTATACGAAGCAGGCTGGCAGTTTGCTGATGTCCGTCATGGAGTCTAACGTCAGGGCCTTCTCCATCCTGAAGCCTAGCGTTGATCAGACCCTTATCAAGAATTTGCAGCGGCCAAAGTCATTGAAGCATACAAAGGATTTGGTATCTGTCATTAACAGAATTCTGCAAGCGAGGAAGAAGCTCGTTGAAGAGCGCTCGAGTTGGATCGACGAAGATTGGAAGCGCTCGGCGCAGCAGTCGTTCCAGCTCGAAGATGATTTGTTCTCCAGTGTCTATCTGCGACTCTGGCGGGAGAGCATGACGGAGAGGCCTACTACGGAACAGGTGGACGTCATAAAAGAGGTCATGCGAGGACTTGCGCTCCTTGTCGCGCAGCAATCTGTTCACACTGACCGTACTCTACGGAAAGTATTTGACGAGTCTAGGTCTCAGGAGGTCTTCTCCCTCTTGTCGTATCGCATCGTGAACAGCCTGTCCATCGCCTCCGCAAATGACTCCAGCGTCATCCGAGAACTGGAGGAGGAGGCGACTCGCGCGTTAAAGCTCTGCGTTGCCGAGCGCCCGATTGGCTTCGGCCAGCTTGTTGAACAGGCATTCGTCATTGTCAGGGGACGCGACTGGGAGAAACCAACTCGAAGAGCCCTGAGCACCCTCCATGCTCTGTTGTTACGTCTCGCAGAGATCGGGTGCTCGAAATTGACCTCCCTCCACGACTGGCCACCACTTTCGAATTTCACCATATATACGGGGGCAGTATTGCAGCTCCTTCACTCCTGGCTTGGCTCGGACGCCGGCTTTGAAGTCTGTCGCATCGCTTTGAGAGGTATCCGTTATGCAATGGAAAAATCATGGACGGCGTGTGCAGAACACGGCGTGCAGAACACCTCCGAGCCCGAGCTTCTTGCTACAAACCGCTCTGAGCTGGGCGCCGATCTTCAAGTCATGGTCAAGACGTACCCACGGATCGACGAAGACTATGTCGGTGATTTTGAACCTTCCAAAGTGTGGCAGCAGATGAATCCCGCTAATGACAAGGCCGCCGTTTTTGGGGATCTACAAAGATTGTGTTTTGTGATTGTCCGACAACTATACAGGCGAGCAACCCGTGTTTTCGAACCATCTGGGGTTTCTTCGATCTCTTCGGAGAAGAAGGTTTTAGGTCTAAGCGGAGACTTCTCATCACAAACGACAATGGTTGATGTCGAGGATCACTATCTCCAAGGCGTCTCTGCTATGGCTACATTCGTGATTCGGGGCCTTTCAGTGCAGGCCCAAAGAAATCTGCAGCTGGACAAGGAAGCGCTCTTACTTTTCCGTCTGGAGGCTCATTCCGAACCCTCTTGGAGCCCTTTGTGTGGCGGCAGGACTAATGTGTTATCTGTTGGGATTCTCCAAGGGCTTTGGCCCACGGTGCTGACGGATATGGTAAGTTAGCCCTCCTTAAATTCCAGATACGGACCGACTGACAAGATGTCAAGTGCACAATTGGTGCCTTCTCTATAAATGTCGTGGCCGGTATTACGCCTGGTGAACAGCCTCTCCAATCCTTAGCAGAAGAAGCCAGAGACCGTATTGCGTTTATCATGGCCAACAAGTATCGTGGTGGTCGTGGAACAGCGGACCAGGACTACGTCGCATGGTCGGGCGTTTTGAGATATCTCGCAAATAGACTCGAAGATGCAGCACTCACAACAATGCCTTTCGACGAATTCAACCGGCTTATGTGGATCATAGCTGGTGCGATTTGGCGCAGGGATCGGCACATAGAAGATCTAGTATCTGCTATTCGCTCTATTCCCTCCAGAGGAGGAGAAGCTAGCCAGGACATGGCTCGGAGTATGGAGGTCCTAGTGGCGCCGAAAACGTGGTACAGCGAAGAGGACCACGCAGTGGCAAAGCCGACCTTTAGACACTGGGCGTATCTCGTCCTGGTTCGGCCTGTTCTGAACGAAGCATATCCTTTTCGGGAAGCGAGCTCCAGAAGTATCGCCAATACCACATATGTGCTGGCCATGGTTCAACATATGTCCTTCGACATGTACGAGGACGATGCCGAGTCTATTACGCGTCTTATCGTCGCTGGCATCGGGAAGCTGGCGTCCTACCATGACTTGGAGGCAGCGTTCACGATCTTTCTCAGAATACTGGACAAAGACAACTCGGTCTTCGAAGGCCACCTCAAGGCTGTCATCGACAGCACTTACGACGTCTACTCTAGGGCTGTTCGAGACTCTCTCGTGGGTCAACACAACAACGACCTTCACCGCCGCTTCTGGAGGAGTGGCAGTGCATCGACATGCCGGAAACTAGCTCTACAGGTCATCGGATCGTTGCCTGGCAGATTCGAGGCTCGTCATCTCCTTCCGTTCTACTCAAACACGATGCGGGGTCTGGGCAGCGCAGCTGGTGATCCTGTGAGAGATGTGCGAGCCGCTGCACTGCAGGCGAGAAAAGCCTGGTCACGGGTCGCTTAGATCGAGCGTATGAACTTGTCAGCTTTGAATTAGCCCGACCGATACACTAACGGACCCGAGCTTGTATTCAATTGGAAGGTCACACATGCGGGGATGTCTCGTTGGGTAAAAGATCCATGCGCATATGGTTAATGCCTTTTTTACCCCTTCTCAGAAATTACAGCTGATATTTGGATGTAGGTCGCTGAGAGCAAGCCTCGAGCGTAACAAGGTAGCTCCCGCGTCGCTGCCGAAACTGTACACTTGCAATAAGTGACAAGAAGGAGGCTGGTCTCACCACCAAACTCGTAGAATAGACGAGAGCATGAACCAGACCGTGGTATATGATAAGTATGACCGCCAGCTCGCCTCGGGCGACAGAGGTTTTGCGGTACCAAGACGGCGGGCGTAGAGGAGGTTATGCCGTATTATGGCGTGATCCGCTCTGCGTTCTGTGTCGTGAAGGCTAGCAAATACGACACGATCTCCGCCATCACCGCCACGCTTTGTCCGACAGTCACTGCGATCCTACAAAGTGTTGACTACTTCTTTTCTATTATCTGTTCATTCGACCATACCCGTATTTTCCCGGTGAATCGTAGAAGCGGAAAACACCGGCCACGAAACTCGGTCACTCTAACCCCTTCTTCGCTTTGCCGCTTTCTTTGAAGGTACAGCACTTGTCGTCGTATCCGAGGGGGAGGCGGCGGCTAGGATCGCATCTAGCATCTCGTTCGAGTAAGATGCATGGAGCTCATCGTGCGGGGGGTTCTGCGTAGCGCCTCTCTTGGAATCCAGTTTCTCAATGGCAGGTACCATAGACGCCAGCATTCTCTGAAAGGGAGGAGCGACAAAATGTCCGGCTGCGTCGAACCACTCCGTGAAGGACCGGCTGAAGGTGACGGTTTGCGGCTTCGCCGAGGCGTCGTTGGGAGTGACCATGATCGTCATATTGTACACGGGAACATTCTTCTTCGTCGATGTGACAATTGAGATCTATCGCACAGAGTCGAAAGTTAGCAACTTAGCCAATATGTTGGAGTTTTGGGATCACGCTGGCTCTCGAATCTTTAAAGGTGTAGACGCCACGACACATCTACATACGGTATCCCCACTGGGTGCCGTTCCGACATAAATAACGCCTTTCTCCTTTGCCCATATCCACAGCGTCAAGAGGCCGTTCAGGACTGAGTAGAGTACCACCGCGGCGGCCGTGTAGTACTTGGTGTTGTCGAAGCCGAACTTGTAATCCCAGAGGAAGCACGCCGCTGCGGTAAAGAAAGCACCGTATCCAAGAGCGAGCCTCACATCAGTCAGCGAGTGCGACTGCTTGAACTTCAGGCTGTTCAAGTAGTTGGGAATCGCGTCGTCGGAGGTGTTTTTGAGGTCTGCAAGGAAGATGAAAGTGAGTCTTTGACGCAGGAATATGTGGGACATTGATCGTACCGGCTAGGTTATAGACCGTTATCTTGTCCTCGGAAACCGCCATTTCCCTTTCGATGGTGTGTGAAGCGAAGAAACTCGACCTGGGCAGTATGAGAGCTCTCAGCGATGCTAAGCTTCCAGTTGCCAGGTTGCGTAGCGGCAAACGGCCCACCGTCACTGAACCGTGTCTTTCGGAACAACTCCCACTCCGGTTACGACATTGATGGGGCCGCACCTAACCCTTGCGTCGTCAAGCTCACAGACTTGGGGAACGACACTTGAACCTGGAAGCTCAAAAACAGTGAATAGGCTTCACCCAGGCTGTAAGCACAGCTCAATTGACCATCATGGCCCAAGTCCCAGCGCAAACGATCCACAGGGATCCCCAGTTATTGTACGAGTCTCTCCCGCCTGGACCGATACACTTCTAACACAGTTCAGCTACTGGATCCTTTTCCCGATCACAGTTGTCATGGTGCGTCACTAGGGTCCCGTCGGCGGAAGAGGAATACCAGGCTCACCTTGCTGGCGCAACACAGATTCTGACTGGTGTCCTGCGACACTATGCCTCAGTTATGCTGGCCACCGCGCCCAAGAGGCTCGATCAAAAGGCGATGCGCGAACAGAGGCAGTTGATGCACGGCATCGCCGTCCGGAGCAACTTCCATGTCCTGTCGAAGCGGTCCTTCAATGTGCGGCGTGACGTTCTGATCAGCGCATATGAGGCTGGCATCTATCTGAAGGATCCCGAGAACCGAGGCAAAGCGCCTCCAAATCCAATGACGGACCCGAATGCGATGGAGGGCATGATGGGCATGATGAAGAACAACATGGCCATGATCATCCCCAATACCCTCATCATGAGTTGGATCAATGCCTTCTTCAGCGGCTATGTCATCAGTATGGACTGCTACTTCCAAAGAGCCCGCTAAGGAGTCGCCGGCACTAACGTCATGCCTAGTGAAACTTCCTTTTCCGCTAACCATCAAGTTCAAGAGCATGCTTCAAGCGGGAGTTGCTACGAGAGACATGGACCCCCGATGGATGTCTAGTATCAGTTGGTATTTCCTATGTATCTTTGGGTTGCAGTCGGTCTTCAACTATCTTCTCGGCAGCGACAATGGTATGTCCCCCGATCACCCGCTGCACACCTCGCCCGTCGCCGCGCCGCGCTCTTCCCCCTCGTGACTGACCGTCATTTTATAGCGGCAAGCCAAATGGCGCAGCAGATGGGCCAGATGGGACCACAGGCGCCTCAGATGTTCGGTCCTGGTGTCGACCCGGACAAGCAGTTCCTTGGGGAGGCAGAAAACCTCGCCGTGATTGAGCACTATTCGGCGCTGGATGGAGTAGAAGGACGGCTGCTACAGGGTGTCAGGGCATAGACACCGGGAAGACTTGCGCCCCCCGACTCGGTATATGTGCGGTTAGAGCTTCAATGAGACAGACTTTACTCGTCCCACCACAAGCAGCACCCCAATCCAGGGCCTTTCATACTTCCCCTAATCTTGTATGGGGGCAGCTTCCGCTCTTCCACCTCCAAGCCGTACTCAACTGGTTTGGTAGGTGTTTGGTCGTGCCACTCTTCGCTTACGACAGTGAACCGTACCATTTCATGGTTGTCCCAATACATCTGTTGGTCTTCCAGGTTCCAGAGCCATAACTGCTCACCGTGATCGCTGCGGAAATCGCGTAGTCAGTATCAGGATCTGGCAAGCGCCACAAGTTGACGCAGGGCTATGCTCTGATGGACCTACTATACGCAACCCTCTGGTAGTTCTTCTCGTTCGACGAAAATGTCGTCGAAGAAATCAGTACGAACTTGGTCACTGTTAACCCTCAAGTCTGCGAAAGTACGACATTGAGGCTGAGTTACTTACTGTGGATACCTTCTGGCGAGCAGCTGCTGATCCTGCCAAGCATGACTTCTCCTTTGAAGGGCCGGAAGATGATCATCCGAAACTCCACTGTAGAACGGGTCAGCATGAGAAAGCCAGGGAAGCGTCGCGACCAGTTTACAGTACCATTCACATTGACAAGACCGTTGCCGTGACCGATGAGTCCCTCGGACGCCCAAAGCAGATCATAAAGACAGACACAGAGACCAATCTTTTGAATGACCTTGTTGGAGTACTTGGCATTGATGTTGTCCTCTATCGCCTCTAGGCTGTTCTTCGAGAAGTCTGCCGGCGTGATCTGGACAAGGTCCGCAATTTTGGTCTTGACAGTGAAAACCCTCAGCACATGCGCGGAGAAGCAGCGGCAGTGGACACGATACATACGAGTATGAACATATCCGTTGGCCAAACCTGTGCCTGGTCTGGCGTCGCCGAGGTGCTTGACTACCTGCAGTCGATCGGATACAGGTGCCTCACGCGGCCTGGAAGGGTGACCGTGCTGAGGATAGTTAATGTGCCCTTGTCAACAGTCTTACTCAGGTCTTCTGAGACTCCGCCCGGGCGAAGAGTTGGATGTTCCGCTGTCGCAGGGAGAGGAATTTAAGGATAAAATCATCGAATCTTGGCGGCTCTGAGGCGCCCCTTCACAAGAGACAGGTACTTGCGGAGACAAGGTTTTCGGCGGCCCCGTACCCATGAATAGAGGGATCCGCAGGTACCGTCCACTACAGCGGGATGGATGGAAGCGAAGGACTGGTCAGTGCTCCCAGCCTAGGCAGGTACCTAAGCGATGCCTGCCAAAAATTTGCGCCAAAGCTTCACAAGCTTCTCGCCTCACTCCAACTTAACCTTCCTAGGAGCCAGTGCCCATGTACCCCAAGCTCCGCCGGCGCGAGACTACCATCGAATACTTGGACTGCTTTGAAGGTCTGCAACCCGACTTGAGGGACAGACTACCTACGCATCCTGTTCTTCTACCAGTCTTGAGGCACATCTGGCAGTTGCGCCTCCGTTGACGCGCTTCCTCTCCCTCGTCCCTTGATTACCTCAGTCTGCCGGGCCATCTGCTCCCTCACTCAACACCCTTGAGTGGTGATCGTGGTCATCGAATCCGAACCATCCATCGTTTTCCCTTCCGATTTACTTCGCCGTCTCCGAATCGCCGAACGCCGCTCCGAGTTGGACCGGGTATCGTGACCAATTTCTGTCGGTGACCTTCCATATGGCGTCCTACGGCTACGGCCCGCCTCCTCCAGCGCCCCCGCCAGCTCCTCCTACAAACGGGCCACAGGCGTATGGGCAGCAATATTCACCTCCATTCCCACAGCAGGCTGCTCGTGGTGGTCATCCACCGAGAGGGGGTGGTAGAGCAGGACACCACCCAGGCGACGCCCGCGCTGGCTATCCTCCTGGTCCTCCCGTCTCATATGGATACAACGGCCAGCAGCCGCAACCGTACGCGCCGCAGAACCCGGTGCAGTATCCTCTCGTCCAGCATTCTCAACCTGGAAACTACCCGGCGCAGCAATGGCCGGAGCAGGGCCATCACCAGGCACAACAACCGGCACCGGCACCTCTAGCGCCGCAGAACTACCATCCCAACTTTGCTGGTCACCTCTATCAACAGCCGTCGTACAGTCAGCAGCCGTCGTACGCCGCGCCGCCACAGCAACCTTACGGACAGCCCTACCCCGTGCCGCAGGGCCCCAATGGGCCTCCTCAGCAGTGGGTTGGTCCACATCCCCACCCTCCTCATCATCCCCAGAGCCAGCCGTCCTTCACCGGACGTGGCCGGGGCGGCCATCACGGTGACCGTGGTCCTTCGAAAGCGCAAGTCATGGGCCCCCCTATCAGGATGGGGTTCGACAATGGTGCCCACGATCACCCAGCTCCAGTGAGCAACAGCTACCCTCAGCCATTCGGCGCTCCCCAGGGTACTGGGCCGTACCCTCCAGCACCCTATCAGGGGTACCCGCCGCCGCAAGCACCGGCTCCAATGCCCGGGCCCCCACAGTATGATGGTCACTTCAATCACAACAATCGCCATCACAGTAGAGGCGGATTTCATACTGCGAACAACAGTTTCCGGTCTCGCCCCCAGTTTGGCGGTGATAAGATACGGCATAATAAGAAGTCTGGTGGTCCACCTTCTACGCCAAATACGCAATATCAGAAGCCTGATGCAGCGTCGGCTGGCAAGAAGAAGAAGCGGAAGACAAATACTCTTGGCCTGACTCCCGGTGATGACTCTGACGACGATGATGCCGACGAAGAAGCCAAGTTGACCGAGATGATTGGTGCTGATGCTCCTCAGTAGGTTGCTCTTATCCAGTCCGCGAGGCCCCTTTTTTGACTGACTGACCAATGTGAAGGGTTCAAGATATTGCTGCATGGGTTGCGGAGCGGCGACGCAACTTCCCGACTCAGAGTCACGTCAAGGCTAAGATGGCCGCTGTAGCCGCCCAGACGGGCGACAAGGTCAGGGAAGAAGACCTTAGAGAGGCGCAGAACTCGGCGCTCGCAAAGCAGCAGCAGAAAGCCGACAAGTTAAGAAGGCAACTGGAGAAGGTTGAATCGAGCATCAAGCGTAAGCGCGAGCAGCAGGATGAGGGCGATGAGATGCGCGATGTTACCGCGAGCTCATCGACCTCTTCGAGTTCCAAGTCGGATGACGAGAAGCCCGAGGCAATGTCGGTCAAGCAAGAGCAACAGCCGTACCTTCCCCCTCCGGCCAAGAAGGCTGATCCTACGAAGCACTGCAAATACTACTCTACTGGTGGGACATGTGGCAAGAAGGGCAAGTGCCGCTTCGTGCATGATCCTGCTGTCAGAGAAGCCGCACTTAAAGAGAGAGAGATGAACGGGGGCAGGATGACTCTTCAGCAACGGCTCATCTTGAATGACAAGGATCAGGAGGACTTGACCATTGTCAAAACGCTCCAGTACCTCAAGGAGAAGGGCTTGATGAGAGATGACACTCACACTCCTCGCGCTGCCCCAAACAATGGTCAGCCATCATCCGACCTGACAACTCAGCTGAGTGCAGTACCGAAGTCGCATCTTCCTCCGCCGCCCATAAACGGTTTGCCAGCACAGCCACCTATGAGCGCCGTCTCTAATACACCTACGGTGCGCTACCAAGGCTGGAATCTTAGTGGTTTCGGCAACACTGGTGTCAAGCCTGGCGATGACTAGCAGCATTCGCCCTGTCCACCTCAACTTGCTATTGGATTCCCGCGTGGTTTCTCGGTCGTGCCACGACCAAGACTTCGACGCCAGGCAAGGAAGGCGCGTGCTTGACCGTTTCTTTCCAAGCCGAGGCGTAAAGCCAGTGCGTATAGGCTCGGCAGTACGTAGTACTTGCCAACAGCGTCTTATCTTTGCCTCGGCATCAGGCCTTTTCCCCTCGAATGTACACTGCCAAGATTTCATTCAGCCCCTTTTGGAAGTCCATGCTCAGCGCAATGTCCTTCTGGCTGTCTAAACCGTTCGTCGCGTGCTTTGCGGCACGCCAATAATCCCGTCGCCGCGTCTATCACGTCTCAACAGCGACAGACATAGCCTTCTCTATTTCATTCTCCGCAACGACATTTGGGTCAACTTCTTGGAATCCTGGCGGAGGTTTAGCATTGGGGATACAAATAGTGGCCATATATGGCACCTCTTCAACCTTTTGTTGAATTGACTGATCGACAGGCGTCCAATGAAGGCAGTATGGCCTCCAAACAGATGCTCACAGTGGCTTTTACGAGTTCCCGCGCAGTAGCAGGAAACCATAGGTGTTGGCCAAATATAACCGTATATTTGAGTGGTATAAAACACTGTCCCGCTGCGTTCTTGAGTCCGATTGGCATCGTGGTCCCTTTGTAATCCTGTCGCATCCTTATATATCATTCCCTCCCGTCCGACTTCATCCATCGCGATTGATGGGACAAATCTCCAAGCCGACTTGTTAAGAGATACTCTTGGTCCCGGCCTCAGTACGGGGAATAACATTAGGTGCCTAAGTAGTTCCACGTGAGCGGGTTTTGGAAACGTAACTACTCGTACATCACTAACGTTTGAACGACGCGACGCCCGTCAAGATGTTGGACGGAATGAGACGGACCGTCGCAGCAAGGCTTAGGTCATACATAACACTGTCTGGACCGAGTTGCTCAGGTAAAGCATCAGTGGGATTCGACAAATGCCCAGGGAAGCGGATATAAGGATGAAGGTAGGCCAGAAAACGCCAGCCGCTGATGCTCTCCGCTCTCTCATGTAACTATCGGTGCCTCGTCCGGTGTCCTCTATAGGCAAAGAAACGCTTTCCTTTGCAACAAAACAGCAATGACAACAGACGCCAAAGCATAGGACGGTACAGCCCACCTATTATCATCAAGCCTCGACAAGCTTATCATGTGGCATCACAGGTCCCGATCTTGGTGCTGTGCCACCTCGAACGTAGTCCAGAAGATTGTGGTATCGTACCGCCGGCTGTCGAGATTCTTCCGTCAATTGCTTGACTATCGCCGTCCTGCCCTGGCCTCGAGTAGTCGCCGCTTGCGTTCCTCTTTCTCACGCTTGAGTTGCTTCTCTAGAGCCTCCTCGGCGGCATCCTCCTGTTTTGCAACGTATTCCGCCCTGCGCTCTTCAATGTCGATCTCTGATAAGCCAGCCTCCATATCCGAATCTTCTTCGGAAGCGTAGCGGTAACCATAAGCAGTCCCTTCAGGTTGGTCCTGTTCCTCGTCATCATCGATGAAGTCATCCATTTCGGGATCGTATTCATCGTTTCTGCTTCGACGAGCAGAAAACGCCCCATAAGGTCTGCCATCCCGTTCGCCTCTCCGACCATTTGCAGCGCCTGACCTTAACAACGCCGACTTAGGTGCGGACGGCCGAGCTGTACCAGTGTAGCCTGTCGTGGCTAAGGCTGCCTTTTTCAATTTCCTCTCCTCATCTGGTGGAGCCTTCAATCCTTTGCCCGCACTTTCCGATCTTTTCACGTTCCCGTAGCGATCCGCTACATTTCGACGCTGATTGGGTTCTCTTTCGTTTGATGGGCCATTACCATTCCTGACATGACGCCCGCTGACCGCGGACAAACCAGGTTTAACGCCTCTTTTCATGGTCCGGGCTTGTTCCGCTCTCAGGTCCTCTCGTTCCCGTTTACTAGGTAGCTTCTCGATAGCCTTGTGTTGTATTTTCCCAATCGGGCCCATAGTTGCCTGGGCACGGCTTGCGCGAGCCATGATCTCGGCGTATGAGCCTTTCTTCGGCAGGCCCTTGGAGAAAGCATCTCCAGTTGACGTGCCCGTTTTCGCAGCCGTCGAAGGCGATGACCTCTTTACCAATGTACTTGATTGTCCGCGGGCCTTGTTTCCGTCCGAACCGCTTGGCACTTCTTTTGAAGGGGTCCTAGATGGCTTCTTCACCTGTGACGAAGTTGGAGGCTTGTTAGGGACCGTTCGAGAAGTACTCGAGACCTTTGCGATCGAGGCACTTCCGTGATGTACAGGCCTCTCGGTAGAATGCGACGTCTTTGCAGCGCTGCCATCCGGTTTCGAAGATCCGCTAGGTATTGGCACTGTTCGCTGCGCTGCCCTTTGGCAAGAGCCTGCAAGGTCATCCTCAGCCTTCCGCTTCAGGGAAGGCGCTGGCGTTCTCGTTACCGTGGTCGTTGACGCCAGCGGCTTAGGCTTTTCGCCAGTGATGGACGCAAGCAAGTCACTGATCTGTAAAAACCCCGTGTCAGTTGTGGCGAAGTCCGAATCACGCAGGCGAAAAAGTACATAGGCAGGGCCTCACAGGCATAGTGTCCGCTTGTAACGGGCGCAGTCGGCCAGGACTCAGAAGACGTTGTCGCTCGCCGATGCTATCGTGAGAACTGCTGATGTTGACTCATGCCAGGCAAACGGTAGGAGTGGGAACTGCCTGCCACGACAATACACGGTCCTACACGCCACCCAGTCGCAGGTAGTACTCCCGGAGGAAGAAAGATGGAACTCAAGCCGGGGACGCCGACAGGGGCGCAGAGTCCCGAGGAGGAGAAAATGAGCCAGTAGTTCTTCAAGCTAAGGTATGCAAGCAAGAGGAAGAATACGGAAAGACGCAAAGAAGGTGGAATGGGTACGGCTCGTGTGATGGGACGGTCTTCAATTTATCTATCAGTGGCTGCTCTTGATGACGGAAGGGACAAGGAACCGCTCTTTGGGTGAGCCCACTTTTAGTGCTAAAAGCTACCCTATACACTGGGCAATTGGTGGTCAAGAGCGCTGAAATAGAATGTCCGTTCCGGTCCAGGATTACCTTTAACCGCGGATGAGGGCGCGCGATAGCGGCCGGCTGTCGCGCTAAACGAACCAACTTGAAGCCCGCCCTAATCATGTGACCGCGAACTTTTCCAGCCCACCAAGCCAAATTGGTTACAAACTTGCGCTGAGTCTGCAGCACAACACACAAACTTCCCGCATCGGATTCCCCAGAACTCGAAGACTCAGTCTCCGCCCAACTTGCGGTTAAAGTGATTGACATCTCGTGTTCTTTGTAGCAACTCACGGTGAGGCTCCGTTCCCTCCCTACTGCTGGCTCAAGACCCCAGAAGTCGTGGCTGACAGACTCGGCACAGCACACCCAAATCAAAATGAAGCACCTCGCAGCATACCTCCTCCTCGGCCTTGGCGGCAATGCGTCCCCGTCCGCTGCGGACATCAAGAGCGTCCTGGAGTCTGTCGGCATCGAGGCTGATAACGACCGCCTGGAGAAGCTCATATCGGAGCTGGAGGGCAAGGACATCAACGAGGTACGAGATTCGTTCTAGACTATGTTCTCGCGCGAGACATACCGCACACTCTGTTCTAACAGCGACTGTAGTTGATCTCTGAGGGCAGTGCGAAACTCGCCTCCGTTCCGTCTGGTGGTGCTGGTGGCGCTGCTCCTGCTGGTGGCGCTGCCGCTGGTGGCGCTGCTGCGGAGGAGGCCAAGGAGGAGGCCAAGGAAGAAGGTATGCAATGCTAACCCGTTCGATTGCCGGTATCATGTAGAAGCTAATCCCGTTATAGAGAAGGAGGAGTCCGACGAAGATATGGGCTTCGGCCTCTTCGACTAAGCTGCCTCGCCCGGCCCTGCCTCTCGAATCCTGCACCTACTTTGCTTGTGAGATCATCGACCAGACGATGCGATAAATGCCTCCGCATGGCCCGCCCCCCAGGTTTTGGTGCCTCTATCGGCCTTTTGGGCTGCATGGGTAGGAAGAAATTTTTAGCATGTAGGCGGCAATCAAAAGTCTCTTGTGGCTCTTTGGGTGCGAATCGTTTCCTCGATCAGCCTGCATCAAATGATTCCTTGATATGATATTGCTCGTACAGTAGTTGATGCTGCTGTCCAACCGGCCTAGCCATCTTATTTGAGAAATGCCTTCTGACACCCATGTTCGGTAGCTGTCCTGTCAGCTGCTGAGCACACATTGCCCAGCTCCCCTTTGCAGCAGAAGAGTTAGCACCGACGTTAATGATTTGTACGGCAGTAAATCTTATGTAGGCTGTACAAATACGATTGATACTACCATGCATGAGCCATGGCGGCCTGGTGATGACCCGGAATTGCTGGAACATCTCACATGCATCTAGGCTAGGGGATTTCTCCGCGTTGCTCGCGTTGCTCACGGCAACCGTGACAGAGTTGTCGGGGTTGTGATTGGCTCCGAGCATTCCCTCTCAAAATACAAGTGGCCCCAAAAGATTCCCAGCACTTACACCCATCAACCAATGTTTCCAGCTTGATGTTTGTCGCGTCCGACTACCCCGACTGCTATGAAACCGTTCGCGCCGTAGCTGGAGACGCCTCCGACACGTAAGGCCATCACCCAATTGGCACGACAGAAGCAGAAACGCGATATCTCTCGTCGCGCTCACGGGGAGAAACAGCAAGCTATCGATTATTCATTGTAGCTGAACTTCCTACTTACGCTTGTGCCGCGCTATTGAGACAAGAGATTGATTCAAACCTGTTGCGAAGGCCGCTGAGGGGGGACGAATACAGCACACAGGAAGAGAAGCGACAAGAACCATCAACCAGTCATCATGTCGGCTGCATCACCGACCCCAATGGCCGTAGGGAGTCATTTCTCCCTCGGTCGGCGCACGTCTGCGCGACAAGCATTGCGCCGACCGCCGTCGAGACCACAAATCGGCCGCAGCGAGTCAAATCCTGTTCCAGTCCCAGTTGCAGCCTCCAAGGACAACAGAAGAGCAGACTCGCACCAGTACTCCACCCTAAACGATAGCTCTGATGACGAGATTCCGGTTCCCATGAAGCTCAGTGCACTGACGAAGGCTCTGCTCAATAACGACGGCGTGCCCGCGTCGGAACAAGCTGTTGCTGTCCGCCCAGCTTCGCCGCCAACTAGGCCTGAATCAAGGGTAATGACACGGAGGAGGAGTGTCTTGACCAGGAGCACATCATCGGCAGTCTCAGACAAAGACTCCGGAGAGAAAGAACCCGGCAGAGAGACTAGGCGACACGTCCGGTCCGGCAGCGGGCAGTTTCCATCGTCCAAACCAACTTCACCCTTGCGCACGAAGGAGAGCAGTCCTGCGCCGCGGAAAAGAGTCATACGCCTGAGCACAACGCCCGGTGGGGGTGCATTGCAAAACCCAATGAGACGATCACTCTCCGCCTCGACTTCTCGCGGACGGCCTGGGAGCAGAGAGAGGACCGTTGAAAAACCTCAGGATTCGAACGGCAAAATCGATGTGTCCTCGGCACCCGATATCAATACACCTGCGCAAGCCGTCCGCCGCGTTCAGATTGTTGTAGGGTCGTCGGCCAACAAAGGTCGATCAACGGGCTCTTCGGGACTCTCGTCGAAGAGGTCTAGCTCTCTTCCTCCTAGCGACCACGACGTACCTGATGAACCCCTGTCTGCAGTCCGCCCGCAAGCAGCAGTCAACCAAGGCAGCGTCTCCAGGTTCGGCGCTAGTGTCCGGGCCCGCGAAGACCCGGCGCTGCAGAGTGCAATGCGCATCAAGAGAGTTGGAAAGGTTCCTGGGAGTTTTCTGAGTGGGCCAGCCCGCCGGGGTAGGAGGAGGGCGAGTGATGAGGAGAATAGTCCCGTGGACGACAACATCGATGGCGTCGGCCTCCTCTCAGGCCAGGGACGCGAAAGTCAACGGCCTGGGGAAATGACACACGACGACGCCGGGCTCCGAGCTTCTTCATTCCTCGCGACGAATTATCGCGACTTTGCTGCTTCGGGAAGTCCTGTGAACCCCCGGGATGCTGCGAGAGCGGGCCATCGCCGGATAGTGTCAAATGCCGACCTAGGTCTCTCCCTAGATAACGATGCTCAAAAGGAGAACACCGGGCCGAGCTACCACCGTGGGCCGCGACCGGAATTACCTTCAGCATACGATCAGGAGAACGAGCCGCCTTCTGCATTAGGCAAATCCAGACCGGCTATGGACGCTTTCGTCAACCAAGACTTGGAGAAGAACCCTGCTCGGCCACTCAGCACCAACATGGTCCCAAGGCCACCTGCTGCTGTCGTTTCTCCGGATCGGAGAGTGCTGGGTCAGATCAGTCAGAACACGCCGCACGTTGTTGTTCCAGTTCATCGACCAGCTCCACCCCCCCCTCCAAAGATGACAGTCTTGAACACAGCAACAGCGACAGCTGGGGCCGCGACCACTGGCCAGGCCATCAAGAAAAAGAGTATCCTGTTGAAAGTCAATGGGAGACCGTATCAGCGGATTGACTGCATAGGTCGCGGCGGAAGTGCAAAAGTCTACCGGGTTACCGCTGAAAATGGGAAAATGTTTGCATTGAAACGAGTCTCTCTTGAGAATGCGGACGAGACGACCGTTAGGGGATACAAGGGCGAGATTAACTTGTTACAGAAGCTGGCGGCCGTCGACCGTGTGATTCAGCTGTTCGATTGGGAATTGAATGAGGAGAAACACATGCTTAGTCTGGTGAGCTCCTTTCCCGTCCTTCAATGCTCTTCCTTCCTCCACTCCCAATTCACGGTGCTAACTGCTGTTATTGTGTAAAGCTCATGGAGATGGGGGAGTTGGATCTGAACTCCCTTCTACGGGTCCGCCAGAACCCGGAAGGGTCCAAATTTGATCCGGTCTTCATCAGGTACTATTGGAAGGAGATGCTGGAATGCCTATCGGCCGTCCATGCGCACGATATCGTGCACAGCGATTTAAAGCCAGCCAATTTCGTCATTGTTCAGGGCCGGCTTAAGCTCATCGACTTCGGTATTGCCAACGCTATCCAGACGGACGAGACAGTCAACGTTCACAAGGAGACTCAAAATGGCACGCCAAGTTACATGTCTCCTGAGAGCTTGATGGACTCGAGCCAGTACGCCTTTCTATCTTCCAACGGGGGAAGGCTCAACCTCCCACGCGGCCCCAAAGGACCTAAACTTATGAAGATAGGCAAGCCCAGCGATGTTTGGTCTTTGGGGTGTATCCTATATCAGATGGTATATGGGCAGACGCCTTTTGGCCATATCCAGAACCAAATGGCAAGGTGCCACGCCATTATTAATTGGAGCCACGTTATTGAATTCCCCGATCGGGGCTTGGGTGGTGTTAGGGTGCCGCCGTCGCTCATGCGGACTATGAAGAGATGCTTAAACCGGGATCAACATCTCCGGCCAACCTGCGAAGAGATGTTATCCGATACGGACCCGTTTCTGTACCCCTCGGAGTTTGGCGAAGCTTTCGAGAACGCCCTACCAGTGACGGAGGAGCTCCTTGGGCGAATCATACAAAGTGTCGTCCAGAGATGCAAAGAGAGGCTGCCCACCGACGGCGAAGCGATGAGCGCCTGGCCGTCTGCGTATTGGGCGAGTGTGAGGAAAGCAGTAGGCGCGAAGGACGGCAGATGATGAAGTCACGTTTCTGTTTTGGAAATTTATATCGAGGGACGTGGCGTAGTCCGTGGGTCCAGGAGCAAGTTTCGTTGTTAGATGCCAGATTTGTTACCCTTTTAGGAAAGCGGTTGTCTATTCAGTCTGTACCCAGTTTGGTTGGGTCTTAGATGTCCAGGATCTTCCATGCCCGGCCTCTTTGAAGTCAGAATATTGTCCTGTCACGGTGTCATGCTCCGTTCCCAGCCCAAAGATGCTTCCTTGGAGTCCATAGGCGACTGAGAGGCAATAGCGCAAAGTCGATGGAGTCTTCTAGATGCCCTTTACATGACTATAGTGTTCCATCTAGTATTTACCGCTATTTGTCCCTGTGCTACGATCGTGCGACGTCCCATACAGCATGCACACCCCCCTAGTTCATGGAATGCCGGACCGGACAGTTTCAGCTCCCTCCAGGTGGCCGTCTCCTTCTCGCTTGGACGGGCTCAGTCGAAATGCGCCTGAATACCACCATGACTCGGGCTACCCAGCTTGATCCCTTCTCCTGTAATGATACATGTAATACGCGTGCATCTGGCGATCTTGCCCGCTTACACCTGAACCTCGTCAGGCCCATTCACCTTCAGTTCGCTGACACGCAACACCGTGTACTTGTGCTTGCTCCGAACCGTCTTCTTCCGCCTGTTCCTCCGCTTCTTCTTTATCATAAGCCGCATAGGCTCGCTCTCCGTCCCAAGAACAACGGCCCGGCACTCATATAGACGCTCGTCGATGAACGGGGCACCCTTAAGCGTGAAGTCCCGGCTACCTAGGACGCTGGCGCGATTCAGACGCAGGACGTCGCCCGGCAGCACGCCGGGCATCTTAAATGGCAGCCGGATGGAGTCGCCCGGTGTCACCAGATAGGGCCGCCCGTGAACGTGGATGGTGACATATTGGCCGGGTTGAGAGGCAAGGATAGGGAGGAGATTGCGGACCGACTCGGGCAAAGGGCCTGCAGATGGCGCTGCTCCCGGAGGCGCCGCAGACCTTTGCCGGAGTGACGACTGGATTGATGCGGTCTTGGTGTGCTCAGAGCCTCCAGCATTTGGCACAGGCGGGATCGTTCTGTCTAGCTGCGGCGGCTCGACGATATGAGCCGTCGAGTTGAAGAGGCGCGCTCGAAGCGGCAGCAGGAAGGTTGGAGGGAGACGTGCCAAGGGTGTCCGCAGCTCCAGAGCTGATCGGAGGAAAGCTCGGCTCATTATCGACATTGAAGTTGGCATCCGCCGCGATTCGTCGTTTCGGTGTCGTGGGTTAGCGGATGGTAGCTGATAGCTGGCAGACGAGATGTTGGGTACGTGCGCGGGAGAAAATTCCAATGCTGGTCCGCGCTGGCCCGTGCGGGCTCCCCCAGCTGTACGTCTCGTTTGCACGGAAATATCGGTAGGTACCTAGGTATCTACCTTAATTAACTATTGCCTTGGTAAGGATATGCTGCGCCGTACCCAAGTCGAAGTACCTAATGTAATGCTCTTTATGCGGTCAGCGCTTGAGCCGTCGGTCTCCTTCCTTCTGTCGTCTTGACGACGGATTGGTTTCCGGGCAGAGCATGCGACACACGCTGATGCACACACAAGATGTGAGGTGTCCAAGACGGAGACTACATCCTCCTCGCCTTGCGGGAACCCGTATCTGCGTCGAGAAGCGAGCGACGCAAGTGAAGTGCTGGTGGGGTGGCCTACGTAGGTAGGTTTTCTACTACTGCAGATGCCGGACGAGTCTAGGTCGAATAGAACACTCCACGTTGCGAGTATCTGAGCTCCTCGGATGTTACAGGCTCTATATCCGTCCCCCAGTGTCATTCTATGTCAAAGGTGACTGCTTCGACAGGATCATCAATGATCCCCAGTCAAATCGCGCATCATTGATGCAGTTTTTTCAACGTGTGGCCTATCCCCGAGGGGTAAATTCGATTGCCTCGACTTCGCTGGGCTCTTGAAGACTTTGCCCGGCTTCAGTCGGCAAGGAACCGGAATTCGACATAGCGGCTACATGTCTATAGCCAGTTAGCATAGGCTAGCAACATGTCTAGCGAGCCAAATATCACCGCGTACGAGTTATTAGCCTTCGAATCTGCTGTGTTCCCTTCAGTTCACCCACTAACTCACAAGTGAGGGCGTGCCACCGAAGACGTCAATTATACACCTCCAACTTCCTAGGTAGTGAGGATACGTATGTTGTTCTCGGCCGGTTTCCTCCCCGGCGAGCTACTTCGGGAGCCCCATCTTCAGGAGTCGTATGGCTTCGCATCGGGCTCCCCAGTCACTGCTATCTCCCACCTGTGCCTTCTTTTTCTACCCCCGTAAGGCAAAGACTCGGTCTGACACCCGCTCAGGCAACAAAACCGGCCCAGCTGCTCGAAAGAAGTATGAGCTCGTCTCACGGCGTCTTCTCTCAAGTGTTAAGTACGAGGATGACGGCTGCGTCTGCCATAACAGCCGCGGTTTCTCGGCGTCTCGTTTATTCTCACCGGAGTAGGAGTCGCAGGAGACTTGACGCGGTATTATCTTGATGCAGGACTTGGCTTCAAGAGGTGACGGCAGCTTGAGCGTAGTTGTCTCCGTCCACGACGTACGTGCTAGATTTTCCTCCCCAGGAGTCAGCGCTGCCACGGGACATGTACACAACCACTGTCTGGTCGGCGCAGGGTACTTTTTACGGCACTAGCACAGCCTCCATAGGCAGTTGCCCCCGGGACCTTAAGTACAGACAACCTCAATCTTCATATGTATACCCTTCACCATGTTTGCCACTCTGTTGGCCTCCATCCCTTCGTTATCCTACATCAAATGATGCTAGGTGTCGTGGCAACTTCGAACCCACGCCTTCCTGGCAGCCGCGAGACGCTGGGACGGGCCACTTGGTCTGCCGTCTCTACGGGGGAGTTGAGACAGTTATCGAGGCTGATCCGCTGCTGTGGTAGCCCTCTGTAGCCAAGATCATGTAGTTGTGCGTGCCCAGCTTCTGGCCGGCCCTGGCCCATGCGTCGAAATGATTCTGCGTCGTGACATTTCCACCCACGCGCTTGGCAGTGCGGACAGACCAGAATTGGTTGAATGTTGCCGTGCCCTGGATAGAAGGCTGGTTAACACGTTGGGTCTGGTAGATATCGTACGTGCCCCCGTCACTGGTGATCGTCCCCTTCTTGGTCGCCCCTGAGCTGGGATTATAGGAACCGTAGGAATCCACGATGTACCACTCAATGAGTGGGTTGGTGGTCCAGCCATAGACGGAGAGGTAGCTGTTCACGTTGGCACCGCTCCAGGTGCCGTTATAGGTCACGACCTTGGCACCTCCGGGATTCCATCCCTTACCCGCAACGAAGTTTCCCACGTTGCTCCACTGGACGTCGTATGAGCCGCCGGGTCCGTTGTTGTAGGTCACAGAACCCTGACCATCCGTCCAGAAGGAGTAGAAATATCCATTGTTTGTTCCAGTGCCAGCTGGCGTTGACGCTCCAGCTCGCTGGACGAGACTAAGGTACTCAAAAGGGGCAGCGTGAACCGCGCAGCCAATAGAAAAGACAAGGACAAAGGGCAAAAGGGCAACCATGGCGGATTGACACACACAATAAACCCTACAGTTCCTTCTGTTGGCAACGGGAGGAACAGTGGCCAAGGCGAAAGAATCTTAGCCAACGTGTAGGCTTGGTACTCTCTCCTTCTATATATATACGTGTGTGTGTATATATATATGCTAGGCACATGCCTAACTGAGAACTCCCATCACTCGCCCAGGCTTTTGGTGTCCCTTCACACTGATTTGGAAGACAAAGGGTAAAATGGGTTTCTTCCGCGAGAGCTGTGACTCCGCTGCCTACTATGACTTTCCGTAGTTTGGGATTGCATTGTTTTACCCCTCGCGTATAAGGTCCGTTCGAAGCCAGCTCCCTCCGGAGGGCCACAGACAGGACTTGTTACGCTGAGTGTGAGGCAATCAATCTACCGCGGACGTTCGAGAGCGGGAAGTCTGTGATAACCAATCAGTCTAGCGCGTGCACATATTGTCCGCGTCTTACACAGTAGAGCCTCAGCAGATAAAAGAGTTCCCCATCTTGTGCCTGCCGTGCCGGTGGCTAAATATGCGGCCCGCGATCAATATAGGGAGTTTTAGTGATAATCCATCTAGCAACGTTTCGCGGCTAATTGATCTCCTATCGGCTGGTATAGCATTCATTGGCGGCCCTGGCAGCGCCGTGCGAGTGCAGCGCACATCCTCGGTTCGGAACTGGTGTCTGCAGAGAGTCGAGCACTATCGTGTGTTTCGGGAGAGAGCACCGCCTCGCCGTTTTTGGACGCTCAGAAAGCACCATTCAACAATCGCATTTCCCATTCAGTCATCCAGGACAAATTCGTCAAGACGGAACGTGTCTACATAGTAGCATGTGCATCTGCCAGCTGCAGCCCGATGAGCTCCACCAAGGTCGGGCGGAACAAGAATCACCCGTTCCCATCTTATCTTATCCAGAAGACCGCCACTTGATTATTTTCTTCTAGTGGTCCATCCAGCTCAATCCGCTGTAAAGAAAGTGGCAGCAACACGCGACCTCATTCCTTCTTTCCCGGATCCTAATCATTTGCCATGGCGCAGGGTGATTACATCGAGCGCCACAGAGTTCGTTTATTATCCCTTTTCATGCTAGGTAATGCTCGCTAACCCCGATGACAGCGGCTTCATGGCCGTCGCCTGGACGCGGAGGAACGAGCGCGCAAACGAGAGGCTAGGAAGGGTCACAAGGCGAGCGAGGAGGCACAGAACCTTCGCGGTATTCGAGCCAAGCTGAGAGCGGAGCGCCGGCATAAGGAGAAGATCCAGCTTAAGAAGACAATCAAGGCCCATGAAGAACGCAACGTCAAATCCGCCACTCCCAGCAATGAGCCTTCCAACCCCGTACCATCGTACCTTCTTGACAGATCAAATCCTTCATCTGCCAAAGCGCTCTCTTCTGCGATCAAGAACAAGCGGGCAGAGAAGGCCGCTCGATTCTCTGTGCCGCTGCCCAAAGTCCGTGGTATGCCTGAAGAGGAGGTCTTCAAAGTGTTAGTTGGCGCCATGTTATTCATACAGTCCGCCTCTCGTTCTGTGCTGATACGCATACCATCAGGATCAACACTGGGAAGAAGACTGCCAAAAAAGCATGGAAGAGAATGATTACCAAGGTTGGCTCTTCCGCATCTCACCCTGGTCGAACATGGAGCTAACTGCCCTCCCAGCCTACCTTCGTCGGGAGAGATTTCACACGCCGGCCCGTCAAGTACGAGAGGTTCATCCGCCGTGAGTACTGCTCCCCTCAGTAGGATGACTCCATCGCCACTAACCATACGCAGCTATGGGATTGCGGTACAAGAAAGCCTCAGTCACGCATCCTGAGTTAGGAGTCACCGTGATGCTTCCTATCATTTCAGTCAAGAAAAACCCGCAGAACCCCTTGTACACACAGCTGGGTGTCTTGAGCCGTGGAACCGTGGTAGAAGTGGATGTCTCGGAGCTGGGTTTGGTCACAGCCGGAGGAAAGGTTGTATGGGGACGATGGGCCCAAATCACCAACAACCCTGAGGTGAGTATCCTCCATTGATCACTTGTCTATCCGCCCATGCCTTCATTCGCTCACTCATTGGTCAGAACGATGGTTGTGTCAATGCCGTCCTCCTTGTATGATCGGGAGGGCACAGCAAGTAGACGTGGACTTTGGGATGCATTCTCTGGCGTCGTGGAGTTGAGGAATCGCTTTGCAGCTATATCGGACCGGACCGGTGTCCTGTATTTAGAGGAGCAGGTGTCCGTGTTCGTGGAACCAGCGAAAGACCTGCGGAGGGCTTATTTGGCAACTGGTTCCATTCTGGGAGATAACGCGTGGGCAGCGACGCCCAAAAGAACAGCGGTGCTCCTGCAATTATTATTATAGGCAGAAAAAGTACAGGCATTCTCGGTTCTAGAGCATGTGCAGATTGTTGTCTTGAAGCGCCATAGCGAGGGCTAGAGGACCACTTCCACATCTGCTCCAGCGTCCTTTCGTAGTTGGGTATACATACGATGTACTATGGTGTATTTCACATGCCGACCAGAAGCGGCTACTCCGCCCCGCCAGTGTACATCAAACTGGGGACCCTGCCCGTGAGTGCGGGGGACAGCCAATACCTGCAGACCTGACCTAATCCTTTCGTCCTCAGGTATCGTACCTGCTAAGGTGTGAAAAAAAATCTAAGGGAAAATTCTTAACAATCTATACTTTACTTAACGACGAATCTGCTTGTTATTAAAAGTACTATTCATTAATGATTTTCCCTTAGATATTTTTCTCACACCTTGCCTGCCCGTGTGGCGTACCTCAGATACCTACTTTATGTAGATGTAAGTATCCACTACGTAACGGGCTCCACACAGCCCGTAACTTACCAACTTCCGGGCCTAGAGCCACAACCCGGCATGCACATGTCACGGCATGCCGCGCCCCCCCGAGGTGAGGTCCTCCATCGTCACATCGAACTCCCTTTCTCACAACTTTCTTTTTCTTCGCAAGGCCATAATTTGACCCAAATCGCACTGCATACACCCTCAAGTCTCCTATGAGGCAGCCTAGCTATTGCAGAGACTTTACTTGTCTCCTGTGCCCGCCGCACTTGCTTTAACGGCGAGAGCTACGATCGTAGCTCTCCAATTGCCGAGGCACCATGGCCGCCAGTATCGATGCCCTCAAGGTTTGCTCTAGAGAACTCTAGAACACTGCAGCGGAGCCGGACTCTTTGACTGATTCAACTTGCCCTTGTCCAGGCCGCGTTCGAGCGTCTCGTCCTAGAGCCACGATACCACGATGCACTCGCCGTCATCAAGGCTGCCCGCAATGGCGCGGTGTACGGCACGAAAGTCCGCTTCCCGCATGCGCTTGTGTATGACCTCTGTGTCCCGTCCCGTTCGAAAGGAGCGTTGAGCGATACGCAGAGGGCTGTTCTAACATCGGCGCCTTGGAAACTATAGCATGATCTTTTTGTTCCGGTCTGGAACGTACGTCCGGGCAGTTCCACAACCCCCCCCCCCCCTACATCGTCTGCGCCTACTGACCTCGGCTCACCCCAGCTTTCGAGAAAAGTCCTGGCTAGTCTTCCGCGCAACGCGGACCCATGCGCGTAACTTAGCGAAGTTTGCGACTATATATAAGCTCACATGTCTGCTCCTGAAGCAGTATGGCCCTACGCCGGGAAAGGAGGGTGAGTATACTCTCGTCAGCAGCGGTTGTCCCTGCGAACTGCGATCATCCCAAGTGAAAGGCTATCCGGACTAAAAACTCGTAGGGCCCTACGACACCTTCTTTGCCGGCATCCTCGGCGGTTACTTCGTCTTCGGTGGCCGATCTAAGCGCTCCGGCAAGGTGCCCTCGGTCAACCAACAGATTGTCATTTACGTCTTCGCCCGTGTGGTCCTGGCCCTGGCGCGGCTTTCCGTCAAAAGGGGTTCGCCTCTTGCCCTGCCAGCTGTCTCGGTCGAACCCATGAGCTCCAGGGTCAGCTACTATGCCTGGCCTGTGTTTGCATCTTTGAGCTGGGGGCTTGTCATGTGGCTGTTCCGGTACCATCCCGAGGACCTGCAGCCGAGCCTGCGAAGCAGTATGAATTATATATATTCTCAAAGTAACGATTGGGATAGCTTGAGAAACTTTATATGGCATAACAAGTGAAGAATATCACCGCGGAGAGCGCCATCATCAGCTACATGGGGCAAGAGTCTAATGGAGGAGGAGGCAGGATCCAACTGGTTGTACTTACGCATCATACGCATGCTACATGCCCTATGGAATTTAGGAGCTTGTTGGTGGGCTGGCTGCAACTTTGTCACCAACCCTATGGGTCGGACAGGATAGTGGTGATCTTCATTTAGGATTGTGATGGTTTTGCAAGAGCCTGCTTTGCATAACTTATCATAGACATGCTCCAGCATACAAGCGGAGACCGAGAGACTTAAGAATCAGCGACTCTAGCTCTGGTAAGCCTTCTGGCTGCGCGCACATGAATCTCGATACCAGTCCCCATCTGCAGAGTGACACCATCCGTCAGAGATGCTTCCACCCGTTCTGCCACATGATCTGCATCTCATTGATCAGACACATCTCGCCCGCTTCGGCCCGCGGTGGCTCCCCTTCTGGCGTGGCGGCCGTCCACTGCTTCAGCCGGCTCGCGATAGCGATCTGCTCTAGTGACTGCTGGACGCTGCTCCTCCACCGCAGGCACCGGTTCGCCCAGGCCCCCGTCACCGACGCGACAATACCTGGAAAGCGCCTCCCTTCCTTGCCCTGCACGGCGCGGTAGGCCCTTTCGTCATAGCCAACGCGAACGTTTGGGTTCAGCCACACACCCTTGTCTGTCCGAGTACTCAGGAAGTTATCTGCGTGGATCAAGCAGCACTCGCTGCCCTCTAGATGCAAATCTGCTAGACTGTCGTCGATGCCACGGAAACGAAGCGGGGGATTTGCATAGAACGGCGCGGAATCGAAAAGAACCATACCATTCCAGCATGACTTGACGGCGATCGGTTCTAGGTCCAGGGCAGAGCGTCGAGCGGTCGGTGAAAGGAACCATGGCCAATACAGTGAGACAGCCTTCCCGCCGAGGTCGTCACGCAAGGCGAACGTGTCGTAGTATATCGGGTAGACCTTGAAGTCCATGCTGCAGGCGGCGGCATACGAGCCATTACGGGTATGGAGGAGGGTAAGAAAGTCCTCTGTCTAGTGACCATCAATTAGCCCCGTGTAAATGCAAAGGTTCAGCAGACATACGTTAAAGACGACATCGTTTATCCAAAGCACCTTGTCATACCTACGGCCCTGCTCCTCCAAGGCCTTGAGGGGCTCCATGGCTAGGTTCCGTACTCTTGCCAGATACGGTATCCTCCTCAAAGCATAGTGTCTTTCGTCGTTATCCCATATCCAACCTTCTACTCGTTCACCATTGGGGTCGGGATAAGCGTCGAGCTCCTTGAGCTGCTCCCATACCGTCATGCCCAGGCTGACGGTATTCGGCACGTTTCGCGCATCCAATTTGCGCTTCAGTTCCACCAGGGCCTCTTTTGTCCGATCTTGAGAGCCGGACTCTACAGCGGAGAAGTACACATTTCCCGCGCCAAGGTGATCGATGAGGTTGACAATCGCTGGGTTCCATGCTGCTTTGAGGATTTCTTCTGTGTTTCGGTGGACAGAGGCGATGAAGACCGTGGTATTGCCTCTCGGGTTCGTGTCCACCAGGCGTTGGGCCCAGGGATCGGGAGGTGAGAGCACCCGGCGAGTACGAGGTCTAGTAAATATGAGGCAGAAGATGTCAACGAAAAAGATGAATAGAAGAGATAGGAGAATGCGCCGATGGTGCTGCCGGATGCGCCTTATGGCAAGGCGGCGAGGCGGGATGAGCATAGCGCCCGTCCAAAACAGAAGCGACCCGCAGTCTGCGTCGTGGACGTAACACGCTTCAGCTGTTCCCAGCCCCGTGGGGAAGCGCCATCAAGAAGAGCCTCGATCGTGGGTTGAAGCACTGGTCGGTCGGGCTACATGCACTGGGTTCCAGTGTTCTCGCCGGCGTCTGCCCATCCAGGATGTACGGGGTACCTGCTGAGGTACGGCATGAGTACAAGCGAGCCAGTAGATGATCCAAGCCCTATCTAGAAATGTGGCTTGCTGAGGACGGAACCTAGGTACCTACCTACCTAGGTACGTACCTAAGCTTAGTGCTTTACCTCCATAATGCCAGGTTCCTGCAGGTACTCGCCAACTGTACGTGCACTCTAGAGTAGTCACTCTCCCGCGTGGCTGGACTGTGCGCCGCAAAATACCACACACACCTTGCCCCGGCCGTGTAGGTCACCCAGGTAGCTTGGTGAGAGTGACTTATGTACATTTAGGTACGCTTAGAAGTGGCTTGAGGATACCTACGTGTAGGTACGGAGATACCTTACCTTACCGCGGAGACTCACCTTATCCAATGGTAGCACGTACCTAAGTATTCCAGCGCTTCGTGTGGATACACACCTCAGCCGCAATCTGTGGGGCTTGCTCGTTCTGACTTCGGGATCATGGCGTCCTGTCTGAGGCAGCTATCATAGTAGGTACATTGTCAGAAGCGACGGGCTACCTACCTACCTTCCCAGGTACCTAGGTACGTTAGCAGCTTCGCCTAATAGTACGAAAGAGATACCCTAATTTGCAAACCCCGGGCGCATGATCGCTTTATTTGCCTCTTCGGGAGTGAAAACACATCCGATACTCGCACCTTCGCGCCGGCTGAAGCTCTGCCAGCGGTTGCTCTTCAAAGCCACTAAAGCCAGTTGCAAGGACACCACTAGTGGTTTCCCAGCGCTCCAGGGCAGTTTTTGTGTTCTCGAGCGACAGGAGCAGCACCGTCCATCTTAGCCCGACGCAGTGTTTGACCTGTGATGCCAGGGCAACAGATGGAAGATCTCCCTTGTTCACGGGCTCGATTATAGCCAGCCCCGGACTCTGGCGGACTGGTTTCTCGGGCCAACCCTGCCCGATAAGCTGCCTATCCCGGCGAGCATCGTCGCGTGTATCGACGTGCTAACCTTAGTGGTCTAGCTGATGGCAGTTAAACGTCTTCTTTTCCGCAAGCCACCGTACCAATGAACTTGGCTTACATGAGGGGAACCGCAGCCATGTTGAAGTCGACTCCTTGGGCAGAAGCATGCAAGGGAGGGGGCTAAAACGGGCCCAGACCAGCGAGGGATGCGCC
The DNA here is from genome assembly GCA_030052745.1 of Pleurostoma richardsiae. Classification (NCBI taxonomy): domain Eukaryota; kingdom Fungi; phylum Ascomycota; class Sordariomycetes; order Calosphaeriales; family Pleurostomataceae; genus Pleurostoma; species Pleurostoma richardsiae. The sequence continues at coordinate 441,450 of JANBVO010000032.1, forward strand.
GTTCCTGTGGCGGTAATTCCCTCCGTGCTATCTTTCTAAACTTACTATGAACAAGCAATCCCCAGACGTCACCCCATGGATACTGAGACACTGCCGCGAGGGTATCCGACAACCACACTATTTATTGCAAGAATGAACTTGTGCAGTAGTTTACCCTTGCGGGTAGTCCATTGGACCACCCAACAGGGATAATGAGCTGGCCTCTGGCATTAGATGGCACTCGAATCCCGACAAACCAGCCAAAGGACGACTAATCGGAGACACGTCCTACTAGCAGATTGAGTTAACAAATCAGGAGCTCATGGACCCTCGGGCAGAGAGGCCAAGACAGCAAGGCGACGAGCCGCAAACAAGCCCCTCGCAAGCATCACATAGCCAGCGCAAAGTGGAACATTTCCTGTATCATCAAGCTGGTATTCTTCTCGACGTCACAAGCTGAATCTTTCGAAAGAGATCACGACAGCCAGAATAGGAAACCGGCTTTGAACCCGCCTAATCTGCCATCCATATTGCCGTCCTAGAAGACCCTTGAGACTTGCCGGGAGATAGTACGGCAAAGGCACATGGGCACATTTCCGACTCTCATAGGGCCATCTCCGTATGCTGGCTTCCTGATTCTCAGCCCGAGCAACGGCCTAGACCTGAGCACAGCACCAGAATAGAAGGAAAGGGGTATATACAATCCGCTAGTGAAAAGACGCGATTCCGAGCGAAACAAAGGGGGCCGTGCAGCCGTTCAGCCCGTCAAAGATGCTAACGCCTCTGGGCCATGTTGAGGTTTCCTGCCGTCACCCATCCTCCCACCGCCAGCCTTCACCGTAGACATCCTGTCTATGGCTGCACGAGGGAGGGACTGTAATCCTAACGCCCCGAAACCGTAGCCCACCGCAAATACACTTTCAATTTTCCCCTATTGAAACAGAGAGATCAAAGAAATTAATTTACCAGCGAGGCGATCACCGTATGTCGGCTCCAGTATGAAGTGAATCGCTGAAATGCGCATGAGAAGTGAAAGGAACAAATGTGAGTCCGTAGGCAAGACAGGCCACAGGGCCTGAGGACGTCGCAGGCGGATTCCTTGACTAAATTGGGTGTTTCTTCACCTCACGCACTGCAGGAACAGCTGCCGACACCGAACCGTGTCCTGGTCGAATTCGGTATTAGAGATCTCCGAGACCACCCGTATACCGGGCCGAACGAGAGCCATGCCAAACGGCCAGGCAACCTTGCTGCGTGTAAGGCACCGAGGACTACAACACTCGAAAAGAGTATGCATCGTCACCCTCAGGCAGAAACAAAGCTGCATGGCATCATCCAGTCGACCGGAGGAACTTCGACAGTAAATGTATCGAGGATGAACCTGGTCGAGTGATGGGAGCCAAAGCCTTCTGCTGGAAAGACAGACGTGGAACTACAAGCCAAGAGGCCATCAGGTGAGCTGCACATCAAGACATGGAGAACTTTAGTGCGACGTAGCCCCTTCAGAGATTGATGTTAATATCGATTTTCAGGTTGCCGAAAGCCATTGATTCTGGGCTGTTCGTATTGCACCCCAGTCATGGATTCCGGCCCGTTGGGCAAAGTCCCACCTAGAGACCTCAGTGGCGGCAGCTCTGGACGCGCTGCTGCGCGTCCGTACGGGTCTGTCGCAGATACGACATGAACACCAGCGCCTGCCTGGCCGGATGTCAAGGCAGACAGCTCGCTCCTCAGCTGATTATTTTCCATCCTCATCGCTGCTAGCTCGCGTCGTGTCATGTCAAGTTCGGACATGACGGAGCCGTTGTGCGACTGCAGAGCTCTCAAAGCGTCATTCTGGCGCTGATGCTCAGTTATGGCTGGTACTAGTGTCAGCAGGCACACGTGAAATCGTCATCTTGCCAGATTGTCACCAGCCCTGCCTACCTTTCGTAAGAATTTCCCATTTGGAGGCCTTGGAACCACGTTCTTGAGGCATGAGATCTCTTAGCTGCTCGAATAATTCTTTCATCTCTGTTCTCCGCTTCCTCTCGGCGAGTTTATGACTGATACGTAGTTCTGGCGTCCTGCTATAAGGCTGAGACCCAGCATGAGAGCCGGATTCTTCGTCCTGAAGGTCCCCGAGCTGTTTATGCTGCAGAGTATGATGGTGCACAGCAGGGAACTCGCCCGAGGCGTTGGATAATCGTTGAAATTCATGGCCTCCTAGGCCATCGTCCAACCTCCGTTGTCCGGGTGGCAGCCGTGATTCGCTAGTGAACTGACTACTAGCTAAAGAGTCCGCAATGCTGCTCCTCCTCGAATCTGCGAGTGACTGGCTTGCGGCAGAAGGTAGTCGCTGAATCTCTTCTTCAGGAAATGCCCAGGCCTGTCCTTTCGTCGGCTCTGCCGCACGTGCAATAGTGCTCGTCGCGGGGCCAGTAATGGCGGGCGCGGTCCTGGCTACCTTGGTATGACCCTCGGGGTTGCGCTCGGTGCTCGGCTGGTAGCCGTTCGAGATGCGATGTATTGACAGGTTATCTAAGCCGGCACGGGGGTTCCGCTGCTGCTGCAAGGTATTATGAATGGACGTGGTTGACTGGTTGTGGCTGGCATATGGAGAGTTCCCAAGTCGCATCTCGCCGAAGCCCTGATTGATCCTGCTATCAACGCTCTCTCTTCGCGAGAGAGGTTCGACAGCCTCACCCGGCAAGGTGGCACTGTTAGGTCCGGAATCAAGTGACTGTGGCCGATCGAAGCGACGCATGTCTACACTTCCTGGAGTCGTTGGCGAGACCATTGACGCGACACTCATGTTGCTAGTAGCCGGCGATACGACCGGCTGGGGAATTAGGTTCGTAGAAATGGGAGAAGGCGTTTTGTCCAGCTGGGAGGAGTGCAGCCCAGGCCCGGCATGACTCCGGGCATGCGCACCACTGTAAGACGCCGCTGAGGTGTCTATCACTGCAAAGTTAGCACTATGGTTAAGAGTGCACCGCTCAGAACAGGAACCCCGGAGAGGAAAGTGACTAACGCTTGCTCGACGCATCAGTACTGGAAAAGTACGCTGAATCTCGATTCTCTTCCGGTGCATTGAGAACGCCTGCCAGACCTGCAGGAAGCTTTTGCGACGCTGGGCGCTGGTGGTCCATGGCTGCAGAGTTACCTCTTGCCACGGTGTAGGTATTCCCAAATGCGATGGAGTGTTCTGCTCCGTCCGACGTCTTGTTCCCGTGCCCAGAACTCCGCGAGGAACTTCGAACTGAAGACGGAAACGATGTTTTCTTCTTTTCCCTCTCTGATTCCGGAGTCGTTGCCAACCCCCAGTGCCAAGGGCTAGATCGAGTCCACTACCGACCGTGGGGCTTAGAGTGATTTGCCGGGCTAGGGGAAAGGAATGCGCTCCGAGATGACAAGAATGAATCAATTGATCAATGGCCTGGAAAGCAGAGCCCAGCCGGAGACTTCAAGCGTATAACGAGAGGCACAGTGAAAGGGCACACTGTTTGGCCTCTAGAAAATGCCGAATGGCTCGGTGAGGCGCGCTGGACTGATGGTTTGCACCTGGGAAAAGGGAGGAGAAGAGGACCCGGTCGGGGGTTGGTCGGGGATGCGAGGTAAATCACTAAGAAACTGCGGGCGGCAGAAGGCAAGGGGAAGGTGGGAGAGACCGGGGCCTGGCACGTTTTTTCCTTCCCCCCTTGCCCCCCTGCTTCTTTCTCTCACCACACTTCCCACGAGCTGGTCGGCGACTGGGTGAGTGGGTCTCTGTATCGCAACACATTCTCTACGGATTTGTTTGTACCACTGGGGAAAAGGTCAGGTACCATCTCAGGAACCCCAGGACGATCTAGTACCGTCAAACAAGGCGCAGCCTAGGGTACCGTGTGGTCCAGGTCAGGATCTACCTGCTGTTTATCTTGAGCAAGACGCAGGTACTTGCTAAGAGGATAGGTACTTGGTCTCTTAAGTACCAGCTTAGTACCTGCCATGCAGGTAGTAGCGTGTCCCAGCAGCCACCATGGGGAGTACCTGACCCACCTCCCTGCCGCCCGGCCACGATCAACTTGCATTCAATTACTTAAGGTACTGTACGCTTTCCAAACTCCGTCCTTACCAAGTCCTTCCGAGCATCGGCCTGGAATGCTTTTGGCAGGATTGCTATGGCCTTTACACACGAGCTAAGTATCTTACTAATATTAAGTTACAGCATTAACGAGTTAAAAAACTTATGATATAAGAACTAATTATATAATTTTTTATTAATACTTATTTATTTTTAGCTTTTTAAAATTATAAATTAAAATTTTAATGTTTAAAAATAAAAATAAAAATTTAAAAAATTAAACTATCATATAATTTATTCATAAATAAAAGAGTCTTTTAACTTATTCTTTTCTCTTAAATGTAACTTTTTTTTAAAAAAAAAGCTAATGTTATCTATCACCTGACATTCAATCATTTCACAGAACACATGGCCTCTAGTCCTTCGTTGACTCGAGCCAAGCTTCTCAAGCCTCCTCCGATCTACTGCCATGAAGGCGCATCCAGTCAGCCTCCCACACAGCGCGGCCAATACCGCTTTGTGTGACGCGATCGTCGCTACAAACCGGTAGCTGAGACTATTGGCCGCGTTCCACCCTCCGGAAGACCACGAACCTCACCCCGGGTCAACTAGCGTGGTCTCCCGCCGGCAAGCCGGGGCGCGTTGTACATGGTACTCCATACACAAGCAGACAACCAACTTTCGACTCGCTCCATGGGTGTCTTTCGACCTCTATCCATATCAGTGCCCCCCTTTACGTCCGTACAGACAGTTATATATCCCTGAGCCTTCGCCCCTGTTCATTTGTATCATGCGGAACAGTTGACAACCCTGAAAGGCAGATCAAGGGCATGCATTGCGCATTGCCTCCAGCTGCTCTACCAGAGCAGTGGGTTTAGAAGACCTACAGGATTTTTCGCAAGCCCCTGCAGCCGGTCCTGCAAAAGGACGCATCTTATCGGCCATTCTTTCGTCTAACATCACCGATTCTCGCTTCCTGGGTGCTGCACAGCGGCCCAGGAAGTGAGAATCATGGCGTCTTGTTGCTGGTCACCGTTTTCCACTGCCCACCACACGGGTGAGCATGCAGGCTGCCTCCCCTACAACCTGTTACTTTCGAGCGTCCGTGGTGGCGGGGTTTACGGGCCTCGGGAAGTTACAGAGAGGCTAAAGTGCCCACCCGCAATGTACGGCAACCCCGGCGGCAAGCTGCTTTACAGCAGGTATTGCAGAGGTCCCCTGACAGCGATGCAGCGCTGGAAACAAGATGGTACTAGGCGTCAGCGTCCTCGGCCGCTAGGTGCAGCATGCGGGCTGCCCATGAGTAGGTAGCATCACCGCAATCGCCGCGCCGGAAGTAGGGACAGGGCTATACTCTGCGATATATTAGGTCTTATCTACTCTCTAAAGAACGCTCGAGGTGTAATTCTCGAAGGTCGCCTGGTTAATCTGCTATCGATATCCTGACCTCGGTCCTGTTACCGTTAACCTTAGGTAATCAACCACCTTGGCGACCCGCACCGATGCCGTGCAGGGTGGGCCCCTCATCCCCAACAATGCGACGTTCAGGATTCTAACGACCTTTACCAGCTGCAAGTTGTGAGTTTACACTTAGGTCTTTTTTCTTTAAAAAAAAAATCACAAACCCAGTCGTGGACCTTGGCTGCGGAAACTACACCGAATCAGCCGGCTCAAGGACTGGGCCCATGGCAGCAGAGAAAGCACAAGAGCCAGAAACGGCCGGCCACAATTACGGTGACATGCTGCTTGATAAGTCACTGCAAAAAGAGGCAGGCTGCGGCGCGTGACTCCAGCTTTCACCTGGAGCCTCGACCTCTCTATAACTGGCCGTGTCAGTTCCTAGTGCTTTTGATGTCAGGCAGCCGCGCCTCAATGCTCTGTCTGCTCCTGGACGCATTCACCTCCTTGAAGGCGGCTCTGGTAGGAATTGAAATTTTTTACATAACCCGAGGCAGTTCTGCAGGGACTGCAATAGTAAGATTAAGGTGGACTGCTTTTAGTCGTTTACGGTTCCAACACTGGCATCGGATACTTAGCAACCGCTCTCTGGGAGTTTCCAGACTCGGTTGCAGGTGAATCTAGCCGCTCCCGGGTGTTACAATACTCTGGGTGCTCCCCTGAGGAGCACCTGGACCTGTCTAGCACGTGAGGCGCCAGGCCTGGCCTTATATAAGGC
>JANBVO010000033.1:0-126449 GCA_030052745.1 Pleurostoma richardsiae
ATAGCCAGAGTCATTGTCGGAGTCGGAATCGGAATCGACATCGGTGATAGAAGACTCTGAATCGGACTCATCATCCGCATCCAACAGCGGCTCAGAATTCGAGCTCGCTCTAGGTTCCAAATCGCAGCCCGAGGCACTGACGGTGGTCTCGCCAACGCACGGAGGACCATTGTAACGAGGGAATACACCCAGCGATGGTGATGCCGAGACGTCGCCAGGCTCTTGTACTGCCTCCTGCGTCTGCTCTGCATTTCTGCTCGTTGCATTTTCAGATACACGGAGCAGACTATCCATGAGGGAGGACAAGAGATGGACTGCCTCATCGCAAGTGGTGAGCGCTTGTGACACTCTGTCACTAGAGAGCAGAGTCGACGGGCTCTCCGAGCAATCCCTCAAGAGCTCATCTTGAACGGTCTTTAGGGTGGTGAGATGCACCCTCGCAGAATGGATTGTAGAAACAACGGCAGCTCCGATAACATGAGGGACTGGATGATCTCGCGACATGTTGCCATGTTCGAGTCCTGATCCGCTGGGTGGAGGAGACGTATTTGCGCCAACTCCAGGTCTGAGATTCCGGCGTTGGTGCCATCGTCGAGGAAGGCCTGAGCCTGGGGACATGTCGAAACCCGAAATATGAGGGACATGACGGACAGCGGAAGAACAAGCGAAGGCGAGAGTAGGAGGATAGTATATACATAGGGAGCTTCAGATCAAGCCAGCTACCGCGGGCCGAGTGCCTTCCCCCTGGCAGTTCGTTCCCTACGGGGGACTTGCCCGAAAACAGGTAAGACATGGCATCTACCCCAGTGGCGACATGTAAGAAATTATCCATCGCGCCGGCGAGATTCGATGTGAATAGTTCGTATATTCTGGTGAGGGATGGGTGCTGCTGCCAGTGACGGTTGAGAAACGGCCGTTACAAACGGAAAGCTGCAGTGCAATTGACCGGTGCGCGAAACGGGCAGGCGGTGAGTTTGGGCGTGCCGTAAAAAGATGGTGGTAGAGTTTATGCCTTGGAATCAAGGCTCAAAGGTGAGCTCGATGGTGCAGGTGTAGTTGCCTAAACAGGCAACTATTCCACGCGGAGACACATAATAATAGTTAATTAATTTAAAAAAAATATTAACTAGTTTAACGTTAAAGTTAAGCCGTTTTAAAATCAGAAAACGGTACTTTTAACTGTTACGAAAGAAATAAAAACTATATTAAAAAGAAAGTTAAAGTTAATATAACGGGTTTATATATTAAAAATAACGTTCGTATTAATAATTAAAAAGATAGAATTTTTTTAAACTTTATAAAATGATTTATATAAAGAAAACTTCTTATATTATTACGATTTAAAGTAACCGTTATTTTTTAAAGTTAACGTTTATAAATACGTTTTTAGTTTATTTATCTTTTAACTTAATTAATTATAAATAAAAAACTAAATTCTAAATAAAAATATATCCGTAAATCGTATTAAATTAATTTTATTTATATTTAAATTAACTATAACGGTTAAAAAAAAATACGAATCGACGGAAATCAAAATTATAGAAATAATATAAGTTAATAGGAAGTTACGAAAATTAATTTAATTAAACCGATACTTTATTAATATTTTTACCGACTACATCTTAATTAAAAAGATTATAATATATACTTCGTTAAATATAATAAACTTTAATAAAACGAACTTAAAACTCGTTAACGTAGCTAATTATTTATTATAGTTTAACTTATAAATCTTTTATATTTTTAGTAAACTAAATATCGTTCCTGATATTTTATTTAAATTACTAACGTTCGTAAAGGATTTAAATAAATTATAAAGTAATAAAATTAACGAGTTAAACGATATTATAACTAGTACGTAAACTAAAAGTAATAATTTCGCGTTATACGTAGAAGAAATGTTAATTAAACCGATCTTACATTTCGATTTTAAAAACCGTATTATCGACGGATATTATAAGGATAAGAAATACGGAAAAATTATTTAAAAGCTCTAAAATTACGTTAACTATATTAAGATAAACGAACCGAACTTTAAGTTTAATATTTTAAAGCAGAAACGACGAAAAAAACCTTCCCTTCCGTATAGACCGTTCGAAATAACGAATAATCTTCTTTATTATATCGATTACTTTAATAGAAGAAGACTTTATATTTTTATAAACTACGTTCCGAAGTTTTTCGAATTAGTTTATAATTATAAATACTACTTTAGTATTAATAAAATAATAGTTAATTTTAATAACGTTATATTTAATAAAAAAACTTAAAAAGTCCGTAAATAAATATAATTTTACGAAACTTATTATTAAAACTAAATAAATAAAAATTTACTATTAAGAAAAATAATACTAATTAAAACTCTATTATAGTTATTTTATACGATAATAATAGATTTTATAACGTAATTACTAAAAGTATAAATAAAAAATACCTTTTAAACGTTATTAAAATATTATATTTTAAATACGATCTATACGATAACGTATAAATTTAATAAAAAAACGTTGTTTATAATAAGTTATTTAATATATAAAGCGAAAGATTAAGTAATTATAATTATTAAAACGTTAGAAATAACTAATTAAAATATATTAAAGTACGTTATTTTAAATAAAAACCCGAAATTTATTTCCGAAATATAACGAGTTATATTTATCGTCTTTAACGTTAAACTTCTTTTCTTTATAATATATTACTTTTAAATAGATAAATAATTAAAACGTATAAATTAAATAATAAAAATAACTATCCGTTATTATATCGTAATAAATTTAAACGTATTATAATATAATTTATTACTAACGTTTTAATATTATATTAATAACGTTATAACCGTTACGATTAACTAGTTATTAAACGAATTAGTTTATAGTTTTAAACTTAAGATAATATTAAATATACTCGCCGAACTATACGAAAAACTAGTTAACGAAAACGTTTTTAAAGTAATACGTACTAGTTATTAATAAGAAGTTATAATTTTAATAAATATCGTCGTAGCCGTCGTTAAATAACGATACGATAATAAATATAGTTTTATTTTTTACGAAATCGGAAATACGATTTACTTCCGTTTAAATAAGGGTTATAATTTACTCAGTAAACTTCGTATTAAGTAGTCCGATTAACGTACCGGCTTTTTTAAAGTAATAAATAAAAAAAATCTATTAGTATACGAATTAAATTTCCTTATATATTAATAAGTTTACTTTATCGTTTCGGTAGTTTAATTTTATAAATTAAAGTAAAAGAAAGATCTTTTTAATCGAAACCGTAAAAAACTACTAGAAGTTATTATAAATAATATAGATAACTATATAATAAATAAAATCGTAAAAACTAGAATTATTTAAAAGAAAAATAACTTTATAATATAATATTTCGTTAAATAAAGAAACGGAAAAACAAAGAATAATATTTAAAAAATTAAAGCCGTTTTATTATACCGTAATAAGAAAACCGTTAAGAACTATAACGTAACTAACTTTATTATCGATTAAGATAAAAAATATAAAACTAAAAATATCGCTTACTTTAAATATAAATTCGTCGATAAAATCTTAAAGTTAAATATCGAGATCGTTTTCTTATACGTTAATCGTATTAAGAAAATTAACTAAACGCGTTAAAAAACTATTAAACTTCTCGTTTAATATAAAAGAAATAATACGAATAATTAGATTATTTATTAACGATCGTTGATTTTTCTCTATTATTTTCTTTTTATTAACTTAAATAATAGTAGAGTTAAATAAAACGAAAAATAGATAAAACGTTTTTCGTAAATAATCCTTTATTTATTAAGTTAAAATCGTAAAACCTTTTATTTTTCATCCGATATTTAATACTTATTTAAAAAAATAAACTAACTCGATAATTTTTTATTTTAAAATCTTAATACTTTTATAAATCTTTTCTTTTAATAATTTAACTAAAACTACTTTTCCCGAAAAACCTAATGTTTTCTAAACGGTAACGACGCGCCCGTTAAATTTAATAACGCGTTCGATAAGTATTATATTTAAAAATGCGAAAAACCTCCTTAATAATACGCCTATTAACTTTACCGTCGTACTTACTAAATATAATAAAATTCGACGTAATATATAAATTAGAACTTATATATAAAAAACTTTCTATAAGTTCCTATTAATTCTTAAAATCTTAAAAACTCGTACTATTACTTTAAAAAAATATACGTCGAATTAAATAAATTAAACGAAAAATATGGTAAATTAATCGAAAAACCTAAAAATAATATAAAGAAATTTAAAAACTTACGAAAAAAAATTAATATTATTAAAAACTACGAAAAGTAAATAATAATAACGGAATTATTAAACGAAATTAATAAATGGATGAAAACTAAAGAAACTATAGAAACTGTTATAATTACTTTCGTTAAAGAAAAACCGGAAAAAATTTAAAAAGAATAACTAGTTAGTAAATCCGATGAATTAATTTTTACTATTACTTTTAAAAATATTTTACTACGCGTTATAAATACCGATAAAATTAAATAACGTAATAAAAAAATAAATAACTTAATTTAGTTTTATTAAATTATAAATAAAAAGTTTAATATTAGTTTCTAATATAAACTATATATAAATTTATAAGTTATTCTTAACTATTTATAAATTAAAAATAATAAATATAAAGTTAATAACGTTATTATTAACTTTAAATATATTACTTTACGAAAAATAATAACGATAATAAATTTTAATACTATTATTACTTACGTAGTAGTAAATAAAAACTACGTTATAATTAATAATTAACTCGATATTTTTACCGAAAAAAACGAAGATTTTATCTAACTTATTTTTTTATAGAATAAATAAAAGAAAGATAGAAAGATCGCGACTTATATTCTTAAATACGACTAATTAATTATTAAAGTTCTCGAATAGTATAATACGAGTTTATACGATAATATTCTCTTTTAAATCTTAAAAACGGAATAGACTTAAGGATTTTTTACTTCCTAACGCGAATAGAAATTTAATTTTATCGACGAATTAGTTAATAATATTACGTTAAAGAAATTAAAAATCGAATTTCTAATTAACAACGTAATAGTAATTTAAGCCGTTATAGAAAAATATTTTACTATTAAAATTAATAACGTTTTAAATAATTTTATATAATTATTTAAAGAAATTAATATTTACGAAATCGATAATATATTATAATTTCGAAACGTTAACGTTAATAACGACGACGTTAAAAATAACAATAAAAACAATAATAAAAATGAAAAAAAAAATAAAAACGATAACGAAAACAAAGACGGTATTAATAGGAATAACGGAATAAATAAACGTAACTTAAAATTAAACCGTTTTACGATTAATAGTAAAAATGTTAATAAGTTTAAGCCGTATAATTTAAAAATTAAGTTAAAAAAAAAAACCGACGATAAAGAAAAATCTTACGATAAAGAAAACGTTATAAAGGAAGTATATATTAAAATTAACGATAATACCGTTTTATTTAACTACGTTTTTAACGAGATTAATTCCTTTTATAAAGGATATATTTCGGATAAAATATATATTTAAAATAATATAATCCGTCGTATTAAAAATAACTTTGTTAAAGTTATAATTACTTATTAAGAAAATAAAATCTACGACTAATATTTTTTTATTAAGGCGATAATTTTCGTACTTCAATACTATAACGTAAAATATAGTTTTAATAAGAGAATTAACGGAATATTAATTAAATTAAAACGTTTAGATTTCGTTTAAATTATTTCGATTTAAACTACTTTTAACGTAATAATAATATAATCGAATACCGGTTATAATATAATAATAAAATATATAATCGTTAATATAATAAAAATAGTTAAAACGTTATAAAATAAAGTAACTTCTACCGAGAAAAAAGTTAAAAATATAGAGAATAAAGTTAAACGTTTCGAAAAAAATCTTAACGATTAAAAAGGTTTCTCGAAAAAGTACCTAGTAAGATTTAACGGTAAAGTTAAAATAATTAACGAAAATATCGTTTACTTTAATAAGAAAGTTACGAAGTTTAACTTTATTTACGATAATAACGCGTAAAGTTTATAAGTATAAACTAAAACTATAGATAAAATATGTAATATAATTAAAAGTATTAGTAGAATAATAATACGCTTTAATAAAATAAAAGCTGAGATCCGTACTTTTCGAAGAAACGTTAACGAAGTTACCTTTATAATTAAATAAGCGTTTAAGCTAAAACCGAAACTATCGGTAGAAGGTATTAGTTTTACGATACTAGTTCCTAGTACTTTCGCTTTAATAATAAAACGTAGCCTTCCGAGAAATAACTTTAATAAGCGTAGAAGTAAAAAGAAAAAAGTTAAGCCCGATTATTAATCAATAAGCCTTAGCGAAGAACTATAAAACTAATAGGAAGAAAGAAATATAATATAAAATAAATAAGGCGGAGATTTCATTAGATTAAATAATTAAGACGTTGTTTTTCTTTTCATTTAAATAAGAATATGTTATAATATTCTAGGTATTCCCTTGAGGAGTATTTAGACTTATTTAATACGTAAGGCGTTAGGCCTAGTTTTATATAAGGTAGGTTTAGTAGATAGATATTTTAAATAGAGAATTAAGTTTTTACTACTATATTACCTAATATTTTAACTTGAACGTTATATTTTAGTTTATATAGATTTCTATACGGTTAATTATAACTACTTACGTGCTAACTTAAGTAATAAGAACTAACTTATTATAGCATTAATAATCTTTATGATATATATATTTATATAAAAAAAAAATAAAAAAAAAATTCTTATAAAATCTTTTTCTTTAAAGTTCTAAATTTATTATATAATTTATAATTTATATATAAATATTAATATAAAATTTTAATATTTCTTTTTAAATTAAATTTTATTTATAAATTCTAAGTTTATTATAAAATAAAAAAGTAAAATGAAATTTTTATAATATATAATCGAAAATATTAATAGAATAATAATATGTTTTAATAAGATAAAAGTTAAAATTTATACCCTTCGAAAAAACATTAATAAAATTACTTCCGTAATTAAATAAATGCTTAAATTAAAACTAAAATTATTAATAAAAAGCATGAATTCTATAATATTAATTTTTAATACTCTCGTTTTAATAGTAAAACGTAGCTTTTTAAAAAATAACCTTAACAAGCGTAAAATTAAAAAAAAAAAAAAAAACTAAGCTTAATTATCAAATAATAAACCTTAATGAAAAACTAGAAAACTAATAAGGAAAAAAAATATAATATAAAATAAATAAGGTAAAGATTTCATTAGATTAAATAATTAAAGCGTTACTTTTCTTTTTATTTAAATAAAAACATATTATAATACTTTAAACGTTCTCTTAAAGAACGCTTAAAACTATTTAACACGTAAAGCACTAAGCTTAACCTTATATAAGGATAAACCTAGCAGACAGATATGTTAGATAGAGAATTAAACTCTTAACACTATATTACTTAATATCCTAACTTAGACGTCATACCTTAGTCTATACAGACTCCTACGTAATCAGTCTTCACTGCCTGCGTGCTAACCTAAGCAATAAGCTCCAGCTTATTATAGTACGGCCCCATAACGCCGTGCAATCAGCCCCGCCTCGCCGTACAGGCCTGAGGCACATAGAGCGGGGTAATCTGACACATCAGGAGAGGAGAGGCCACGCCACCTGTTTTCCTAGAGTTCCTGATCCTTCAAGGATCAGTTAATGAGCAATGACTACAGTGATGCACTATCGAATCGCTATCGTATCTTCATCGAACCGTGTCTATTCTATCTTACCTGACCTTATGTGTGACGTGCCTTACGAAAGAAACAAGAGTTATTTAAAATATAAAGCATTTATAAAAAAGGTCGTTTTATAATAAATCGCTAACCGCTAATAGTAGATACTTAGCTTATTATATACTTTATCTACATCACCCTAGTCACTCTAAACGGCACTCGGTGAGCCATAGCTCACCCAGCATGGATCCTTCCGAATGCCTTAAAGCGGCGTGTTAGGGTGAAACCTGGCCGAGCTCCTTCTCTAAATCTCATGTAGTTAGCTGCCACTCTGTGGCCGTTGTAGTACACCGCTAACACGCAGTAGCGAGTTTCTGGAGACATACCACTTAGTAGGTGCTCATCGGGGTTATTAATCACGGATCCAAAAAGCTTCCGAACTATCCTCATATCCTGGCTTTGTCGGTAACGTCGTCGGTCAATAACGATTCAGGAGACAAGAGTCTAATTGTCTTGTACATCCTTCCATGTCAAGAGGTTAAGAGACATGTAAGGGTTGAGAATTAGGAGGAAGTCTATGCCGGGCACGCTGATCATGAGGTCACGCACACTACACAGTACCACTGTGTAGCTTCAGTTGTCTTGGGCGTAACCATATCCTAACTGCTAGTCGGGACCTTTGACGAGTCCGGCGATCTACAGGCATAGTGGGGAAGCGTTAGCATGTCGCTCACCGTCTCAACTATGAGGATACAGCTTAGTTTCGAGAAAACCACGTTATCAGTTCTTGCCCTCCTCCCTTCGCTGTGGAAAGTTTAAGGAATAGCGTCATGTTGTCTTTATCCAAGTACTGCACAGTCCCCCTGTGTACACTCCACCCCCTGTAGCCTCCGTTACGAGAATGCAGTTACTATGTAGCTCCCTAGACATGTTAGCTCGCCTCCGCAGGGGCGAACCCGAGCGCTAATGCAGGCAGCTTATATAGTGGAGACCGACCTCGCTGCCATTGTCCGACCTGAAAGTATCTCCGGGCGCGGTTACGGCTACCTACTTGATACATTGTCCTCCATCCTAATCTGTGCACAAACGCACAGTACCGGGTTGGTATAAGACGTAGTAACCGGTACGTAGGTCTCTTCGTCCTCGCCTGTGATCGCTGAGATTACCAAGCAACCATGCATTTGTCATGAGAACCTTTTACGTTGTACTCACGACGTAGCACCACGCTATTGCCATATCCCATTATGGGTTTCAGATGTATATGCAGAGGCGCCAGCAGGGATAGGATATTTAATATGTGACGACGAGAACGTCGTCTCTCAGACCATACATGATTGAGAACTTGCCATGGTCAGAATTGCTATTGCGGGAGCTTCCGGGCGTGAGCTACCTCCACTACTGCCGTAGGGTTCCTACAGTTACTGATCCGTCCGGCCCATCGCTCAGAACTGGCCCAGGAGATCCTAGACGGACTCGTTGCAACCGGAAAGCACGAGATTATCGGTCTGGTCCGGAAGGTATCGCTTTGTTGACGGGCTCGATGAGAAACGCTAGAGATCATCAACACTGAATTCTTGTAGGATCCAACAACTCTTCCGCCTCTCCCTGGCGTCCAGTGGGCGAAGACAAACTACGAAGACAAGTCGGACTTGGTTCGTCTCCTCAGTGGTGTCCACACCGTCTTATGTTTCTTTATCTCCCATAAAGACCCGAATGGAGTCGGCGAGAAGCGGCTGATCGATGCTGCTGTCGAGGCGAACGTTAAGCGATATGCTGCGAGTGAATGGTCTATGTAATGTTCATTGCGAGGAGTAATCAGCCGCTGCTGAATTGTAACTGATGGCGATATAGCGGCGTGAAGCTCGAAGCCGTCCGAGATATAGTGCCTTGGTACACAAGTAAGCTCGACGTCCGCGCGTACTTGGAAGAGATCAATCGGAAACAGAAGGCAAGTCGCGATGCTCCACCGAGAACACCCAACGCTTCAGACGCGCTCTGGCCCGCAGCTGCTGATACGGAGTCTTGCAGGTTTTGGAATACACTCTGTTTCATCCCGGACTGTTTATGAACTATCTCGGATATCCTCGTCAGACAACCAAGTACATCGCTCTCTTTCCGCTCTTATTCGACCTCGATAATATGCGCGCGATTCTAGATAAACAACACCTGGACGCGAGCATAGCATACACGGCAGTTGAGGACATTAAGGGGGTTGTTGCCCGTGCGGTTGAGTATGAAGGCGCGTGGCCTGCTGAGGGGGGACTCGTGGGAGGTCAAGTCACTGTTGCACAACTTCTGGAACTTGGAGAGAGGATTCGAGGTCAGTACGAGTGCTATGACCCACGATGAAGATAGAGCCAGGAAATGTCTTCAGGTGGCAGAAGCTGACATGGGAACCTCGCAGGCAAGCCTTTCGAGGTGGAATGGGTTGAGGAGAAGGACCTTGAGGCGGGTGTCCTAAAAGCGAGCTGGCTACCACCGCTAGATCCGCAGACTGTTGGAGGTCTCTCAAAGGAGCAGCAGGAGGCATTCACAAGAGCTGTCGTGATCGGCACTTTACTCGCGGTCGCTCACGGGGCCTGGTCGACAACTGATGAGTGGAACCGGCTTCTGCCTGATTACAGGTTTACCGGCTTGGGGGAATTCCTCGAGCAGGTCTGGGCACGGGATTAGAAGCTACCTAAGCTACGAGGATATACAATGAGCTCTTCTTATGGACTATTCTCCAGATTACAGCGTCGTCGTACGATAACTTTGTAGGACGACCTGGGGAATGCCTTGAGCGCATCCCCTTCGTTAGTGTATGCGTCTTTGGTGATGGTACGCTCTTCACACACCCACCCTAGAGTACGAACACATCCCATCTCTCTGCCTTCGGAAAGTCGGGGTGGCCTTCCTGTCCGATGGATATAGCAATAGGAAGCACATTCTGACCAACCGTCGGCTTTCGATATCGCTTTACGGAGAATAAGACTCTGTCAGTTACTAATCAAAACTCTGCTTCAATAGAAATAGATCAACCCCTCATGTGCTGAAGAGGGGCCTTCGATAGATAACTGGGAGCGTCGGCTTGCTAGGCTCGTCGCGAATAGAGTAGCATAACTATTCAATCGGCACATCGCTCGTAATGCGCCGAAGGCGGCGGAACGGGACAGCGTTAGGGCGCTCGTCGTGTGATCTGGTAACTACTTCGGCCTAATGTCCAGCATCCACAGTCACATCGCCGCATAGACGGCGGAATATTCTCTGATCGTATCACAGAGCAATGCTACCACAGAGTCGGGTGATGACTCGAGCAACACCCATTCATCAGGCCTCCAGCCTCTTCGCTCAGGGATAATCGTTGCCGTAATTACGGCCGGGGTGGTGAACATCGGAAGGGACATGGAGCTAGGCCTGCCGATGCATGGAGAGACAGAGGAAACAAGGCCTCTGAATCTCGACGAGCAATTGCATCCCCCGAGGGACTGACGATGCGTAGCGGAGAGACATGGCCAATAAAGCGTTCCGTGACGTTCCTCTGTTCATATCCTGGCTATGTGAATCTCTGTTGAACCGTTCTGCTCGGCGTCCACTAGACGTACACGTATATCCGTGTCGATTCAAACTATCAACAATCCCGCATTTGAGTTTATCACAGCTGCTGTCAAGTTGTGATCCTTCATACAATAAATATATGCTTCTGCGACATCTTCAACCTTTCCAATGGCGCCTGTCACAGAACGCGCTGCGAGAGCATCCAGAGCGGTCCTTCGCTCTTCAGAATCGGGGTAGAAACGGACCATGAGATCCGTATCGACAGGGCCAAGGCAGACAAGATTGACGCGGACTGGTTTCAGTTCTAATGCCAGACTCCGAGTCATCCCCTCCAAGGATGAGATATATGCGCCTGTTGCGTTCCAGTTCGGATAGGGACGATAGGCACTCATTCCAGAGGTCAGTGTGATGCTCGATGCGGGACCCGGTGCGATGTGTTTTGCGGTATATTTTGCTACCAGCAATGGAGCATAGAATCTAACCAGTCCCACTTCCTTGATGAAGTTGACATCCAACTGGGAGAGCGGTCTCGGAACAGGCTGGTCACCGGCAGTGAAGACGACGTGGTCAAGCTGTTGCGTGCCATTCAATGTTGCGGCGTTGAAAAGAGCCGCAATGTTCGACTCTAGTAAGTCATCTTGCTTGAGATCGCAAGGAAAACCGGCAATGCGACAGCTTGCGTCCGGATAGGAGCCGCGTAATCGAGACGCGGCGGTGCTGACTCGTTCGACGTTCGAGCTGGAGATGATAACCGCTGCAGCGCCGTGTTCTACACTGGCTTCAGCGACTGCGTACCCGACGCCGGTAGTGCCTCCGATGACAAGGACGTGTGTTCCGGCGAGTTTCATCGTGTAATTGTGTTGGCCAGCCATTTCAACGACCCGGATAGATTAAAGTCAGAAGTACTCCGTAATTATCTGCCTGCGTGGATGAAGTGCCCGGAGACATGTGTAGACATTTGTCGAGGCCCAGCCCGGGGCAAATTTATTGCGTCTGAAGACAACAGAGTAGAAATGTTGATTGGAAATCTTTCATCCTGGATAGCTGAAGAAGAGCGGCATCAGGAGGCAATATCGGACTCTCACAGGCGCCCGAACTCCCGGCTAATCCTGATTTACCCCGAGTCACCTTGAGCCAAGGACAGGCTGCTGTGGTGGCGCATAATCGAGGCACCTTAGCGTGATGTTTATCATTAAATCGTGTCTGTCATAACACCAAGTCAAAACACCCGGCCACCTGCACTCCACCAAAAACGGAATCAAATAGCTTGGCTTCTGAGGAGTAAGCCATATATGCTGGCGTCACTATGGTGCTGGGGCCGTCTTCCTTGACATCCTCAACCACGGTAGCCTCCTGTGCGACGAAAATGCGCCGATCGGCGGCCCCCAACAAAGCCATGGCTGTGATCGGCCGGGACAGCACTCTAGTACACCTGCTCAGCGTGATGCAGCTGTTCCAAGATGAGCTAATCTCCCGGTCCGTAGAGCTCAGCTGGGCTGTTCGATGCAGACAAACAGACGTACATCCAAGAAAGGAGCTGAAAGCTGTGTGTTAGATGTGGGACCCGGACCCGGACACGGAAGGCTTGTATCTCGAGGACCTGGTTGAACTGGGAATTCTACGCCACAAGTGGAGTGTCTCGGATATGGTGGCAAAGTCTCTGGCGAAGTCTATGGTGGACACGCGGGAGCTGTACGCGGCAGAGGATTACGAGGAGGAGAGGGGCAACGTCGAGCTCTTGACGGGTTAGAAAGGCGACGACGTTTGAAGATTTCGTGAAGAGGGAAATCCCTAGATACTTATAGGGAGAAATGGGGCTCGTTGTTTCCCAATGCTTTCGACCGGAAATCAGTGGGATAATGCGGAGTGTTCGCGAGCGTGGTTAGACATGGCTGCTGTCTGTGAGCCTTATAAAACTTAGCATGCTTCTGGAGATGCAACATATTCCATGCCGAATCCACGTCCCACTCACCTTCTATTAGTTCCATAAACCATCTAAGCTTACTCGTTCACCTATCAACATGTTCAGGCGTGCCAACAAACACCCGTATACCACACGCAATCTTGCCACCAACACATCAGAGCCTCGGAGGGAGCTCAAGATTAAGCCCCGCAAGCGATGAGGCGGTGTCATCATCAGCATCTGTCCAGACCCAATCCTGAAGCAAGTCCATGAATGGATCTAGCATTTCAGTGTCAGGAACTCCCTGAAGCGCATCGAAAGGCTTCTTGCTACCTGAAACTGAGGACAAAGTCGACAGTGAGGGCTCGGGCATTGACGCAGAGCTCGGCGTCTGTTGCAACGCCGTATATGTAGTCCAGTCGTGCGTCAACGGAGGAGAGTCCGAGGGGTACCCCAATGCAGGCGAATCCGGGGACGGGCCGTCCCGCTGAGTCCACTTGCCAGCCTGTGCCGGTCGGTCGGGCTCCGTCCGCTGCATCTCTCTCACGTAGCGAGCCTTGGCCAAGAGACGTCTGATAGGGCGCCATAGCGTAAGGCGGCTCTCGTCGTCCTTATTTTCGCGGGTCTTCCACCCGTCATAAACGGCCATCACGCAGTCCCACGCGTGGTCGGACTCGGGAGAGCCAGGCCCGGCACACAGCTCAGAAAGGACAAATGCCATTGCGCCCCACTGGATGTGTGTTTTTGAGTACCAGGTCCATTGCATGACGTCTTTGTTAGTTAGAAGCATGGCTGACACTTCTAATATCTCGACGGAATTTCGAAACAGCTGCTCACGAACGCCGGTCTCCAGCTGTCCAGTGCTGAAACGGGTTTCGCGAGATACGTTGCCTTTGACCTTGTCGTCTACCTCCCTCTTGCGAGACGCAGCCGAATAGCGTAATATGAGCCAGAATCGCGCGATGATGATGCGTGCTGTTGCCGAGCACAGAAGTTGTAATGGTACGGAGGGATTGCATATAGCCAAGTATTTGTTGCATAACCTCGCTTCCAAGTCCTGGATCAAGGAGAAGGATTGCTTGTCGGTATCTCGGCTGACGTCTACCGTCTGAGCACTGCTGTTGTCCGGTCTTCTGGGCTGCTTCTGCTTTATGAGATTTAACTTCCAGGCCGTCTGTATAGCTTCGCACCGGACTAAGGAAAGCGTCATATCAGTCGCTTCGCCCCATCGCTCAGGCGGAGGCTCTACCATGTCGATCGACAAGTCGACGTCGTTGACATGCAAGGGTGGCTTGGTGTCCGAGGCGAAGGACCGTGCGATAGGGTCATTGCAGTGGTACTCTGATGAGCGGCTGTCGATGACGCAGATCTGCCACCACAGGCGTCTACGCAGTTCTGTCTCCAAGGGCTTGAGCCCGAACACGGTCCCGTCACGGTGCAACCCCATCGTACGCGCGATGTGGTAGATGAGCGACGTGAGTGACCCCACAGCCCGCGAGTCGTCCTCGTTCGGCAAGGCGGACAAGAAGAGTACTGCTGCTTGCAGCATCGTCATGCTCTGGGTGTTGAGCAGGTCGCCGCGAGCGAGTGCCTGTTCAACGCAGAATCGATACCGCGTCAAGGCATCTTCGCGCATCTCACCGAGGATGCTGAAACATTGGTCCGGGGTAAGGCTGACCACAGAGGAGTAGTGGATAGCAAAGATGAGGGCTTCGATATGCTTGTCCAGGGAGTCAAGCGCAGCAACGGCGTCCAAGTAGACGCGCGTCAAAGTGGGCACGTGGAAGATGTGAACCAGGGGTACGACATTTTCAGTGAATGCGGAGAAGAGAGCCACGGCCTGGGGCAGTGAGGGGTGGAATTGATGCAGAGAGGAGGCGATGGCTCGATAGCCGAAGATGGCGGCGTTCAGCCCTAGTTGGGAGGACGGAGAGGGGGCCGTAGTAGGGTTAGTGAATGGGGAGTACGAGGGGTATGGTGACGGCGCCGGCTCGTAGCTGGCATCTTCACTCGCGGGCTCAAACAAGAGGTCACGAAGCTCCTCAATCTAGGACTGCCGCATTAATATATATGTAGTGAGTAGTGTGACGAGGAAGAAGACGCGAAACACCGACGAGGGAAAGAAGGACACTGAGCGTACCTCGTTGGACAACATGACCCACAAGGCATTGCTCACGTAGTAGCTCTTGGACTTATCGATCTTTAGACGACTGAAATCCTGATCGAACGATGGATGGGTATCGCTGGCTTCCCGAGTTTGGAAGGCTTCTTGAGCCTGATGGTTCTCTTGGGCTGATGTTGATTGTCAGCAGCAGCAACAGCAGGACAAGCAGCAACAGGCTCTCAGTGATCAGTCATGCATGAGACAATGGGAAGGCATCATTGGATGGGTTTTAAGAAACCTACCAGCCGCGCCGAACTGGCGAATAATGCCTTCCAGCCGGGATAGGCGCTCGGAGAGCTGGGGTTCCACGCCGCGCCTTGGTCTCTTCGGCGCCCTGCCCCGGCCGGGTGGGTAGACGCAGTTAGCCTCGGACCGCAGACAGCTGGAGCAGCACGGCAGCTGGCGGTCGCACTTGACCCTGCGCTGACGGCACAGGTTGCAGGTGCGCACTTTCACGTCGTGCATCGACGGGTCCTCGGCGGTCGTCGCCATGTCGTTCCGGGGACGTCTGCCTGCAGCTGCGGAGTAGTGATGGGTAAGAAGAAGACAATGATCCTCCTGTTGTTGGCTCTAGGCCACCCATGCTAGACTACATCAGCGTACGTGGTGTCGTGTTGTGATGCATTGAACTTCACCATGTCCGCCTTCCGCCATGCCGCTCCTAGAATAGAGTTTAGCGCCGATCGCGAGATGGTACTTCCTGTATGGCGGACCTACAGTGGGGATGGATGTAGCGAGGCTCGGAACCCGCATAAGCTTATGCGAGAAAATCCACTAGCGGACCCGAGTGCGATCCACCGTCCTGATTGGCTGAGGCTCCCAGAAGCTCGGCCCCACACGGCACGGCTTTGATAGTATGGCGAGGCCGACTGCCCGTCTCGACGCGATTGCTGGCGACGGCCAGAGGACGACAGAACCTTCGGCGCGAAATTGGTAAAGAAAATTTAACTGCCTAAGTGAATAAATATGGACTCTTCCCCTTTTTGCCCTCCCGGGCTAAGCCGCTGGTCCCGAGTGACACCTCCATCAGCCCGTGCAGCACCCATCATCAGGTTTACTGTCCCAGCACGTAGCTGTACCCATCTTCTCCAGCGAACAAGTTGGCAAAATGAGCGAGCAACTAGCAGGCGAATCTGTCTCGGACGGCAACGAGGCATTGAAAGAGTCTACCATGGGAGCCAGAGGCTCCTCCCAGGTGCCGACCATCGTCGACGACGTCGTGGACTTCGAGGGTGACACCGACCGGCTGAATCCCCAGAACTGGCCGATGGGTAAGAAGGTCTACACCACGGCGCTGTGGGCGCTGACGACGTGCTGGATCACCTTTGCGTCCGCCATCTACTCGGCGGGCACGGACCAGATCAGCCAGGAGTTCCACGTATCGTACGAGGTGGCCAACGCGGGCACCAGCCTGCTCATCTTCGGCTTCGCTCTCGGCCCTATGATATGGGCGCCGCTGTGCGAGGTATACGGGCGAAAGTGGCCTGCCCTGGCTGTACGTGAAAAGCGCCAGACCCCGACCTCCCCGGGAAAGACAGCCAAACCCCTTGGCCCCTCGTTTCGATCGCACCGGTTGTGTTGATCTGTGTGCTAACAAAACTCATCCCATCAGCCGTACTTCATTAGCGCCGCGTTCGCCTTCGGAACGGCGACGGCGAAGGACATCCAGACCATCCTCATCACGCGCTTCTTTGCCGGCGCGTTTGGGAGCTCTCCCATATCCATCACCGGCGGCTCCATCGTCGACATCTGGACCCCCCGGCAGCGCGGGACGCCCATGGTGTGCTACGGCATCACCATTGCGGCGGCACCGACCCTCGGCCCCATCATCGGCGGTGCCTTCATGGCTAGCGGCTGTGGGTGGCGCTGGACTGAGTACCTTACCGGGATCATCATGATGGCCCAGTTCGCAGCAGACGTCCTCTGGCTGGACGAGAGCCATGCTGACGTGCTCCTGACGCGGAAGGCGCACCGACTGCGACTGGCTACCGGGAAGTTTGCCCTACACGCCAAGGTACGTCTGAGGCCCTCTCGCTGGCAACCTTGTCTAGACAGGGTCTGTGTTGTGTGTAGCTGACCTTGCCCGCTTACCTCTACAGTGGGAAGAGACGACCCCGACCTTAAGAGACCTCCTCAGAACATATCTTGTCCGCCCGTTTCAGATGCTTCTTGATCCGATCTGTCTGTTGTTGACCATCTACACGTCATTCGTATACGGTACCAAAGCCCCGCACAATCAAGTCCCGCCCGGACGTGCAAATGTCCACCATAGATGTGTGCTGACTCTGAGGGCAGCTATCCTCTACGCCAGCTTGGAGAGCTTCGCCCTGGAATACGGCCAGATTCGGGGCTGGGGTCCCGTTGTCCGCCAGCTGCCGTTCTTGGCCCTCCTGCTTGGGTGCCTAGTCGCCGCCGCCGCCAACATCTACAACAATATCTACTACGGCAAGAAGCTGGTCGCGAATCATTTCAAGCCAGTGCCCGAAGCCAGACTACCGCCCATGTTGTATGGTAGCTTCGCTTTCTCCGCGGGTCTCTTTCTGTTCGGATGTGAGTCGCAGCCCATACAGGGCGGCCCCATGTGCCCGGTGATGCAAAGTTCTCGGTTTCTCCCCCTGATGGTTCTCCCTTGTGAGAAGTAGCTATTAACCACCAGTATCACCGCAGGGACCTCCTCACAGCACGTTTCGAACCCCTGGCCGTCTATCGTGGGCGTCTTCCTGACAGGGCTCGGTTTCACCACCATCTTCCAGTCCTCCCTCCAGTACCTCGTCGACACATTCACCCGCTACAGCGCCAGCGCTATTGCCGCCAACACGTTTGTCCGATCGATGGCGGCGGGGGCCTTCCCGCTCTTCGTTTGGCCCATGTACGAACAAGTCGGCGTCGACTGGGGCAGCACCATCTTCGCCTGCATTAGCGTGCTCCTCCTCCCGGCCCCCTTCCTCTTTTTCAAATGGGGAAAGCAGATCAGAGCCCATGGCGAGTTTAGCAAACTATCTACTCGTTGATCCGATCGATTCAGGATCTCATGAAACGCCCAGGAACGAGTTAGAGGCAGAGCTGCCGGCTGCAGGTGAAAGGCAAGAGTTCGTGGCCTCGTCGGTAGGAAAACTTGATCAATGTCATAGTTAGCTTGTATAGACCTCAATTGGACATAATTATACATTTTGGCCGCTTTGGTGATGTCCAAGGATAAAGGGCCCAAACCACAACCACCACATCACATACAACATCTCAGACCTCGTTCTCCTATAAGGGGCATGTCAATTTCATAACGAGGGTTGTTGCAGTGACATATGCCTACAGCTAATGGATTTTGGGACGTCTCAGGGCTTACGTTCCCCTGCCCTCCACTATCTCCTGCGCCAGTAGTAATATACGACTAAACCGGTTCATCTTCCGGCTCAAGTCTTTCATTGCCTTTCTTAGGCGTTACTTAAGTACTACTTAGGTAAGCTTAAGATAAGTTATAGAGGAGACGTCGCATGGAAGTATCTGGAGAAGTTATTGCTGTGATTGGCTTTGCCTTTTCGTCAGATATACACGGCAGCGCATCCTCGCTGTGATAAGGCTAAGATCAGGTGTTTGGTTCAAAGTGCACTTTTAGGCACCGGTCAGATGACGATATAAGGAACAATCTTATCCACTTATTTCCTAGCATCTGTTCTGCGAGTTCAAAAGCATTCAAGTTACCTAGACAACAATATGCCGGTATATCTCTAAATCGCTCCAGTTTTTCAATCTCACTGATCAAAGCATCACTCACCCGCCGACCCACGCCTCATATTCGTCAGCACCATGCCCTGCACCGAGTGTGGCGGTTCCTTTGCAAACCCGGGGCAGGTCCAACTCCGGTGCCCAGCAGGATGCATACAGGGACAATACCCCATCGAAAACATCTGCCCTGACTGTCAAGGTGCCGGCTGCGTGGAATGCGTCGTATTCCTAGGCGTCGACGGCTGGAGTGAAGATATGTTGTCCCGGCATAGGTTTGCGCCATGCGGCACTTGCAACGGAGCTGCGAACGTGGTGCAAAAGTGTATGGCCAACTACCATCGCGCCAAAGACGACAGACCTCCGGTGCTGTGCCGGGACTGCGGAGGCACGTACGAGAACCGGTCTATGAGAGAAGTTCGGTGCGACCATCCGAAACTCGGTAGATGCGGACATTGTGTTGACGGCCGGTCATGGAGAAGCGATATGGCGGACACTGAGCTGTGTGGAATGTGTCAAGGAACTGGGTTTGCTGGAGGACAGTCATTTGCCAATTGTCCTGATTGCCAGGGAACAAATATTGAGCGCGTTCTATGCTATAGCAACTGGCATGCTTAGGATGAACTTGAAGATCGATGGAACGATAATTTCATGGGGGTACGGCCGCGTATCGTGCCAAATTGTGTGACAGGAGTCATCGGTCCTGTTGTCTGTGCCAATCTAAAACACCATTAGCAGCATGTTCCTGGGCTTTTCAACCTAGATGTCACATCATGCTAGGCGACAGCTGTTGATCCCACGCAGTCAGTCTTGACTGCCTGCGTGCTAACCTAGGCAATGAGCCGCAGCTTATTGTAGCAGTCGCCGTCTTTGCCTCGTTGTTCAAATACTACAACATCAGACTTACCAGCATACCTTTAATCTCACCCGCTAACACTACCAATAAGGCGTCTAGAAAATATAGCTCTCGATCCATAGTCACCTTGCTGTCCGTGCAAGGAGTCTGTGATCGTCAGACTCGGCGGCAATCTGTCACTTTACATCTCCTAGAAGGTACATGTGTATTGGAACATCTCTCGGACACGCTCTCATGGAAACAGGAACAGGCGTTCTCATACGTGAATGGTGGTCGTGCAGCTGAGGTGGGCTCTCATGGAGGGAGACCGACTTAATGTTAAGTCCGGCCGAAGCCCCTCAAGGAGTACAGAAGCTGTCCGGTCGCCTACTGTCCGCCTCCTCCCTTAGCGGACGGGGTGTTGACTGAAGTCTTAAGCACTGATTCAACTACCTTCCCTGCTTCGGCGAGTACAAGCTACCCACCTACATAGTTACTGTGGAGCCTCGGCGAATTCTACCACTAGCGCGTAATCCTCATGCATAAAGGTAGGGTTCGTGATACGCCGAAGGCTCGGCGGGACAGGACACAGTCTGGTCCCGGGTATTCGTCGTGTGCCTTGGGTGCAGTGACGATCCGACGGGCCAACTGCCGTATCAGGAACGTATCTCTTGAGCTGTCCCATCGGCGAACCGTATTCATGTTCCTCCACGGCTTCCCCTGTAGGCCATCGTTACCACAAGTCAAGTGCCAGTACAGCTGAATACAGTGGATTGTCTTGGATACCGTCTCCATAACGCTCTCATTGAGTCTCGTCTAAGTTTTGCCGACGGGGCACCTAAAAGGATGGTGACAGTGAACGCAAAATGATTTCCCCTGGCTCGTCTTGGCCCTGCGTCATCATGTACGCGATGGATAATGAATCCGGCTGTGTATCTCCCACCAGAGAAGGTGAAAGTATGAGCGGCTATTGACAGTGAGCTCGATACATAAAAGACACGCCGCCGCGGACCACACATCGCCTCATGTCTTCGCCAAGACCTCAGATGCTCTTCCTCTAATACCGACAGATCCATTGTTATACGTAAAATGAGGTTCACAGACTTGTATCGTCTCAGTCTGCTCTCCACGCTAGCGAGTGCTGCCGCCAATCTGCGTTCGGCGGCCGGTGCATCTCCAGGCAGCGGGCCGAGCTGTCAGCAAGCCGTGCGTAGAAATTTCCTGGATATGCTTCAGAGGCCTCGGTATTCTAACTACGACAGTGCGAGACATTGGCTTCTGAGTTCCCTGGCAGGCTCCACTATGGACCATCCGATACCAACTTCACAATCTGGGACCAGAAGCAGTTACAGACCGTCTACACCTGCCGTGTCGAGCCCGCATCTGCCGACGAGGTCTCCACGATCCTGAGCGTTCTGGTGGATAATTGGTGCCAGTTCGCCGTGAAATGCGGGGGCCACTCGCGATACCCAGGCGACTCCGTGTCCGTTGGCGGAGTCACTATTGACTTGGGGCTGCTGAACAGTACAGTGGTCTCGGAGGACCGAACCACTGCTGCTATCGGCGGCGGATCACTCACTCGCCAGGTGTTCGCTGCGCTTGATCCATACGGTTTGGCCTACGTTGGGGGCAGAGTCGGACAGGTCGGAATGGGCGGATATATCCTCGGTGGTGGCACGTCGGTCCTCTCAGCGAAATACGGGTGGGCCCTAGATCATGTTCTCGAGTATGAGGTGAGACAAGAATATCCTCTCCTCCATAGCTCTGTGTGGAGCTGTCTTGGCTGACCTAAGGAGGTTGTCTTGCCCAACGCCACCATCGTGACGGTATCAGAAAGTTCTCATCCGGACCTGTACTACGTCCTTCGAGGCGGTGGGAACAACTATGGTATCGTAACGTCGTTCAACGTCAGTGTGTTCCCTCAGAACCCCGTCTACACTGGTTCGCGCAGCTATGGCGACGACCAGACGGGTCCATTTCTCGAGGAAGCCGAAAAGATATTCAGCATCGAGGATCATGAAGATACCAACGTCGGTCTCGAGTACCGATACACCTACTCCACACAGAGTGGTTGGACCATGTCGAGCACTCAGCGTTACGCCCAACCCGTTATGAACCCGTCAGTTTTCGACGCCCTGAACAGTATTCCGGCCTTGGGCAATCTCACTGGAGGTATCGGCACCCTAGCGAGCAGTACGAGCTTCCATGAGCAACTAGGGACGACGAGGTACGGGTCCAAGGAGACTCATGCGGGTGAAGCAGCACTAAAGAGGCCATAGGAACGTCTTTGCCTCCCTGACACATTACCCATCCGTGGAACTTGGCAAGAAAGGTCTTGCGATCCTCAAGAGGAATGTGGTGGCGGCGAACTTGACTAGTCTCAATCCGCAGCTGATCACATATTCCATACCCGCAGCAACAATGGAGATGTCGAAGGTCAGAGGCGGCAACGCTCTCGGTCTTGATGTCGAAGGGCATCTTGTCAGTAAGTAAACCTCTTCTTTCTGTACCCCCAGTGGTGTGGAGTGAGGGTACCTAACAATGAGAATTAGTCAATCTCCTGTCTCTGAGCTGGACCGATAGTGCTATGGACAATTCCGCATACGCCCTGGCCGATAGCTTCATCGCAGATTTCAGAGAAGCTGCGGAAAGTGCCAATGCCTCCCACCCATTCATCTATATCAACTACGCGAATAAGGGTCAAGACGTCTTCGCTGGGTATGGCAAAGAAAACCAACAGAGGCTGGTTGAGATCCAACAAGCCATTGATCCTCGTGGTGTCTTCACTTCTTCGGGATTGTGGACTGGCTTCTTCAAAGTACGATGAGCGGTGGCACGCGTAGAGGATGGTGTCCGAGACTGGGTGTATCATCGAGCACAACTGTAGTCGAGCACATTCTGTAACAACAATATGCTAAGCTCTGTTGCTCGTTACTGCCGGGGGTGCTACATTGCTTACCGAGGTATCGTCAACCCCATTCTGCGAAACAGAGCGCTCGAGAGATCCTGAGACGTGAGTTCAGTCCAAAGTCGCCAGATCACCATAATATCACATGTGGATAGATAGCAACTCTATCAAGCTCTGAGTCAGTTTGCGAGCAATGCATTTCTGCAGCCTTGAGAGATACAGTCATAAAAACACTGCTCTCTAGGAGTTGAGGGGATTGGAAGGGTTAGGAGACCAAAACGATGCACTAACTCGAGCAGATCTTTCTAGCTTACTTGGGGCTGTGCAGATGCGGTAAATAATAGTCAGGACAAAAGCGACTGCCGCGAGACTTTTTGAGATGCCACAGGAGCGCCACTGACGAAATGGATTCTTCCCCAACAGCGATGACTGATAGTCAACCGCATGGCTCTACTTAGTGACCGACCATAGACTGGAAGATGGCGGAGAATCTTTCTCCAACCGGCTTGGCATTGTCCACGATCTTGCGCATCGCCTTCTGCTCCTCTTCAGTCAACACGACGTCCCGGGATCCCCAGTTCTCTTCCAGGCGTGAGGCTTTCGTCGTGCCTGGGATGCTGATCAGGCCCTGTACAGCGACCCAGGCCAGGGCGATCTGCGGAACCGTGCAGCCCTTTCGAGTGGCCAGTTTCTTGATCTCGTCTACAATTGCCTTGTTTTTGTAGAAGTTCTCGCCCTGGAACTTAGGGACTAGATCCGTGGAGTTAGTTCAACGTATTCGCAGAGCCGTATACTAGCCGCTGGATTGTGACCTACCGGTGCGTCGGAAATCGTCAGGCGCGAAGTCATCAGGAGACTTGAACTGAAAGTCATCCACAAGCCAGCCGTGCCCCAGAGGGCTGAATGCCACAAAGGCCACGCCGAGTTCCTTGGCCGTCTCGATGAGGCCATTCGTCTCGTGTATCGTCTCAAAGGCCGAGTACTCGGCTTGAATGGCATCGATTTTGGCAACTTTTATAAATCTGTCAGCGCCTTTGCAACTTCGAGGTCTGTGGGGACACGAACTAGAGTTCGCCTTGCGCAAGGTCGCCGCAGAGCACTCAGATAGACCGATGTACTTCGTTTTGCCGGCGCGGCGGAGTTCGTCGAGGGCGCCGATCGACTCCTCGAGGGGAGTGTCTTGCCATCAGTCTTAGAATGCTGATTCAAATGGGTTTGCGTGGAAGTTCAAACGTACTGGGGTCTATTCTGTGGAGGTAGTAGAGATCAGGAGTAAACCCCAGCCTGTCAATGGTCCCTTCGATGTATTCTTTGATATGAGCAGCCGAGTTGGTCACTCGTCGCTGAGGGCCGAAGACGTCGAATCCACATTTGGACGCCACTGCAACGACAGGTCAGGAGCCATGATGCGGGTCATAGCAGTAAGGGGACTGTAGTGCTCACCGAAGAGTTTGTCACGGACATTGTGCTTCTTGATGAAATCCCCGAGTAGCTGCTCGTTTGCGCCGTTCTTATAGGCTACCTGGTAGACGTAGCAATTGTTAGAAGCCAATCCTCTATGCCGTTCTTCGAAAATTGCTTACTGCGGTATCCCAAAACGTGCAGCCGAGCTCGACTGCTTTCAGGAGAACCGGCTCAGCTTGCTCGAGGTCGAGATCGCTGCCCATGGCCGAGTTCAGACCCATGGCACCAAAGCCGGGAACAGGGACTTGTGTCCCACCGAACGGAAGTGACTTGACCATTTTGGCGTATTAGGCGGTCTGAACGAATGTCAGCATGGCCATGCCTCAGCGTCGAGGCGCACACAACTCGTACTTAGGGTCGCGTATATGGTACTGATGCCAGCGAAATATAGCGATGCTGACGTCTTCGAAATGGCGATTCTGCTGCTTGGGGACTTCAAATTCAGGTCTGCGATGTGATGATATGTTGGAGAGAAAGGGTCAAGACGAGCCAGGTGAGCGGTCCGCCGTTGTTAATATCACCGCGGCATTGGAATCCCGCATCAGTAGGCCCACCGGCGCCAGCCGCTGTTGTGGTTCATGTGGGCTGGGCTGAAACTTTCGTTAGTGTTCATGCAAGCCGATTACCTGTGCATCTGCGACTTTTCCTATTGTGTTCTCGGTGGCACCCGATGTGACGTACAAGGCTAACCATCGATCCATCTCATCTGACAACCGCGTCCGAACGGGACAAGAAGAAAAAAGACAAAGACAGGGGACTAACCCTAGTTCGGAGTTTCCAGCCAGATACCTCATTCCTTACCTCGTTACTACCATATACACAACAATATAACTATAGATATTAGAAATTGAGCCGAACTAGTTGCCAGATCACACGACGAATACCCCAACTCTATCCCGTTCTGCTGTCTGCGGCGCAATTTTCCAGGCTCACAGCGTCAACCTGCATGGTAATTCCTGATCGTGGTTCGAGCAGCTAGATATTAGCGGAGACGCCAGGCGAAATGGTCTCCAACTTCTGCATCAACTCCTCGTAAAACACCTTCTGTATCTGAGCGCCTGTCTTGTTGGTGACATGCGATGCGGGTCTGGTAGAAGGACCGAATCAGCAACCTGCTAGAAAGGCAGATCTCGCCAAGTCATCCCCAGAGTGAGATAGGAGTGCTTACGTCTGCACGTGGCAGTTCGTCAGGTAGTGTCCATTAGTTTCTGGACCGGCAAGCAACCCGTGCACCAACGCCCGACTGCCCATCTCCGTGCTCCGCGCTATAAAATCAGGCGGAGCGGTTGCATTCATATCCCGCGTGAGGCCCGACTTGCAGTAGCTTGGGTTTGGCGTGTTGATAATGACGACTGGCTTGCCCGATGCCTTCATCCGGGCTGCAAGTTCACGTATGACGTAGAGGACCAGAAGTTTCGAGACTGAGTACCGTGAGGCCATGTTGGATGTCTTCGGATCGTTAAGACGGGAGAAAATGGGCGTGGTGTTGTTCGGGACGAGCTCTTTGACGGGAGCCAGGTAGTGTAGTGCCGAGTTGGGGATGACAAACTTGCCGGGGGTGGGCGATTGACGCAGCTTGGGGAGGAGTAGCAGGAACAGAAGGAAGGTGGATACGACGTTGACTGTGATGGTCTTCTCGTTGCCCTCGGCGAGGCCGAACTTGTCTAGCATGATCCCGGCGTTGGCTAGGACAGCGTCGACGCGGGGCAGCTCGGAGCTGACCCGATTGGCGAAAGCCTTGACAGAATCATAGCTCTCCATATCGACATGCCAAACTTCAACGGAGTCTGCAGATCGCTTGGTAGAATTGAGGAGCTCTGAGCGCGCTTTCTCGCCTTTCTCCTGGTTGCGGACTGCCATTATGAGCTTGCCCACTCCGATCCGGAGCAGATGCCTGCTGGCTTCGAGGCCTAGACCTGTGTTGGAGCCCGTCACGATGACCGTCTGCTCGGATAAGCCCGGCTTGCTCTCTGGATAGGGGAGTGTAACGAAAAAGTTCGAGAAAATGGTGGACGCGAGTCCGTGGACAGCGGACAGGGCAGACATTATGGGTCAGGGGTCGGCAACGAGACTTGCTAGGGAAGATAACGCGGTCGAATTCGCTTTATCACGTAGACACAACAAGCTCAAGAGGGATATCGAAGTATATGATCTGTTTTACGCAATGCTTTTCATAGTTCCAGCTCGCAGCGTCCAGGATGTTTAAATACTTCGTTGACTTCTAAGGGGCAGCATCGCCCAAGCGGGTTTAATATCTCCGCTTGCTGGGGGACCACGCTCACCTGAGGTACACGGACAAAGAAACCGCCTTATCAGAGGGATCTTAAGCATAGAAACCAGGCTAATCTGCACACGAAAGCTGGTGGAGTCGTTGGCGTGGGCGCGACTCGCGGTGGTGAAAGCGGAGTTATTAAACCCGTTCCGAGAGACCAGGCCCAGGGAGCGGCGTTAGTAGATCCTCCCCGGCGGGCATACGAGCTTCTCCACTTTCACTCATCAAGCTACGCGCATTTGATATCAAAGACAATCGAGACATACAGCCATCTTATTCAGGTTCACTTATAAGATGGGGGATGCCAGGGTGGAGAAGCGGAACAGACCGCCCAAGTCGTGTGAACCCTGTCGCATTCGCAAGTGAGTCGAGTGCCTCCTGAGGTCCAGCACGCCTCAATGCACGCTGAATCACGGAGGTTGTCTAACAGCAGCTCATCAACATGGCAGGTTGAAGTGCAATCGAGCCCTGCCGTGTGATACCTGCACCAAAAGGGGCAAGGATTCACTGTGCCAGTATGCCCCCAACGCAGACAGGACCGACAGGCGCAATACCAAGGGAGGAACCATGAGCGAGCGCCTGAAGAGCTTGGAGGATCTCATTTCGTCTCTAGCCGCGAAAGGCGTATCTGCAGATTCTGCCATGGCCTCGGCTTCTACGCCCGAGCACTCTACGACAGGTCAGACACAGATGCTCAAGGACTCAGACGCCGGATCTGTTACACATAGTGCGTCCACGGATGATCCTCCACAAGCGCTCAGCGGCGGCTCGTTAAACAGCGTTCAAGCGAGCTATGTTGACTCTAGCCACTGGTCTTCCATCCTCGAGAATATCCGAGAAATTCGGGAGCAACTGTCACCCTCGGATGTCCATGAACAGGTCTCGGCAGCGGACTCATCAACGAACGGCACAGACTTGACTCCTGGAGAAGAAGCCCACAGCAACACAGATCTTGTGTTTGGGCAGACTGAGGCGTTGGGACTGCAGGACATCCTAGGTTCGTTGCCGCCGCGGCACGTCTGCGACAGTCTCGTCTCGCACTATTTTCGTGCCAAACACACCATCATGCGTGAGCCGCGTCATCTGTCTGACCTGTTCATTCTACAGCTGACCGGGACCTATTATAGCTATCGTGCACCCTTTCAAGTTCCAACAAGAGGTAAGCATACTTGAAGCATCCGTAGAAACAGAACAGGACCTTTGACGAGAATAAATTCTAGTACGAGTCATTTTGGGACGCCCCGGCAAATATGCCCACCATCTGGGTAGCCCTGCTCTTCGCGATCCTCGGCATGGCTGCAAGTCTGTACGAGATCTCGGGCATGAACGACAGGAGCAGCTCGGGACGCCTCATCCCTCCCGCCAAATCACTGTCTAAAAGAACTGAGCAGTGCCTCGTGCTCGGGAGATATGCCGACGCGGATCAGTACAGTGTGGAAGCTCTAATAATTCACATGCACAGCTGCTACGTCCGTTCGAAAGACTCCGACGTCAATCTCTGGATGCTGATGGGCGTTATCATCCGACTGGCGATACGCAAGGGCTATCACCGCGACCCGACGAAGCTGCCAGGCTCGAACCTGTCGCCTCTCGAGGGCGAGATGCGCCGCAGGGTGTGGGTCAGCATATTCCAGATCGATGCCCTCATGTCATTCCAAATGGGTCTCCCCAGCATGATACCCTCGGACGACTGCGATACGGAGCTCCCTAAGAACCTGGAGTACTCGGATTTCTACCCAGACATCACAGTGCTGCCACCTCCACGCCCTCTGTCTGATCACACCTCAATCCTGTACACCATTGTCAAGGCCCGAATCATGTCGATGTTTAAGATGGTCGTCGGCCACACCCGGTCTCTCGCGCCCCCTCCTTATGAGGGAACCATAGCTCTCGACAGCGAGCTGAGGATCGCGTATGCCGGTCTCCCAGACGGCTTCAAATACAAGCCCCTAAGCCAGTCGATCATCGACAGTGCCGGCACCATACTGAACAGAACAACGATTGAGATGCTCCACCTCAAGAGTATCATCGTCCTGCACCGCAAATACATCACAGCATATCGACATGACTCCCTTTATGACCCCTCCAGGCGCGCATGCCTAGAAGCAGCCGTGACCGTCCTTGACAGGCAGGCAGAACTGTACCAGGCCACACAGGCGGGCGGCCAACTCCACGACGAGAGGTGGATGGTGACGGCCCTCACTACGACTGACGCTATCCTCGCCGCCATGGTCGTTTGTCTGGAGCTGACCATTCGCATGCGGGAAGCGAATCTGCCAAGAGAACAAGATTTGCCGATGGTCAAAGGGGACGGCGAGGACTTTGCAAGATATTTTGCCGCGATCCAAACGCCGCACCAGATCTGGTCAGAGGCTAGCAAATACTCTACCGAGGCACGGATTGCTGCCCACGCACTGGGCTCGACGATCGAAAGGGTGCATGCCTACAGGGACACGCAAGCCCAATACTCAGTTCCTCAAGGGTTACAGGGTCTTCTCCATCCACTCGACTCGGCAAGTCAAGTCAGATCGCCACCTCTAGATCACATGCCGAGGGCGACGGACGGGATGGAATTCATCGACTGGGTAAGTCACCATAACAGAGCTTCATATGACGGGAAAAGACTGACAACGCGCGATTTCTGCTTAGGGTCTACTCGACAATCAATTTCAAGATCCCCTCGGCGAGGATCTGGACCTAAACTCTTGGATATTGGATATAGTCGGGGGTTCGAACTCCATGGATCTATCATGAGGCTCAGGTCAACTCCCAATCCCGATCAACAAGTGAGCAGGAACTGTCACATGACATCCTGTTTTACGGCTGTTGTAGGGTAAACAGGGTAGGAACAGAGAGCGAGCTACAGGTAGAAACAAAGGTACGTGCAAAAGCCCATCTACGCAGGAGGAAGAGGGCCAACCGAAGGCGAGATGGAAGTAAGACGGCCTAAACCCGTGATCTGATGCCTGCCCCGGTAAGCTGGCGCAACCAAATCCACATTGGGGAAAAGTGAGGCTGGCCGCGATCGTACAGATTACGAAAAGTGGTAAAATGGGCCTTTCCCCACCAAGATCGCGATATCCTTCCATCTTCGGTATCAGGCTCCTTTCAGACTGAATCTCTCAAGCTTGAGGCCTGCCTAGAGAGCCATTGAAGCTGATATCACAGGATTCTGAGGTCCCAGTTGTCTTCACGCTCTGCTCGCGAAGTTGTTCTATGCCGTACTCTCCTTGGGCGCTCTTGCTTGCTGTAGTGGAAGAGGAGATCGGCCCGCCTCCGTGACCTACGCTCTTGCCCTCACCGTCGTCGCCTTTATGATACGGATGTCCAAGGTTGTGCAAACGTTGTTGATAGAGTGCGACAGACATTAGTCCGTCAGAGTCGTTGACTAAACCGCCTATCTTCGTTTCCTTGCCCCGCGGCGCACTTGTAACGTCTTGGTCTTCAGATAAGGGCGAACTCGCGGGATTCGGGAATTCATCATGTTAAGTGGCCCTGTCAATTCCGTGGAAGAAGCAAATGTGAAGTTTTTGAAGGCTGAATATGTCTAAGCTAAGGGTGGGCTTTGGAATAGGGTGGAGGAGGTAAGGTAGCTAAAGTGCTACAGTACTTAACATCCTCTCAACAACCAGCGGACCCACCGACGCGGTCAACAGCAGCGTCTCGAGGTCGTTGGCAGCGATCATTCGAAGGGCAATGTGCTGCAATAAGCTGGGTATTATTGCTTAGGTTGGCATACAGGCTGGTTAATATGCGCTGTTCTCGACGCGACTGCAGCCTCCCACGCCGTGGCAGAGTGTTTGGTACCATAAGAGGATCCAAAGAAAGAGACCCGGCGGCTTGTTGAATTTTAAGAATGCCTTCATTCTTGCTGATGTCTTTACGATTCAGCCACAACCTGATACCAGAATCGAGGATGTCAAGGGTCATTGGTGGTCCGCCTTTCCTTTCCAAGTACACCCGTTTGAAGATCATTCCAATGATAGAGCTCGACTGCCTGCATGGGAGTCTGCATAGGCTAAGGCATGAGGTTCAGCTTAGGTATCAAGTGATCAGGTGTAGAAAACTTCATCGTGTGTCTGTAAGCTAGGGAAGGCTCATATACTGCGAACCCCGGCACGTGAGGTGCCTGTATACAGGCGCATAATGTCGGTGATGACGGACTCCCGGTCGTGCATGGATGGCAGCGCAGGCCAGGAGCAGCTACTGCTGCAGGCGGCGCGGAACTAGGGGGAAGGTACAGTTGTATGAATGGCGGCAGCGCGGGCGGCCTTCGTCGTCTTCTGTTGCAAGCCTTCAAGGGAAAAGGTGGTTGATTTCTAAGTTGGTGGAGAGAGTTGTACGGTGGGCAGGGCCTACTTAGTTATGTGACTCATTGCCTGAGGCACAACATCTTGTCCCCCTAGGAGGCATCTTGTAGCTGCCAGCTTCCTCTAGTCATCGGCGTCGCCGTGTTCGGGATGAGACTCCTGGAGACTCGACTGCTACCGCTGGGAAGTCTCAACACAACCCTGGAGTCGGACATGTCCCTCTCCCTGTGTGGGTGTGACCGACCTCCACCCACTCCTCCAAGCGGCCCATGGCCAGCTCCAGACAACGGTTCTGGCAGAAGCCACTGTTGTCGATGTTGTACTATAATCGCGCGTTTCGTGCCTTATTGTCACGGATTCACTCCACAAAGGCCCGCTGGATGGACTCCATGTCTCTGCTAGAAGCCGTGAAGCGCCTGCCCGCTGGGGCCTTTCCTAGGCCGACGTGGTCCTTTGTGAGCGTGTCGAATATGCTACTCTGCGTGCTCATAAAGTCTTGGATTTCTTGGGATACAATCCCACGGTATGTCCTGTCGTCAAAAGAACCACCTCCAGTTGCGCCTGGTGATGGCGTGCTGGTTCGATACTCTCCAGGATTTTGTCGTCGGAGACGCAGTCCCTCGCAACGGCGTGTTTTCCGACGCCCAGGGCCACCACCACGACTACCCAGTGTGGCCACGGATATTATCCGGGGCGTGATTGTGATTTTTCTCGGCCCAGTTCGACGCCGGGGTGCTGAAAAGTGCCAGCCATGTCTTCTTACTGTCCTTCCGGGGGCCGAAGTCAGCCTATGTGGACCGCCCCGCGGCGTCAATATTCGCCATTACGGTGGTAGTCGTCGTCAGTATCACTGACGGTAATAGGTGTAACCCGGTGTTGGACAGGCCTGTTGGGGTATTGTTGATCGATGAAGCGACAGTTCCGAGTATTCTGAATAATTCGAGATTCTTAAATATGTTGTACTGATTGCTTGGTTGAGTGGTACGGAAAAGATCGAAAGTCGGATGTAACACCGTGGCTGAATACGAAATCCACCTTTGGGTGCTTGTTCTCGATCATGACCTCGGTTGAAACTCGTGATGTTCTTCACACACTTACCACCAGATGTTGGTGTCGACTTCAAAGGATAATGCCTAGCGGACCGTGTACGCAGATTAGACGTGATACGTATGAGTGAAAGATCAGAATCGATGGACGTACAGTATTTGACCATGCCCGTGCCAATGGAGAAGGCAGCGAGAAAGCAAGCTTCCAGGAGGGCTTAGCGAGAAGAGCGCTGCGTCCTGCGGCTTCCTATGATCGATAGTCGCGACCATCACCATAGAGGTACGAAGCAGTCATTGCTACAGGAGCTCATGTAACCGTTGCTGGAAGCTTCGCTAGACCAGGAGATGACGAATCCGACTTAGTCCATCTATTTCTTTGAGCTGGAACCGGAGACTCTTGGTGACAGCGACGATCTCCCACAAGCATCGCTTTTCTTCGACACGTTGTCTCTATGCTGGATGGGGAATAGCATTGTAGTCCGCAATAAGCAGTACGACGTGCCTAGGTGGGTGTAGCCTGGTGAAGGTGGAACAGGCCAACAACCGGTAGATATAGCCGTATAAGAGAGCTGGTTTGAGGAGTGTTCTTACGTATAGCCAATTCGTTAACTAGGGTACTTGAGGAAGGGCTACTAGTGGACAGACCAGTCCAGAATCTGCGCCCCAGCCCGCCCAGGCGTCGCTGGTAGTGCTTGCCGCAGCACTGGCACGGATTGTTGTTCGGCTAGGCCGTCTCTGAAAATCTCCGGGCTGTCCAAGAGGCTTGGAGCATATGTTGGGGCAGCTATGGCTTGAGTAAGGGGAGGCAAATCCGCATCGGTAGTTCTGTAGTCTCCTCGAAATCAAGGATGAAGTGCCATTTTTGTCTGGTGGTTGTCGTCGCATCAGGCAGACAAGCACGCAACAAGCACGTCCATTAGGGAGACACTAGTCTCCGCAAGCCGAGCTATGGCCTCGAAGACCCCGCGTTCGTCCACGCTCTGGATCTTGGCTTCGAACTTGGTCTCCAGCAACAGACGATAGGTCATCTCGCTGCCTGGTTCATGGTGAGGCTGGCTGTTCTGGGTTGGCCGCCTCAAAGATACTGTGTTTGCGCCTCTCTTCCGCCGCGGTGCGCACCGCTTATGCTCTGCGCAGCATTAAGACCTTTCTACGTCTATTATGGCATCTCTGTTTAGGCGTAGGAGAGATGTGGAACGGAGAAAGAAGTAAAACTTCTTGGCGATGGCGGAGGGGACTATTTGTGTGTGTTCACGTATGTGTGTATGTCTGTTGAGAAGACGAGAAGGCTCCCTTCTTGCGGGGAGCACTCATTGAAGAACTTAGACGGTGTTATCGAATCTACGAAGCTGTTAGATCGATGCCTGTAGCCAATAGACACCCAAATTGGCTAGAGGCGAAACTGTCTGAAGGAAACCAAATGCAAAGCGAAACTTGCGCCCGCCAATGATGATTACTGTAAGAGGAAGAACTAACGATGACACCAGGGAAGTGCTGCTAAAGCAACATAAACTGAATCAGGCACATAGAGAGCGATTTACAGATTTTATGACAGAAAGACGTACCTCTAGTCTGGCCTCGTCGCACCGTTGGCTGGTGAACTTGTCTCGCAACTGCGGGACTACGGCACCTGCTAGATGGCGAGGAGCACGGCCACCGCGCTCTCGATGATGTTCTGTCACGCGCCGCCCGGTTAGTCAAGGACTCAGAGCTGCTCAGGTGGGACCGGAGGGGAGGCAGGAGGGCTCACTTTCTGGAGTTTTACTTGCGCCCTGAGCGCGTCGCGATCCGTCACACGCGTATTCATCCTTGTCTGCGATATCGTCGAGATGTGAGGTTGGAGGGGGTAAATAGGGTCTAGGCCTTATTTCTGATTTCCCGGACGTTTAGTCGAACTATAACTATCTCCATCAGATCGAACCGCAGGGAAGAGGTTTCAACTTTCCTAGACAGAGGCTTCATATTAGGAAGGGGACATGAAGTAAGCGCGGTGAATCGCGAATGCCGAGATCACATGCTTTTAAAGCGATCAACGGTCTGTTAAGTGACGATGGTTGCTTCATGTTGTCGAAGTGGTTGATGAAGCGCTCTATCATGTGTGTGACAGCGTGTGTGCGAGTGTCCTGTTGGTTCTTCGCCAAACGTAGATGGGTCGGGCAGATTATGCCAGTCGAGCATGTGTGTGGACTTGGGGAGATGTGATCTTCAGAGATGGCTATACAGCATGGCGGAACCATTATTTTTGTTTTCATTTTGTGTAGGGGATTAAAGCAAAGAATCCGGAAATAGTACCAAAGGATCAAGGGAGGGTTCGTGGGTCATAAGCCTGTCTACGAGCTCCTATCCTAGATCAAGCTCATCTAGCCTAGCACCATAGTGCCTTCCGTATCTGTGAAGCAGAGTATGAAAGGGAAAGAATATAGCTCAGTCAAGCTTTTGTGACCTGAGCCTGTATCGTTTGGACATGACTGGTAAGGCCTGCATTCAAGCAAGTGTGCGCAAAATGGAGGCCAAAAAGAGAAGATTGGCCTGGCCGGTTACTGTCCTCGGTG
The DNA here is from genome assembly GCA_030052745.1 of Pleurostoma richardsiae. Lineage (NCBI taxonomy): Eukaryota > Fungi > Ascomycota > Sordariomycetes > Calosphaeriales > Pleurostomataceae > Pleurostoma > Pleurostoma richardsiae. The sequence goes on from JANBVO010000033.1 coordinate 34,474, forward strand.
AGCCTCTAGGCGGCTTCTTTCGTGTATGTTCTCATAGGCGTTGGCACCCTCCGCCGGCAGTGGCCCCATCATGACCTGTGTCTCCCTTTCGCGAACACATCTTTTCCACATCGGATCCCAGCCTTGCCGCAATTCTTCCGATGTCAGCTCGGACGCCTGAGGACGCTGCGGGCGGTGATCAGATCGGTCTTCCCAGCGGCGGCTCCCCGAGAACGAGTACATGATAGCCGGATAAAAGCACCGAGGCTTCTCCACGGGCTTCTACTCACCCTCCCCGTGTCTCCTGCGGTATTGATGTTAGTCCAAGCCCTAGCGGATGTACGTAAAGGTCTTCTCCGACCTACCCTTGATGACGGGTATTTCTATCCAGGTGGCTGTGGTTCCCTCGAAGGCAGCTGTGATTTCATAATCTGTGACCATTCAGAGGTCTAGTCCTTAAGGTGAGAGCAAGATAAGCATCCATCAGGACTCATAACCAGCGAGATGTAGTCGAAAGGTGGTTGACTCAGTGGAAGGGGTAGAAAGGGACCCTTCAATGTGTAGCGCGCAAGGCACATGCACCGCAGACCCAGCAAAGCTGGACCATACGCATCTACGCGGTCGCGCTGGCCTAAAGGTAGGTTGGCTTGGGAAGCAGGTGAGTCCCTGCCCGCACGCTGGGTGAGCGGCGGCAGGTGAGGTTGACGCTGCATCCTCAGCTAGGCCGCGGATCAAGATGAGGTAGCAATATTGAGATAGAATTGTGTAAGAGGTGTCCACCGGAGGTCACAATAGGGTTATGGCTGGCAGTTAGATGCCGCCCTTCTAATCACCGCCTGAAAGGTTTCTGCTATTCACCAGGGAGATGCCGGCAGGGGATAAAGATGTTTGTGTTGCTGGAGCCACCCGCGTAGAATGAATGTCGAGCAAAGACCGGTCTGCTCAAATAAGCACTCATGATAATCCAGGTATACGTATATGAATGTGTGTATGTCTTCGAATATACAGAGTGGCAGAGGGCAGGTCATTCCCAGTCGACTTCTGGATGATCGCCAAGGGCGCCCAGGGCCAAGACAGGTTCCGGCGGCCGAGGAGCGAGTGCCACAACCGTCCGTTCCCGGAGATCCAGCCGACCACGTTCAAGAAGCACTTCATGCAACGGTTCGAGAGGAAGATGAGTAGTTAGCCTGCCATGACTGCAGTCTGTCTATCGCGACCTTTGACGGCTGATGCTCCTATATATGTACAGCATCGACCACCTAAATGTTTGCAGCGGTCTGTCTGACACTCACGTTCAGTGTGCTTGCGCGCGGATGCGGCTACCTCGCCGATGACAGATATGGCCTGTGCATCAGTTTGTCTGATGGATGATGATGGTCCGAGAGGCATTATCCCGGCTCTCGCGTGCTTTGGGCGCATCTGGCGTATTTGTCGGGTCGGACGACAAGAGTCAAAGCTCGGCTGTTGCGATCGTGCAAGCGGATTGCGCAATCGCGGCTCCGGATGTCGCTGGCGTCGTCATCGCCCCTCACCTTTATCAATTGGTTGCAACCCGCGATTGATAAACTGGCAAAGCCCGGTTCGAGTCAGAAGGATCAATTCCGTCACCCACCCACCCAGTCAGCCAGACAAACATGCATCTGCCCAGCTTCGTTACCGCCACCGGCCTGTTGGTCCAGGCCGTCGCCGGGTCGGCCCCGGCGGTGGATTCCCCGGCCCAGCATCCGCTCGGACCCCCTCCGAAGTCCGGACACCGGCCGAACATCGTCTTCATCCTGACGGACGATCAGGACCTGCACCTCAACTCGCTTGACTACCTCCCGCTCATCAAGAAGCACCTGCTGGACCGCGGCACGCTGTACAAGCGGCACTTCTGCACAACCGCCGTGTGCTGCCCGTCCCGCGTGTCTCTGTGGACGGGCAAGCTTGCCCACAACACCAACGTGACTGACGTCAATCCTCCATACGGTCAGCCCCATGACTCTTGTTGACTCAGACACAGACTGACAAGCGCAGGTGGCTACCCCAAGTTCATCAGCCAGGGGTTCAATGACAACTACCTGCCGGTGTGGCTGCAGAGCGCCGGCTACAACACCTACTACACGGGCAAGCTGTTCAACGCCCACACCGTGGACAACTACAACAGCCCCCGCGTCGGAGGCTGGACCGAGTCCGACTTCTTGCTGGACCCCTACACCTACTCCTACCTGAACTCCTCGTTCCAGCGCAACGGCGACCCGCCCGTCAGCTACGAGGGCCACCACTCAGTCGACGTCCTGGCCACCAAGGCCTACGGGTTCCTCGACGCCGCAGTGGAGGCCGGCGAGCCCTTCTTCCTGGGCATCGCTCCTGTCGCACCCCACAGCAACGTCGACATCCCGGAGGGCGAGTTCCCCAGCGACCCGCATGACATCGGCAAGGTCAAGTTCACGCCGCCGATCCCCGCCAAGCGCCACGAGCACCTGTTCAAGGACGTCAAGGTGCCGCGCACGCCGCACTTCAATCCGGACGAGCCCTCAGGGGTGAACTGGGTGGCCAAGCGGCCGCGGCTGAGCGACGAGAACGTCGAGTTCAACGACCACTTCTACCGCCAGCGCCTGCGGGCCCTGCAGTCTGTCGACGAGCTGGTCGATGGCGTCTTCGAGAGGCTGGAGCGCCACGGGATCCTCGAGGACACGTACGTCTTCTACACCTCGGACAACGGCTACCACATCAGCCAGCACCGGCTGCAGCCCGGCAAGGAGTGTGGCTTCGAGGAGGACATCAACATTCCGCTGCTCATCCGCGGGCCGGGCGTGCCCGAGAACGAGAGCACTGAGATCATCACAGCGCACATCGACCTCGCCCCGACCATCCTCGGGCTTGCGGGTGCGCCGCTGAGGGCGGACTTCGACGGCGACGCCGTCCCACTCACCAAAGCGGGCATCGGCAAGGCCACCAAGACGCGCCACGAGCACGTCACGGTCGAGTACTGGGGCTTTGCGGCGGCCGAGGGCGGTGATTTCGACGAGACTCGCATCATCGTCAACAACACATACAAGGCGCTGCGCATCATCAGCGGCTCCTACAACCTGTACTACTCTGTCTGGTGCACCAACGAGCACGAGCTGTACGACCTGACCGTGAGTGCACCCTCTCAAAGCCGTGAACTCTGCTGACAGCACCAGACCGATCCGTACCAGCTCACGAACCTCCTCGCCAGCGGAAAGTCGCCCTCGGCTCTCCTGGGAGTTCCTCTGCACAAGGTCATCAACCGCCTGGACTCGCTCCTCTTCGTGCTCAAGTCCTGCAAGGCGCAGTCCTGCGTCCGCCCGTGGGAGGCCCTGCACCCGGAGGGCAACGTGCAGACCCTGTGGGACGCGCTGAACCCGCGGTTCGACCGCTTCTACGTGCAGCAGGCGCGCGTGCGCTACGACCACTGCGAGCTCGGGTACCTCCTGGACGCCGAGGGTCCGCAGTTCGAGAAGGACGGGCTGGTCTATCGCCAGGGCGTCCCGTGGCACGAGTGGGTGTAGACGATCCGCTTTGTAAATAGGACCATGTACGTAAATCAGGCGAAAAGATCACGAAAAGGGGAGACCGGGAGGCAATTCGAGGTGTAGCGATGTGTAGGAAAAGCCGAGGAGATAGCCAGTTCTAGACTTGAATTGAACGACGGCCTGCATTGTGCCATGCACGGCCGCCGATAGCCTCCTTGAAGAAGATGACTCTTCGCTGCCGTGCATGTGCGTGATCCGCGTTGATTTGCCGGCTCTTGATGTCGCCATCTCGCGCAATACTAGCGGCTCCGGTCCCGCCCCTCCGGCTCTGCACAACCTGAAGATTCCTGCACCAGGAGACACAAACGATACCTGCGCTCAAATATGTCTGTATCTCTCTCTCACGTGCTACGTAAAATATCGTGTGGAGGCGCTTCTGCCTGGTGCCAAAGCAACCTGTGAAGAATCACCACTCGCTACACGCCTCCCGACGACAACTCTGCAACTCCCACACCGCTCTTGATCTGGAAGAAGCCTAAAGTGTCGAGAAGACCGAAAAGAGGAGATGGGTCAGAATGATCCTGGGCCCAGCGAGGCGCCGAGCCTCAAGAAAGAGAGCGAGTACTCACCGCTGCTCAACAACCAGGAGTCAGCCAGCATAAGCGAGGCATACGCCACGTTCGCGCCTTCGAGCTCGACAGACTCTTCCGACGACTCAGCGAGGGCCTCCCTGTCTTCCGATGAGGAGTCTCTGGGCGGCTCAACGCCCGTCGAGGGTGCGCCTCCGCAGCTGCCTCGTGCGGCGGTGCTGAGGATCATCTTCGTGCTCCTCCTCGGTACGGCTATCCTCTTGTTGTCGTAGCGGGATATGCTGACAGGACAAGCGGTGTTCGTCTTCAACGCGGACAGCTCGCTGGTGATGGCGACGCATCCCATCATCGCCTCCGAGTTCAATGCCCTCGAGTCCTCGAGCTGGCTGGTCACCGGCTTTGGCCTTGCCGGGTCGGCCACGCAGGTCATCGTAAGCTGTGCCGCGGGAACATGCTGACGCGCGCTGACACTCCAAGTTCGGCAAATTGAGCGACATCTACGGGCGGAAGCCGATCATCCTGTTCTGCTACATAGTGTTTGCCATTGGCTGGTAAGCAGCTCCCGTCCACGTCTTGTGCTTGTGCTGACCGTCGGAAGCCTGATCGTGTAAGTGGGAACCTGCTGCGTTGCATTCTAAGCTCACACTTCGAAGGGGCATGGGCCAGTCCATGGTGATGGTCATCCTCGGCCGAGTCCTCTCCGGGAGCGTCGGCGCCGGCATGTCGGTGCTCGTCTCGATCCTCATCACCGACCTCATCCCCATCAGAGAGGTCGCAACCTGGCGAGCCTACGTCAACGTCGCTGCCACGACCGGACGCGGTGTCGGAGGGCCGCTGGGCGGGTACCTCGCGGACCTGATAGGCTGGCGGTATTCATTCATCGGACAAGCCCCCCTGCTTCTCCTGGCCGTCGTCCTCTGCTGGATCTACCTCCCCGCCAAGACACAGAGGCTCCCGGACCTGCCGAGCAAGGAAGATGGCGGCAACAAGCTGGCTCGAGTCGACTTCCTGGGTTCGGCTCTCCTCGGGCTCCTGATCCTGTGCTTCCTGCTCCCCCTGGAGATCGGCGGCGTCAAGGTCCCTTGGACGCACCCCGCGATCCCGGCGCTGTTCGGCTCGGCTGCCGTGCTGACGGTACTCTTCATCGTGGCTGAGAAGCGCTGGGCGAGGGAGCCTATCCTGCCGCTGGAGCTGTTCACCCGCAAGGATACCGTCCTGTCGCTGCTTGTCATGATCCTGCAAGCCGCCGCTCAACTAGGGGCAAGTCTAACGGTCCTCTAGCCATGAACACCTGCTGACAGAGTCTAGCTGATGTTCTGCGTCCCGCTGTATTTTCAGGTCACGATGAAGGTCTCGAGCACCGAGGCAGGCACTCACCTGCTGCCGGCCTTTGCGGGAAACGCCATAGGCGCCATCCTGTCCGGTGTCTTCATCAACCGGTACGTCGTCTGCTTTCGTATGATACCGCGAGACTGACAGAAGCAGGACCGGCAAGTACAAGTGGCTTATCTACTTCGCCACACTCTCGGCGGCCCTCAGCTACTCCTTGCTGCTGCTCCGCTGGCACGGCAAGACGAACTGGTGGGAGGCGCTTTACATCTTTCCCGGGTAAGTCCGATGTAGTCTCTCAAGACAACAGCGCTGACCATAGATAGTGGCTTCGGAACCGGCATGGCCCAGAGCGTCATCTTCATCTCTCTGCAGGCGGCCGTCGAACCCCATCACATCGCCCCGGCCGTGTCCGCTTTGTACCTCTCGACCGGACTCGGCGCCATCGTCGGCCTGGCAAGCATGAGCGCCCTGCTCCAGCAGGCTTTGAGGAAGACTCTGGAGAGCCGGCTGTTAGCGCTCGGCTTAGAAGCAGCGCAGAGGGCAGAGGTATGCTTCCCCAGATATGCGATGAGAGTAATGCTAACGCTTGCAGATCATCTCGAGCGCCGTGTCGAGCGTCGACTATATCTTCCAGGCCAAGGGTAAGATCGCAGAGGCCGTCGTGGCCTCGTATGTGGATGGGCTGTGGTATACGCACGGGATGTCTCTTGCCCTCTCCTTGCTGGCATTCTTCCTCTCTCTCCCTCTTAAAGAGTACAAGTTGTGAGCATAGATCCAAACCCATAAGCATTTAGCTGCATAATCCTAGATCCCTCGAGACTATAGATACTCCATATTTATGCGCGCTAGTGTATCGAACTCCTGACTGTTCTCCATCGCTGAGAAGTTGGGGGCCGTTTGCCGTCGTATCTGCAGGTCTAGTTTATTTAGAGCCGAACATTCCCCCTTCTAGCTGACGTTGTAATCCCGACTTTATCAGATGTCGCCCGCCCAGTCAGACATGGCGAGTTTATACTCGCATCTCGATCCCGAGAAATCAGAGATCCGCGTGATAACGCTCTCTCCCGCGAAAGACGAGAATTCCGGCATCCAGTGCTCCCTCCGTACCGTCTCTTTGGACGAGAAACCTCGATTCGACGCTCTTTCGTACGTCTGGGGCGATGTCGCGGTCACAGACGACATCACCGTCGAGGGGCAGCGTTTCCCGGTCACTCTCAACCTCAGGGACGCCCTGCGGCACCTGCGGCACCCGAAAAAGCCGCGGACGCTGTGGATCGACGCCATATGCATCAACCAGACCGACATGGACGAGAAGAGCCACCAGGTCCCGCTGATGGGGCGCATCTACTCCGAGGCCCAGGACGTGCTCGTGTGGCTCGGCCCGTCGACTGAAGACACCGAGCTGGCCATCTCCTGGGCCCAGACGTACATCGAGAAGTCGCTGGGCCCGTCGTCGCGCCCCTGGTTCAAGCTGAGCTCCCGCGCGCTCTTCTCCGAGTCCGCCAGGCGAGAGAAGAACCTCGCGGTGCTCCGGGCGACCGACGGCTTCTGGGACATCTACACGCGGCCCTACTGGACCCGGATGTGGACCTTCCAGGAGTTCGCGCTGCCCGCGCGCGAGCCGGTCTGCTACTGCGGGCGCCAGGCCATCCTCGCGGCGTCGACGCTCGCCGACGCGCTCGACCCGCTGCAGCAGGCCGTCAGCGAGATCAGGGACGGGATCCTGGCCATCCCGAGCGGCACAGACGACCCCGTGCAGGTGTCGTACGCCAAGGCCGCCCTCGCGCACCTGCACAGCATCAACGAGAAGATCGTCGCCCACTACCACCTCTCCATCTCGCCCTCGCTGCTGCGGTCCCTGCGCGGCGCCCGGGACACCACCCTGGCCTACCTCATCGCCGTGACCTCCGACCGCCGCTGCGGCGAGCCGCGCGACAGGTTTTTTGCTCTGTACGGCATGGCTCCCGCGGCGCAGGCGGCGTCCCCGGTGGACTACACTAAGCCCCTCGGGCGGATCGCGCTGGAGGTCACATCGTTCGTCTTCGACGAGAACGCGTTCAACATCTACGGCGTGTTCGGCCTGCACGCCGACCGGCTGGCGGGTGGGCGGTACCCCAGCTGGGCGCCGGACTTTGGGCAGACGCACGCGGAGGAGCCGAACCGCCACTACGTGACGGTGCCGATCGTCAAGGCGCTGTACAGGCAGACGGCGAGGCCGCGGATCTCGGCGGACCTCCGCAGCCTGACGGTCTGGGGGACGGTCGTCGGAGAGACCAAGGTCCTGCTGAGGTTCGCCGATGACGCCCCGGGGATCATCGCGCAGGTCGGCGACCTGCTTCGCTCGGCTTCTGACGGCGCGGCGGACCCGCTCTGGAAGGGGCTGCGGAGCTACGCGAAGCTGCGGGAGAGAGTGCTGCGCGCCGTCGTCTCGCACCTGCCCGGCGGCAAGGACTTCTCCAGCGCGCAGCTGATCGAGGCGGTAGAAGAGCTGGATCGCGAGCGACTGGCGGGAAGAGACCTGAAGATGTCGGACCAGCGCCGCGTGATTCTGCTGAGCACCGGCGGCCTCTCCGTCGTCGCGGGGCGGGTGCTGTTCATCACGGACACAGGGACCTTTGGGGTCGGCGTCTCCTTGATCGCAGATGGAGATACGCTCACCTTTCTTCAGAACAATACAACCCCCATGGCCCTCCGCCGGGATACATCGGCGGAGCAGGAGAGCTTTAAAATGGTTGGGACGGCCTACGTCGACGGGATCACGGAGGGCGAGTGTCGCAGCTCGGAGCTGGTGGACACTCTTGTAAGCCAGACACCGAGGCAGTTCCTGCTCACCTAGATCGTAGATGTCTCCAGCACGAAGCAGCTTGTGGTACAGAAAAGATCAAGAAACAGTTCTCATTGTGTATATGGTATCGTATTACGCCTCCGCTTGGCACCTCAGTACATGACGTTCGCTAAGGGGGTATCATCGCAATGCTTCTTCATGTGCAAGACATACGCGCTGAATGCTCTCCGACCTGATCTCTCTTTTGCTTCAACGACTACCGTCCCGGCTCTTTTCCTTTACCCGCCTCTCCTGGCTGCTCCGCAGGGACAGGCGCCGCCGGTGGAGCTTCAGTTGGCTCTGGGACTGCGGGAGGAGGCATCGTCGGGGCAGCGGCTGCCGGGGGTTCCGGGGCAGTAGGTAGAATCGCGGGCGTGACCTCGATACTGGGGACGCGTCCCACCGGGCGGCCAGGTAGAGGAGGCGCCAGGAAGCCGTCCCTGGTGTGAGCACGGGGTGGCTCGCCGACCTCGGGCGCGCCCGCATCAGAGACAGACGGAGCGAGAGTGCCCTTCTCGGCTGCGTCGTCTCTGGCTTTCTTGGCCCGCCGATTGCGGATGGCCAAGAGAATGATGCCACCGATGAGCAGCGCCCCGGCTGCCGCGCCTACTGCCGCGCCGACGACGGCCCCGACCGACGGAAGGTGAGGACCGGAGTCATCCCCGTTGTTGAGCGAGCCGTCGTCGCTGCTGCCCGAGCCCGAGCCCGAGCCGCTGCTCCCGGTGCTGCTGCTTCCCGGCCGGCGCGTGGCCGTGGCCCTGGCCGTGGTGGTGGCGCACCCCGACGCGGGGCACACCTTCGTCGCCGACGGCACGGCGGCCCCGTACGAAGCAAACGGCACGACGGCCTCGTCGGCGGCGCCGAACTTGACCGGCGCGAAGGCGACCTCGCTGTTGACGAGGTCGAAGACGGTGTAGGTGCGGCGCAGCAGGGTGCTCCCGAGGTTCCAGTAGCCGCTGGACGAGTACGAGTAGTAGCTGCTGCCGTTCTGGATGCCGAAGACGCACCAGTTCTCGGGGTCGTCGATGTCGTAGTTGTAGTAGCTGTCGGTGGCGTACTGGCCGTGCGGCACCACCAGGTCCTCCATGGTGGCCGTGACGACCGGGCCTCTCCAGTCGCCGAGCGCGAAGGTGAAGACGTTGGACGCGTTGCGCGCCGAGCACGGCACGATGGCGACGCCGTAGTACGAGTCGTAGGTGGCGCCGACGACCTCCCAGATCTGCTCGGCGAGCACGCTCGGCAGGTTGGACACGGAGTCGGGTGGGCTGACGGCCACGGACAGCGGCAGCTGGTTGGAGTCGACGGCCAGCAGCTCGGACGAGTTGCTGGTGCCGTTGATCGAGTACAGGTCGACCATGAACGCCAGGGAGCCCGTCGTGTAGCTGTACGAGTCGTACTGCGAGGACTGCGAGGCGTCGATGCGCGCGAGCGTGCCGTCGAACTTGGCCGCGTCCACGGCGCCGAACAGGATGCTGCCGGCCGAGGCGTCGGCGTCGTCCAGCCAGATGCTGTAGGCGGTCGTGTTGATCAGATCCTGCCCCAGCAGCCGGTCCGGGAAGTTGTCGTAGCTCGAGTCGTTGTAGCCGAGGCCCAGCATGCCCACGTAGTGGTTCGTCTGGTTGACCAGCCCCATCGACAGGTCGGTCACCTCGACGCCGCCCAGCGTCAGCGTGTCGCTGAAGTACACGCCGTAGCCGTACGTGCCGTCGTCGGTCTCCACGTAGAAGTCCCCGCCGTCCGAGTACGAGTAGTAGTCGTCGTCGCTGCTGTGGTCCTCGAGCGCGAACGTCGACGACCGCTTGTAGTTGACTGCGCCCGTTAGCCGCGATCCACGCCCCAGTGTCAGGGAGACGCACATGTGCCCCAGTTGCAGTAGTCCGAGTACCGAGTGCAGTAGTCGGCGTTGGTGTCGATCACCCACGTGTACGCCGACGAGGGCGACAGCACCAGCTCGACCTCCTGCGCCGGCGTGCCGACCGAGGCGTTGACGATGTACGTCCACTCGTTCGTCCACAGCGGCGCCGAGGGGGTGTCGTCGCGGGCGCGCTCATGCTTGGCGGTAGGGGCGGCCGACTGCCGCGAGAACGAGAGGCGCACCTGGGCCTGCGCGAGGCCGACGCATAGTAGCGCGGAGCGAAGAGACGTCTTCATGATGGAAGACGGGAAACGAATGGCTGCGAAGAGAGTCGCATACTCCAGCGAGAGACCGGCAGGGCAGAGGAGCCGTTATGAGGAGGAGGTAAACATCGCCAGAGGCAAAGGATCGCGAGAAATCTCCTGCTCGTCAGGAGTCGATCCTCTGGCGGTTGGTCCCTCTTCTGCCTGGCCTGCCTAGCCCGGCTAGCCCTCAAGGGGACGCCGCCAAGAATTCGTATTTTACTGCATCGCGTGATTGGGCCTCGCTGCGGATCCGAGATGAGCTCTGACAACGGCCTGGCGCCGCGCCTCACACTAACAGCCTTTGGGGATAGGCCCGCGAGCAGGGGATAAGCTTAACGGCGATTTCAGCACCTTAAACTTAAAAATAGCGATGGCGAGAGCGGCAGAGGCCGGACTTGCTCATCGCCACATCTGGTCGAGACTCGGAGCCGTCAATCGTAGACTCGCGCCGACTGAAGGCCTGGCGACCAACGACCAACAAGCCAACCAAGACGGACCGACCGTGAAGAATTTGCTCGCGGATACAATGCTGTTGCAAGTGTTTCGGCGTTGACGTTCCCCTGTTGGTTCCTAGAAAGACGAGCAGTCACCGTTTCTTGCACCTGCTGTGCTCTTCTCGGACCTCATTCCGCAGAAGCTGAGAACTCGTCGGTGCTTTTTTCGCTCCAGAAAAGGGTGTTGAATTGCCACTTCGACGACTGGCTAACTTCAGATGCGCTCTTACTCATGAGAGCTGCGTCGCGAAGGCAAGCCTCAAGTGACGGGATATCGCAGGAGTGACAGAAGGCGCTTGAAATGGCCTCTCAGGTACATGAAGCCAGTATTTGCTTCCCATCGCCGTACGGGTCCATCATCCTGATCTGCCTGAACCCCAAATTCGCAAGCACATTCCCACTCGGCCTATTCTCTAGCAATGCGCCCGCGGTCAACATCTCCTTTGCCACATCTCCTTTGTCCTGCCTCCCTTATAGTCGTTCTCGAGCCTCTGCACTAGCTCGTTGAAGCTGTCAAGCTTCACGTCCTTCGGAAGCGCCCAGCCGGCCTCCGTCCACGCTCGCATCGCCTCTGTCATGTAGTCGTGGCCTCAGAGCTCCCTGCGTATATAGTGCCCGAAGGTTGGTCATCCGATGGAGCCACATCCCCTCGAGATTGATGACCCCGCTGGCCGTCTCGCCCTCGTTACTCATACGCAGCATGTCCACGAAGTTCTTTGCGAAGTCGAAGAACTCCATGACCACCGTCTCTGTCTCAATGGCCGAGGTGTCGGGGTTGCCGCTGGGACGCCCTTGAGCCACTTCATCACTTCGGGCTGCTTGCGCAACTCGTGCAGCGCTGGCACGCACGTCTCGATAGGTCCACCTGCGGCAAGATGAGCCGAAGGGCGATGATCGGGGGCCGTTCCGAATCCGGGGACATGATCGGCCGAGTGGTTCGGACCCGGGCTGTCGGAGTTGGGGCTGTCGGCGCGTCCCGGGCCGGCGCTGGGGCTATGGGACATCCAGCCTCACTCACTCCCATGGTGCTGATGCTGATTCTAGGGTCATCGCAGAGTTAATGGAAGAAGCTTGCTCGTGGTGCTGACGAACGGCAAGGACCTGTGGCCTTTATACATGCTGCCGGCTCGTCAACATCCCGAAGAGTTGCACAAGCGGCTGACTGCACTGCAGTATCAACCTGCCTTAATGCGTCGTTTCGTGCATCATCGCAAGATCCATTGAGGTCGCTTCTTTCTAGTTGAACTAGGTCGATCGTTTCTTGACGCTCCCATCAGCTCAATGAGCACCTGCGCAAGCGCTCAAATTTGCAACACGTGCGAATCTCTCAGCAATCGCAGACTGATTGAACGATCAGACAGACAGTTGCTGTCCGAGGGCGCAGTCCGCTGCGGAATGTGCACGTGGCCCCGGATCAGGTGGATACCGGCCGGCGCCGGAGTCGGCGTCTGACACCCTCCCGGAACGGACTCCACCGATCCGGACGCGGATTTTCGCTGTCGACTCTGCCGGAGACTAAATCTTCTCTGCGGCTAGCGGTCAGTGGTCATCAATTCCGCCAGTAACGACCACGAGATGCCTCCTCTAGGCCTAATCGGCCAGCTTCCCCGATCTTGGCGCTGCATTAGCTCGTGCGGCTGATGGATCGGGGCGATGCGCGACTTGATGTCCTGCCGTGCCAGGACGGCCTCCGAGGCACTGTCTCAGGCCGAATATGCCCTTGGTAGCATCTATAAGACCTCTTCTCGCCTCTAGTCTCTTCGAAGTTCTCACCCTTCGTATCTGTCTAGCGCTTGATTACAAGATGGAGAACTGGGATCCGAGCATCGACCCGACCTTCCGGAAGGGCCAGTGCTGCTTCTACACCTGGCCATTTGCTCCAGACCCCGAGTTTCAGGAGGAGACACTGCACGAGCAGGATTATGAAGCGAAGAACCACCTGTTCAGGAACTACCTGCCCACACACAACGCGCGGATCGAGCGCGGAGCACACGTCCTGGAGCGGCTGCGGCAGATCGATCCCGCCGCTGCCGCCCTCTTCGCGCCTAAGCCGTATCTCGTCGAGGGCATGACCCTGCGCCTCATCAACGGCGAGACCACCGATTCCCCCAAGAGCTACAGCGCCCTGAGCTACTGCTGGCAGCAGGGCGCGGCACCCCCAGACCCCGGCCGCCGCCACGTGCCGATCAACTCGCTGCTGTACCAGCACTTCATCCTGCAGCGCGAGACGGCCGACGAGGGCGTGTGGTGCGACCAGCTGTGTATCGACCAGACCGACAAGGCCGAGAAGGCGGCGACCATCTCCGCCATGGACGCGCTGTATACGTGCGCGCGCGTCGTCGTCGTGGCTCTCGAGGACGTCGAAGTCAGCCCCGAGGAGCAGGCGTTCCTGCGCGCCTTCATCGCCGACTACGAGGACGAGCGCCACCCGCCCATGCCGCCGCCGCACCTGCTCGAGAGCCTGCCCTTCATGAGCGTCCACCCCGTGCTGCTGGGCTTCTTCGTCAAGGTGTGCGGCAGCCGCTGGTTCCGACGCGCCTGGTGCTCCCACGAGATGCGCCTCGGCCGCCGCCACCGCTTCCTGGCCCGCTGCGCCGGCCAGCCCGCCAACACGCTGCTCTCCTTCTCCGACTTCTTCCTCTCCTACCTGTGTATGCTATCCTCGTCTGTCGCGGTCCCCGCGGACGTCAAACCCGTGCGCGACACCGTGCACCGCGTTTTCAGCTATGCCGCGTACATCGATGAGCTGCGCCGGGTGCTGAATGGGGCGCCGGAGAAGACCGTGGACGAGGCCCTCACGCCCGCGTACACGACACACGTCTCGGAGATCTTCGCCCTCGGGGCAGGTGGCGATCCCAACGCTGAGGACAGGGAGCGCGACGCGAACCTCGATAGAATAACCATCGTGCTCAACACTGTGGGAAACGGCCTGTGCCTGCGGAGGGAGGAGGCCGCGCGGAGCCCGCTCACTGCCTCGACGGAGAACTGCCAGCGGCTCCTTCTGACGCTCTCCCTGGCCGCCGGGGACCCCACCGCTCTGTGCACGAACGGCGATCCCTTCACTTTCATCGGGAGTCAGGCTTCCTGGCTGCGGCGGCCGCATCACACGGACATCGGCTCCGGCGCGACCCGGCAGGAGCCGCTCCCGCGGATGGACGACTCGGCTGTAGAGCTCGACCCGAGCCCCGCCCTCGCCTGGATCGCGGTCGACATGCTGCTCCCCGGTGCACTCGAAGAGCCCTCCGCCGACTTGTGGTCCCTCGCGGCTCTCCTCGTTTCTGAGGCGCGCAATGCTGGTCTCGGGGGCGGCTTCCTCGGACAGTTGGCCCAGGGACCTGAGTACCTCGGCTGGCGCATGGAGGCCGACTTTGAGGACTGGAACGTCAACTTCACTGGCATCCTCGCCTCCATCCTACAGTTTGGGCCGAGATGGACGCTCGGCATGGCGGCCAAGTGCGGCTTTGCGGGGCCCACCGTGCTCGACGACGTCCGGGCCGCAGTCCGGGCCCATTTCGCCGACGGGTTCGATGCAGGGTATCTCCGGGGACTGGAGTGGACGGCATCAGCGGAGGGCCTGCGCGCGGTGAACGCGCTGCTGCGGATTGCGTACTGGATGGTCGGGTGGTCGATGTCCATCATGCCGCAGACAGCGCCAGAGCGGGCGAGCTGGAAGCCGTGGATCTGTCCGCTGGCCGGGGCTAACGCTTTGGTGATCGCGCCGGAGGGTGTAGTGCCTGCTGTCCCTGTCGCGCTGTTGCGGGCCGGCTCTGACAGGCTTCCTAGGGCGTGGCTGCTGTCCGACGACCGACCAAGTCTCCTGGGAAAGTCGATCTTGTTCGCCGACCTGTCCGATGGAGAGTACAACGAGGTTCTCGGATCCTGTCTCCAAAGGCACATGAAGATCTATGGGCCACCCTGAGCGGTCCATCCCGGTTGTCGTGCTGAGACAACGAAGTCATGACTGTCCCGCGAAGATAGTGATCTCGCCTTCGGCTACAAACAAGTACAGCTGCGAACGTGCCGTACCGGTTCTTCAGGGACTCGGAACGTGACACTGCGAGTAATCTCAAGGCGCCTATGATGCAACGCTCCGAGATGCTAATCCCATCGGTAGTACAGGACACAATCCGAGCCTTCGCTCACGGTTGAGCCCTGACAGCGCGGCTAAATAGCTTGCGTGGCATTAATATTCTCGAAAGCCTCTTGAGGGCGTCCGGAATGTCTTTCACGTTCTGATTGGCTTGAAGTTATGTGTACAATTAAGTTAATAGGGTTGACCTGTCAATATGGTCCCGACAGCACCTGGCATCATTGTTCGAACACGTCTCAGGGGCACAATGGAGACGCCGAATTCTTCAATAATATAATATTTCGTTAAATAGAAAAGTAAAAAAACGAAAGATAATATTTAAGAAATTAAAGTTACTTTATTATACCGTAATAAGAAAACCGTCGAGAATTATAATATAGTTAGTTTTATTATTAACTAAAATAAAAAATATAAAACTAAAAATATCGCTCGTTCTAAATATAAACTCGTCGATAAAATTTTAAAGTTAAATATCGAAATTATTTTCTTATACGTTAACTATATTAAAAAGATTAATTAAACGCGTTAAGAAACTATTACGTTTTCTATTTAATATAAAGGAAATAATACGAATAATTAAATTATTTACTAACGATCGTTAATTTTTCTTTATTATTTTCCTTTTATTAACTTAAATAGTAATAAAATTAAATAAGATAAAAAATAAATAAAACGTTCTTTATAAATAATCTTTTATTTATTAAATTAAAATCGTAGGATTTTTTATTTTTCATTTAATATTTAATACTTATTTAAAAAAATAAACTAACTTGATAATTTTTTTATTTTAAAATCCTAATACGTTTATAAATTCTTTCCTTTAATAACTTAATTAAAATTATTTTTCTTAAAAAACCTAATGTTTTCTAAATAATAACGATATATCTGTTAAATTTAATAACGCGTCTGATAACTATTATATTCGACGACACGAAAAACTTCTTCAACGATACGTCTATTAATTTTACTATCGTATTCGTTAATTATAATAAAATTCGACGTAATATATAAACTAAAACTTATATATAAAAAACCCTTTATAAACTCTTATTAATCTTTAAAATCTTAAGAACTCATATTATTACTTTAAAAAAATATACGTCGAACTAGATAGAGATCACGGCTATAATACCGGCCGCCCCTCAAATACCAAGCCTAGCAGTCTAGCAAGGCAGAATTACGGGTTATAAGTAAATAAGATAAATAGGATTACTATTAAGTATGGACTATCGTTAATAATTTAAAATCACTAGGAGTAACGGGATTACGAAAGTAATCTTCGTAAACTAAGTAATCTAAGGAAATTAATCGTTTATATAAAACTATACTTATTTTATAACTTAGAACTTCCTAGAGAAATTAACTCTTTAGTAATTAATTATTATATTAAGTTTTAATAACTACGATCTAAATATTTATCTTAATATACGTTTTTTACTTTTTAATAATATAAACTCTTTAGCTTAATTATTTACTTTAAGGAATATTTAAATCGTTATACGTTAATTGTTTTTATTTAGAAAATTAACTATGTATTATTAAGTAATATTGTTTTATAATTATAACTCTTTAAATATTTACGGCTTCTACTTTTACTTTAAAACTCTTTTTTTTAACTTCTACTACGGTTATTTCTTAAGATATATTAAATAAACTTAACTGTTTTCGTAATAAAGTCGTTATACTTTAAGTTTACTAAAGAAGAAAAAAAGAACCTATTAAATTTAATAAGCCGGAACCGTACGACGGGATTAAAAGAAAATTACGCAGATTCCTTACCTGGATAAAAATTTACTTTAGATATTATAAGGGAAACTTTCTTTATAACTACGATAAAGTACTTTTTACTTCTAATCGACTTTTAAGAAACGCCTTAGATTAGTTCGAGTTTATTTTCCGTAATTATTTAAAGAACGATAATTAAGATAACCGAAAAACTGAAATTAATTATATTTTTAAAAAATACAATAGGTTCGAAGAACTTTTTAAAAGAATTTTCGGAAACTTTAATAAGGAACGAACTACCGAACGTTAATTAATTAGCTTTTAATAAAAAAAATTAGTTTCGGAATATATTACTAAATTTTATTAAATTACGTTTAAATTAAAATAAAACGATAAACTTTTTATAAATTATTACTATATAGAGTTTAAAAACGACGTTAAAGATAAATTTATAAAGTTAGATCGTTTTAAAATATTTATAGAATTTATTAATATAACTATATAAATTAATAATTAACTATATAAATAACGTATAGAAAAAACGTCTAGATAAAAATTAAGGAATTATTATATTATTAATTAAAAAAAAAGTTATTTATCGGAAATAACTTAAAAGTATAATATACGGATTTTATAATGGATTTATAAAATTAAACGTTATTTAAAAAACTAAAAGGCTTTAGAAATATTATAACTATAGAAAAGAAAACATTTCGTTTAATAATATTCCGAAAGATAATATTAAAAAGTACTCGAACTACGTTAAAATATTAATAATATATAAATTAAATATAAAACTTTTAATTAAATTAATTATTACGATAATGTTTATATTATATATAGAAACGATAAAGAAAACGTTAAATAATACTTAAACTAATTAAAAAGATAACGAACTTTCGTTATTATTAGGAAAATAAACTTTTATTTACTTTAAAAAAAAAACGAAGAAAATAATTTACCTCGTTATAGTACTTTTTTACTATTAAAGTAATTTAAAAGATAAGTTATATAAAATCTTTAAAAATAATACGATATATTAATATTTATTTTTCTTAAACTTCTACTAGAATTTAATCCGTACTTGTTTTATATTTAGTAATAATAACTTTATAATTACTTCGACGACGTAAAAAGTAATAAGAAAGTATATATTAAAAGAAAAGTATTAAAAATAGTTATTAATAAACTTTAAATATATTAACTAAAACCTAGAAATAACTATTAAATATATTTACGATATTAATATTATAAATGGATTTTATAAGTTTCGTACTTAGAAAATTTATATTATAAATATTTAAAAGAAAAATCTTATTATAAATTCTTTTTTTTTCGGTTAAAATACTAATTTATTCCGTAAATATATTATAAAATTAAACTTAATAATTAAATTTTATAATAATCATTCGATTAATATACGAATTACGTTATATTTATTTAAAATAAATATTATTTCTTTGAATATAAACTACTAAACGTTAAACTTTAAAATTATAAAACTCTTTAATATATAAATTACGTCTCGTAGAAAATTGTAGAATAATACCGATAACGTTTTTAAAATTACTTTACGTAAATATTATAAAGAATTTTTAAAATCGAAAATTGATTTTTAATAATAGAAATATTTTAAAAAATAAAATAAAACTTTATTAAAAATAAGTATTATTACTTATTAAACTTAAAGTAAAAATATTAAATAATATAATAAAATCTATTAGATTAAATAAATAATAATAAATCGTTTACGTAAAACGAAAAAATAAAAAATAACGACGATTATTTATAAAAAACTAATAAATAAAAAAACCTTATAAGTTTTTAAACGAAATAAAAGTTAATATTTTCCGATTATTAAAGATATTTATTAAAATTAATTACTAAATACTTAATATTATAATAAATAATAGAATATAAAGGAATTTTATATTCTTAACTATCGTAAATAAGTATAAAATACTTTAGAAAAAAAAAATTATATTAACTATATAATGTAAAAAGATAGTTCGTTTTCTACGATAACGAATTAATTAATAAAGAAACTATATACTTTTAAGTTATAATTAAAGAACGTACTACTTTTATTATTTTTGATATTACTAATATAATTAAATATTAAATAATATTAAGAATATTTTAGTTAAAAGAATATAATCTTTAAATAAATTAAACTATTAACCGGATAAAATTAATAATAATTATTTATAATTTAAAATAATAAAAATAAACTATAGAAATAAATAATAATAAATAATTATTTTATATAAAAAAAATAAAAGCGAATTGCTTCGACGGTATTTTATTAAAATATTTAGTTTACGAAAAAATATTTCAATTAAAATTCGAGACGAAATTATCTTTATATAATAAATAAAACTACGAAATATTTTTAAAATTAAAGACGATATTAAAGTTTTATAAGATCTACGTACTAAATAAAACTAAATTATAAGTATTAAAGAAATATTTCGATAAAAACTTTAAGAAAGAATATATACGACTTTTAATATTACTCGTAAAATACTTTATATTTTTCGTACTATAGAAAAAAAAAACCTACGATTATATATAAATTATAAATAACTTAACGATATTATTATTAAGAATTAATATTCTTTACCGTTAATATTAAAACTATAAGATCGATTATACGAAACTAATTAATTTATAGTATTAAATATATTTAAAGTATATAACTTTATTTGTATTAAAGAAAGAAAAAAGTAAAAGATAACGTTTAAAATTCGATTTAAATATTATAAATACTTCGTTATATTTTTTAAACTTATTAACGTACTTACTATTTTTTAAAATATAATTAACTATATATTTTAATAGTTCTTCGATATTTTTATTATTATATATTTAAACGATATTTTTATTATTATATATTTAAATAATATCTTTATATATTTTAAAACGTTAAAAAAATATTAAAAATATATTTACTAAATATTATAAATATTATAAAACGTTAACTTATTAATTAATCTTAAGAAAAATATATTTTACATATAAAAAGTTAATTTCTTAAAATACATTATTATATTTTCGTTTATATAAATGTAAACATTTAAAATCGCCGTAGTTAAAAATTAACCGATATTAATGAATATTCGAAAAGTTAAAAGATTTTTAAGATTTTTTAATTTTTATAAATAGTTCATTAAAAATTATAAGTTAGTTATTAAACTTCTTACTGACCTTATTAAAAAAGAATTATAAACTTTTATATAAGAATTAAAATAATAAGAAGCCTTTAATATTTTAAAGAATAAAATATTAAAAGATCTTATATATATGAATTTAAATTTAATATAACTATTCGAAATCGAAATAAACGTATTTAATTACATTTTAAGAAGATAATTAAGATAAAGAAATAAAAAAAGACGATTATATTTAATAGTATTCTTTTTTAAAAAACTATATAGATTAAAGTTATACTATTTTATATACGATAAAGAACTTATAATTATTATTAAAATATTTAAAGAATAAAAACAATACTTTAATAAATCGACATATAAAATTATAGTTTATATAGATTATAAAAATCTTACTTATTTTACTACAACTAAAGAATTTAATAAAAAATAAATTTAATAGTCGGAAGAACTTTTAAAATTTAATTTCTAAATTATATACTATAAAAGATTAAAAAATAACAAAACAAACGTATTTAATAGAAAACTAAACTATTATTAAGAAATATTATTGAAATCGTACGTATTATTATTTTAAAAATCGGATAAAACGTTACGATAAAACTAACGAAACATTAATATTACTATAAAAATCGAAAATACAAATAATTAATATTATAAACTATTTTAAATTTATAAAAAAAAACTATTAACTAATATTAATATTTAGAAAAAAAAACGTATATATATATAAAAAAAAAATCTATATACTTTTAATACTTTAAGAAGAACTTATACGTTGATATTATAATAATATAGAATATAAATATTTAAAAGTAATAAAAATATTCTAAAGAATTAAACGACGTTATAATTACTTAAAACTCTTTACGAAAGTTAAAATATATATTAAAAATTATAATACGTATAATAAGATAAAAATTAGTAAATATAAACTATATAAAGTATTATAATTATTACTTATACTAGATAAATTATAAGAATTAATATCTTAAGATTTTATTATTAAATTACTTCCATTAAAAGAATTATTAATATAAATTAAATATGATAATATTTTCGTTATTATTAATAGATTTACTAAGTACGTTTATTTTTTATTATATAAAAAATTAAGTAATACGAAAAACTTTATATATACTTTTAACCGAATTATAGTCGTAAACTACGGATTATTTAAAGAAGTAATTTCGGATTGAAATAAACTTTTTACTTTGAAATTTTAATAATCTCCTATAATATATTTTAAAACTAAGTAAAAGATATCTATAGTTTATTATTTATAAACGGATAGATAAATAAAACGACTTAATTAAATATTAAAGTAATATTTACAATATTACGTTAATTATTAATAAGATAATTAAATTACATTTCTATTAATAGTATAGTTTATATATAATACGTTAATATTAAAATTAATAAAGTAAAACTTATTCTACGTTAATTATAAATTATAGTTAATATTTAACTATTTAATATTAAAAAAACTTAAGTTAGAAAAAGTTAAACTTACGGTAAAAGGTTTATAATTTCTATACTACTTTTTAAAGAAAAAACTTTCCTTTATTAAAACTAAAATAGTATTTTATTATAATAAGAAAAAAATAAAAGAATTATTTTTAAAAAAAGAAAATAAAATCTACCTACTTCGACGAAATATTAAAATTAAAAAATTAAACGATAAATTAAACTATAAAAAGTTAAAACCTTTTAAAATTAAAATTAAAATCTCGAATAATAATTACGAACTAAAACTACTACTCCGTATAAAAATATATCTTATTTTTTATATTTCTTTACTTAAACTTACTTTAAAAAGAATTATAATATAAGAAGAAAACCTCGATATCGACTTAAAATATAAATACGAAGTCGAATAAATACTAGATACGAAATAAGAAAAACGAATAGTAAAATATTTAATTAAATAGAAAAACTATAATGATAACGAAAACATATAGAAACTCTCTACAAACTTTTAAAATTACTAGGAACTAATATAGGAGTTTTACCGAAAAAATCCTAACCGATTTATTTTTCAGTATTATTAAATAAAATCGTAGCCTAATCTATTATATTTAAAGTACCGTTAACTTATACTTTAACTATCGTTTTAAATTCGCGTTACTTTTCTTCTTTTAATTCGTTTAAATAACGTAAACTTTTTTAGATTATTTCCTTCTCTTTTAAAGAAATAACGACTTTTTACTTTCGTAAGCGAATTAAACGCGCTAGACTTTTATTAAAACATTATTAAACTTATATTAACTTTAACTTTATATTCTTCTTTTCTTTCTCGATACGATGTTTTTTAGTAATAGAGTATAAAATTATAATATAACTTTTAATTTTACTAATTAAAATTAAAATTATAATAAAGATTTACTCGATAATAATACTACTTTAAAATTATTATAAGAGCGCCTTCGTCGTATATATTCCGAATGCTACAAATAACTTTCTATTATTTTATACTTCCTATTATAAGAATCGTATTATAAGTAAGTTATTATTTTAATACCTTTTACTTTAATTAAGGCGTAAAAATTATAATACTGTTCCGTTTTTTTTAATTTCAGTTTCTTTATACGACCCGATATAATATTAACATTACATATAAATAAAAAAGAAAGTTTTAAAATTTACTAAGTAAACGACGCTTAAATATTTAATACGTTAAATCTCTAAAACATCGACCTTAAAAAAAGGACATCGTATTACAGTTATAATACCGGCCGCCCTTTAAGCATTAGGCTTAGCGGTTTAGTAAAGTAGAATTACAAGTCATAAGTAAATAAAATAAGTAAGATTATTATTAAATACAGACTATCATTAGTAATCTAAAATTACTAAAAGCGACGGGATTACGAAAGTAATCCTCGTAAGTTAAGTAATTTAAGGAAATTAATCGTTTATATAAAACTATACTTATTACTATAATAAGTTAGGGCTTATTACTTAGGTTAGCACGCAAGTAGTTAAAACTAACTACATAGGAGTCTATATAAATTAAAGTATAACGTTCAAGTTAAGATATTAGGTAATATAATAGTAAGAACTTATGTTCTAACTAAAATATCTATTTACTAAACCTGCCTTATATAAGGTTAGGTTTAACGCTTTACGTATTAAATAAGTTTAAGTACTCCTTAAGGAAATACTTAAAATATTATAATATATTTTTATTTAAATAAAAAGAAAAACAACGCCTTAATTATTTAATTTAACGAAATCTCTACCTTACTTATTTTATATTATATTTCCTTCTTTCTATTAATTTTATAACTCTTTATTAAAGCTTATTAATTAATAATCGAGCTTAATTTTTTTCTTTTTATTTTTATATTTATCAAAGCTATTCTTCGGAAAGTTACGTTTTACTATTAAAATAGGAATACTAGAAATTAATATCGTAGAATTAATATTTCTTACCGATAGTTTCGGTTTTAGTTTAAGTATTTATTTAACTATAAAGATAACTTCGTTAATATTTTTTTGAAAAGTATAGATTTCGGCCTTTATTTTATTAAAACGTACTATTATTCTATTAATATTTTTAACTATATTGTATATTTTATCTATAATTTTAACTTATATTTATAAACCTTATATGTTATTATCGTAGGTTAAGTTAAATTTCGTAACTTTTTTATTAAAATAAATAACGTTCTCGTTAATTATTTTAATTGTACCGTCGAATCTTACTAGGTACTTCTTTAAAAAACTCTTTTAATCGTTAAAATCTTTTTCGAAACGTTTAACTTTATTTTCTATATTCTTAACTTTCTTTTCGATAGAAATTACTTTATTTTATAGTACTTTAATTATTTTTATTATATTAATAATTATATACTCTATTATTATATTATAACCAGTATTCGGCTATATTACTATTATATTAAAAATAACTTAAATCGGAATAATTTAAACGAAATTTAAACGTCCTAACTTAATTAATATTTTACTAATCTTTTCGTTAAAACTATATTTTACGTTGTAGTATCGAAATACGAAAACCGTCGCTTTAATAAGGAAATATTAATCGTAAACTTTATTTTCGTAGTAAATAATTATAACTTTAACGAAACTATTTTTAATACGACGGACTATATTATTTTAAATATACGTTTTACTCGAAATATATATTTTTTATAGAAAAAATTAATTTCGCTAAAAACGTAATTAAATAAAATAGTATTATCATTAATCTTAATATATACTTCTTTTACGACGTCTTTTTTATCGTAAAATTTTTCTTTACCGTTAGTTTTTCTCTTTAACTTAGCTTTTAAATCGTACGACTTAAACTTATTAACGTTCTTATTATTAATCGTAAGACGGTTTAATTTTAAACTACGTTTATTTATTCCGTTATTTTCGTTAATATTATTTTCGTTTTCGTTATCGTTTTTATCCTTTTCTTCGTCTTTATTATCGTCTTTATTATTATTTTTAACGTCGTTATTATTAGTATTAATACTTCGAAATTATAATATATTATTAACTTTATAAATATTAACTTTTTTAAATAATCGCGTAAAATTATTCGAGACGTTATTAATTTCGATAGTAAGGTGTTTTTCTATAACGGTTTAAATTACCGTTATATCGTTAATTAAAAATTTAATTTCTAATTTCTTTAGTACAATATTATTAACTAGTTTATTAATAAAATTAAATTTCTATTCGCGTTAAAAAGTAAAGAATCTTTAAATCTATCTCGCTTTTAAAATTTAAGAAAGAATATTATTGTATAAACTCGTATTATATTATTTAAAAACTTTAACGATTAATTAATTATATTTAAAAGCGTAAATCGTAATCTTTTCATCTTTCTTTTATTTATTTTATAAAGAAATAAGTTAGATAAAATCTTCGTTCTCTTTGGTAAAAATATTAAACTAATTATTAACTATAACGTAATCTTTATTTATTACTATATAAGTAATAACAGTATTAAAATTTACTATCGTTATTATTCTTCGTAAAGTAATATATTTAAAATTAACGATAACGTTATTAACTTTATATTTACTATTTTTAGTTTATAAATAATTAAAGATAACTTATAAGTTCGTATATAGTTTATATCGGAAGTTAATATTAAACTTTTTATTTATAATTTAATAAAGTCAAATTAAATTATCTATTTTCTCGTTATATTATTTAATTTTATCGATATTCGTAGTATACCGTAAAGTATCTTCAAAAGTAATAGTAAAAATTAGTTCGTTAAATTTATTAATTAGTTACTTTTTTTAAATTTCTTTCGGTTTTTCTTTAATAAAAGTAACTATAATGATTTCTATAATTTCTTTAGTTTTTATTCGTTTATTAATTTCGTTTAATAATTTTATTACTATTATTTATTTTTTACGGTTCTTAACGGTATCGATTTTCTTTTATAAGTTTTTAAATTTCCCTATATTATCTTTAAATTCTTCGATGAACCTATTGTATTCTTCGTTTAACTTATTTAATTCGACGTACATCTATAAGAAGGACGTTAAGAAGGTAGCACCTAGCCCGTTCATATAGGAAGAAGGTTTGGGCTACGATGGCCTAAGCCCGGGCAGGGTACCTGACTGAGCACATGCCTAGGCACGTGCGGAATGCCGTGACTAGCTGGGCCCTTTTTAGAGCCCGAGGCCCGTATAGGCTTTTTTTAAGGCCGTTTATCGGGCGTTCGAAGAATAACTAGCAAGTTAAAATTTTATAATTAAAAATATACTACCCTTTATATTATATTTCCCTTCTTTACCTTATAAATATACCGATTTTTTTATAAGTTTTAACTTTTATTTCTTAAAGATAAGTAAGTTAAGGAGATAACGTTAAAGAAAAAAACTTCTGCTATCGTCGAATTATTAACGGAAGTTAGACCTTCTTAAAGGGCGAGCGGCTTGTTTATACTTTAATAAGAATTTAAGGCTTTTAAAAGAAGTTCTTTACGGTTAAAATTATTAAAAGAACGAGTTAAAAGGGATATTTTAAATAGTTAAAACGTAACGGCGAAAACGATCGATTAATTACTAGTTTAAGGTTAAACGTATAGTTAAAAGATAGTTAATATAATAATTATTTAAATTATTATTTAAATTTAAATTTAACGAGTGTTTATTTTTATTTTAATTTACGTAGAAAAACGACTTTCTTTTTATAATTATAAGAAGTTAAAATAAAAAATTATTATAGTAGAAATTAAAAATTAATTTCGAATTATTAACGAAAATAATAAGCTTTAATTTACGACTTTAAATAAGATTAAAATTTATTAAGCCGTTTTTAAGATATTTTTAAAGTTTTAATTAAAATAAAAGTAATAGAAGTTACGTTTAAAATCTTAATAATTATCGAGAATAGTCGATTAAATTTTTTTTTTAAGTTCGTTTATAAAGAATATTTAAATTTTACTATATATAAATACGAAATCTTTAAAAAATTATATATTTTCTGTTAAAAATATAATTAAATTCCGATAAACTATTAATAAACTTAAGATTTTTTATATTATAAACTAAGTTACGATCTAGTAAATAATAATAAACTTACGTAAACTTATTAACGAAAATTACGTTTTAAAGTTTAAAACGTTTTTATAATAACTAATATTTTTCTTTAAAACGTTTAATATATAACTATTAAAACTTATAACTAATAAAGGATTTTTTAAAAATAAAATCTTCGTAAGAAATAAACTTACGAAAATACTTTTAATAATAAAACGTTTTTTAATAATTAAAGAAATAATTCGAATTATTAACTTTAAAATATATTAAATTAATATAAAAAAAATAAAAAATTCTAAAGTAATAAATTATAATATAAATAAAAATAAAATAACTAAAAAACTAACGGGTAAAATAAAAAAAAAAATTTTTAAAAGTTAAAACTTTTAAAAGAAAAATTAAAACTACTAAGTATTTATTATAATTACTAATAATTTAATTATTACGTTAATAACTACTTAAATTAATAATAAACCTACGTATAAAATATAATAACGGAAATAAAACGAGAAATCGTCGAACTAAACGATTTAAACGAAGAAAACGTAACAGTAATAAGAAAAATTAAAGGTTAAAAATAAATATTCTTAAACTTTTAATTATAAAAATAAGAAAAATAATAAACTTAATGATATTTTACTAAGTAATAATCGAGTTTTTTTTAAATAATAAAACAATTATATTAATAAACGTAAATATAAATATAAAGATATTAATTAATACAATCGATAAAAAAACCATTAAGAAAAAAAGTTTAAAACGAATTTTCTATTTTTTCTTATTTTTTTTAAACGTTGATAATTAAATAATTAAATACTACGGAGTTTACTTAATAATAGTAAAAATAAAAGATATTTACGGTTAATTTAAAACTATAAAATAAATTTTCTACGTTATTAATAAACTTAAAATATCGTCGAAACTTTTTCTTTCTTATAAAAGTTTAAACTTTAAAAGTATTATTATCGATACCGTTCGTAAAAACTAAAATTTCGATCTTTTTAAAACGAAAGACCTTAAAATATAAGCCCGTCGAATAATTGATAGTTAACTTATATATATCGTTAACTTAACTTAAATAAAATTAACTTCTTAAAAGAGTTTAATTTTATTTATCGACGATAAAAAAAATATAACTAACGCTTTATTCGAAAACTTATCGGAATATTTTTAAGAATATATTAACGTTTTCGACGTAAAATTAACTAAATAAATACTTATAATCGAAGAAATAAAATACATTATCGACTTATTTGAAAGAAAATAATTATTTTTCGAACTAATTTACTTAACGTTTTAATTATAAACCGAAGAACTAGTTAAATATTTAAAAGAAAACTTAGTAATAAAAAGAATTTAATATAGTATTAATTTAACTAACTTTTCGATTTTATTTATCTTTAAAAAAAATAGTAATTTCCGACTATATATAAATTACTAGAACTTTAACTTAATAACGATTAAGAATCGATATTCTTTACTATTAATTAAAGAACTATTAAACCGTTTAT
The DNA here is from genome assembly GCA_030052745.1 of Pleurostoma richardsiae. Classification (NCBI taxonomy): domain Eukaryota; kingdom Fungi; phylum Ascomycota; class Sordariomycetes; order Calosphaeriales; family Pleurostomataceae; genus Pleurostoma; species Pleurostoma richardsiae. Next base: position 62,340 of record JANBVO010000033.1, read on the forward strand.
AAGGATCAAAATATTACTTTAAAATCGACTTTAAAGAAACTTACTACCGAATACGAATTAAAAAGAACGACTATTAAAAAACTACTTTCTAAACGAAATACAGGTTATTTGAATATATTATAATACCGTTTAAGTTAACGAACGTTCTTATTACGTTCTAAGTTTATATATATAAGGTTTTAATTAGTTTATTAAATATAATTTATATCGTTTATTTTGATAATATTATAGTCTTCGTTAATACTTACGAAAAATACGAAAAGCGTTTCTAAAAAGTATTCAAACGGTTATAAAAGGCTAGTTTATACGTTAAGTAATTTAAGTATAAATTCTTTAAAGATCGTATAGAATTCTTTAAATTTACTATATTAATAAAAAGAGTCGAAATAAACTTTAAGAAAATAATAGTTATTTAAAAATAACTTACGTTAGAAAACGTACGAGATATTTAAATATTCTTAAGCTTTATTAATTTCTACCGGCGATTTATTTTTAAGTATTTTAAAATCGTAACTTCTTTAATAAACTTATTGAAGATACGAACTAGTAATTTAATATTCGAGTAGTTAGTTAAAGTAAATAAAGCCTTTTAAAACTTTAAAAAAGCTTTTATAACGGTTACGGTTTTACGGTATTAAAACCTTTTTAAGAAAACGATTGTTAAAACCGATACTTTAAATAGAACGATTTTTAGAATTTTATTTTAATAAGTAAATAATATATAATAATTTATCGTTTATTACTTACGGAAGTTTATTAAGACGGAAATACGTTAATATATCGATTAGTAAAAGTTATTAATTATTATAAAAAACTTTAAACATTAGAAATATTATTTAAAAAGTACGGTTAACTAGTTTATAATCTTTACGGATTATTAAGCTTTTAAAAGCGTTTTTGGTTTCTTAACGAAGGATTTTCGAAGACGTTTTATAAAATAAATATACTAGTTATTAACGTTTAACTTCGACTTAATATATTAATTTAGTAAAATAAACCTAATTAATGATTTATTTAAGAGATTAGATTATATAAAAAGAAAGATCTTATATAAAGATATTTTACTTTCGTTAAAAACGAAATTATAACTTAATAAAAAGTTATTAAAATAATAAGAAACTAGTTTCGAAGTTATTAAACTTTAATAACCGACGAAAAAATTAAATAAAAGTTTTAAAAGTTAAACCGTAAAACTAAAAAAACATTAATCCTTTAAAACCGTAACTAAACTTAGTACTTAAAATAAATTATAATCGTCGATTAAACGTAAACGAATATTTTTTAATTTAAAAATAAAGCGCGTTTTAACGTTCAGAAACGTTAAAAATAACTTACTTTTTAAGAACTCGTATAAAGTTATACGAAGAATAATCGTAATAATTACCCGATTCTAAAAAAGGGTAATTTTTAAAATTACTAAACTAAAAGGCCTTTTAATGAAAACTTAACGGACAATCGTTTCGAATAATATATAAAAACTATTTAAAATTAAAACGTTTAAAATACTCTTACGTTACGTAATAAATATATTAATATGAAGCGAAACGGTATAAATATTCGAGTTAAATACGAAACTATACGATACGATTAAGAAGTTATAAAACTAAGATCTATAAGTTATTAAATTAAAAGTAAACGTTTAAAAACGAACCGAAGTAAAAAATAAATATATAGTAAATAAAGAAAACGTTTTTTAATTTAAAAATCGTTTAATTATTTTAACTTAAAAAAGTTTACGGTAAGAGATTTTACGATTATATTATAATTACTCGAAAGTAAAATATATAAGCTTTAATAAAACTATTAAACTTATTACTTATAAGTTCTACTAGGAAAACCTTACGGTAAATATTCGTAAATACGTTACTTTCTATTAAACTTATTAAAAGATTAAAAGATTAAAATATAAACCGTACGAAAAGTTTTAATTTTTATTTATATTAAAATATTCCTTTTAAAAGATTAATTTCAACTTTATTACCGGCTTTTTAAATAATATAATTAGAAATAAAACGAAGTACGATATAATTTTCGTAATAATAAATCGTTATATTAAATTCGCGATATTTATACTAACTTAAAAATTATTAAACGTAGTTAAAATAATTAAATTACTTTATAAACATATAAAAGTTTAATTTGAAACTTTTAAAAATATTATAAACGATAAAAATTACTTCTTTATAAATAAATTTTAAAAAAAATATATTGAAATAAGAAAAATAAAAAACCAAATATCTACCGCTTATTATTTATAAATTAACGAATAAATGAAATATACTTATTAAACGTTAAAATAGTATTTTAAAACTTATTACGTTAAAAACTTTTAATAGTAAATTAAAGTCTTTTAAAATACCGAATTCGTATATAATAATAATATTTATTTAACGATCGAAACGAGTTTATTTTACGTATTATACGGATATTACCTTAAAATAGTAAAATAAGTATAAAAACGGGACTCGTTATAAGTTTAAAACGTTATCAAACGTTTAACGAATATAAAAAAATCTCGCTAATAAATAACTAAATATTAAGTAAAAACGGTACGAACTTAAAAAAAATACTACGATACTTAATATTAACTGATAAAATTTTAAGTCGGTTAAATAGTAAATTTATCTATACGAAACTTACGATTTAAAAACGATTCGAAGTTAATTCCGACTTATATTAAAATTAAAATTATTAAACGTATCGGTATTTAAACTTATTAAATAATACCTCCTATAATATATTCTTACGTTTATAACGTTTTCCTAGTTTCTTTATTCGAATCGTAAAATAAACAAATAAAAAAAAAAAGCTATATCGTTTTTAAAATTCGAAGATAAAGAAAAAAAATAAGAAGTAAAAGAGATAATAACTTATAAAGAAAAAAAACCAACGACTCGTTTCTTAATTAAGTAAAAAAGTTAGTCGGTAAAATATAATATTTAAGAACTTTAAAAATACTTCAAAAACGCTTTAACTTTATTATATAAATACGATAAGAAAACCGAAAAGTATTACCGTAAATAAGACAATTATTAATAAATAACTATAGAAAAAGAAAGAATAATAGCTTTTAAAATATTAAATTCTTAAGAAAAAAATATAAATATTTACTTTTAAAAAGCCTTTATAAAGATTAATTACTAACTAATTAACGAACGAATTAGGTATAAAAAATCATTATTAACTCTATTATTAGGTAGCGATAAATTATTTCGTAGTAATTTCTTTATTAAAGTAATACGCCGATTAATTATAATAAGAAGATTAAGGAAAATTCGAACCGTAGCTGGTTTACTTATTAAGAGTTTTTTTAAAGCTCGTACTCGTTTAATAAACTTATATAACGTACTTAATTATTTTTTACTAATATATTACGTAATAATAGAAAAAACAACTTAAAAATTCCGTTAATATTCCTATAAAAAAAGTTAATTCGGACGTAAGTCGTTATTAAACTAATAAAAGTTTAAAAGTTCAAAAAGTTTATAGAAAGAAATAACAGAAATAAAACCTTTTAAAAAACCTTAACGCGTCGTACTTATTACTATAATAAAATAGTAAAGTAGATAAAGAAATTAAAATAAATATATACTAAGTATTCGAAACGTTTAATAAGTAAATTCTACTTAAATTCTTAACTTACGTATACCGGTCGAACGTTCGAAATTAATTTCCCAATTAAATTTACGTCGATAAAATTACGAAAAATATAATACTAAAGTAATATTACTTAAACAGTAAAAAACTAATATATTATTAATAATTCGTTAAGTATCGTTTATTCTCGTCGGTTTTTATTTTTATAAATAGTATAATTCGAAGTTAACGCCTTCGTAAATTAAAAACTAATTTTACGAAGAACTTTTAAGTTTTTTCTGATTAAAATCGTCGTATTATAGTTAACGATTTTATTACTTTTTATACGGTTAATATAAATAAAAATTATCGTAAACTCGATATTTTAAATAATTTAAATTATTCTTTTATATTCTTTAAGAATTTAAATACTATTAGTAAATAATCGATAACGAACTGAAGGTTATATATAAGTTTATACTATACGTTATTATTCTTATAAGTATAATAACGAGCTTTAAAGTTATTCGTAAAGTAAAAATCGATAACTTTTAAGTTTTTATAATGTATATTAATATAATTAACGTAAAGGAATTATAAAACGTTAACCGAACATTTATTCTAGTACTTAAAATATTATAGGAAGATAGTACTTTATATAGATTAAAAAGTTCGACTATTCCTTTCTACTTAACTTCGTTAAAGAAAAGATAAATTATAAGAACTTCGGCGCGATTTATTTTATAGTTATTCGACGAAACGGAAAAATAAATTAAAAGGAGAAAAATTAAAGAAAAAAAAATTTATAAAAAGATAAAAAAGCTTTACGGCTATTTTTATACTTTAATTAACTTTTAAAAAAACTTCGAAAACGAAATTCTAATTAAACAAAAAAAAAGAAAATTAAAGAAGAAAATAAAAATCGACGAATTTAATTACCTAAATAAATAAACTTTTAAAGATATTAACGACAAACTTAACTTTAAATAAAGAAAGTCCTTACGAAAACGAAAAGTTATAAAAAAATCCTTACGAAAACGAAAAACTATAAAATATTACAGCGTAAAACGAAGAAGAAAACTATACGTTATTATAAGTTAATATTAAAGCCGAATAATTATAAAAAAACTCCCGAGTTACGAATAACGAGATAATTAACTATATAATTTAAAATTAAATCGTAAACGAATACTAATAATAAAATAAACTACTACTCTTTTTCCTTACTAACATAAAAGTTTTTTAATGAAAATAACTAACGAAAAGATCGCTACCTAGAAACCTTTATTAAACGTTAAAAGCTAACGTTCCTAAAAGGAAAGATAATATAAGAGAGACGTTAAAAAAGTAATACCTAACCTATTTATATAAGAAAAAAGCCTAAACTACGATAACCTAAGTCCAAACAAAGTACCTAATTAAGTACATACCTAAGCACGTGCGGAATGCCGTGATTGGCCGGGCCCTTTTTAAGGCCCGGGGCTCGTATAAGCTCTTTTTAAGACCGTTCGCCGGGCGTTTGGAGAATAACTGGTAAGTTGAAGTTTTACAACTAAGAATATACTACCCTTTGTGTTATATCTCTCTTCTTTACTTTATAAATATACCGATTCCCTTATAATATTTTCTTAAAGTAATAACGTAAATTCTCGGGATTTTAAAAATTAATAAGAACTTATAGAAGATTTCTTATATATAAGTTCTAATTTATATACTACGTCGAATTTTATTATACTTAATAAACGCGATAGTAAAGTTAACGGGCGTATTATTAGAGAGGTTTTTTACGTTTTTAAGTATAATACTTATTAAGCGTATTATTAAATTTAATAGATACGTCGTTACCGTTTAAAAAATACTAGGTTTTTCGGGAAAAATAGTTTTAACTAAGTTATTAAAAGGAAAAATTTATAAAGATATTAGGATTTTAAAATAAAGAAATTATCGGGTTAGTTTATTTTTTTAAATAAGTATTAGATATCAGATGAAAAAATAAAAAGTCTTACGATTTTAGTTTAATAAATAAAAGATTATTTACGAAGAACGTTTTATTTATTTTTCGTTTTATTTAATTTTACTATTATTTAAGTTAATAAAGAGAAAATAATAGAGAAAAATTAACGATCGTTAGTAAATAATTTAGTTATTTGTACTATTTCTTTTATATTAAAAGAAAAACGTAGTAGTTTCTTGGTATATTTAATTAATCTTTTTAATACAGTTAATATATAAAAAAACGATCTCGATATTTAACTTTAAGATCTTATTAATGAGTTTATATTCGAAACGAGTAATATTTTTAGCTTTATATTTTTTATCTTAGTTGATAATAAAATTAATCGCGTTATAATTCTTAACGATTTTTATATTATAATATAATAAAACAGCTTTAGTTTTTTAAATATTATCTTTTATTTTTTTACTTTTTTATTTAACGAAGTATTATACTATAAAGTTGTTGTTTTTTTAAGTAATTTTAGTTTTTACGATTTTATTTATTATACGATTATCCGTACTATTTATAGCGACTTCTAGTAATTTTCTACGGCTTTAATTAAAAAGATCTTTCTTTTACTTTAACTTATAAAGATAAACTACTAAAATAATAAAGTAAACTTATTAGTATATAAGGAAATTTAGTTTGTATATTAATAAACTTTTTTTATTTATTACTTTAAAAAAGCCAGTACGTTAGTTAAACTATTTAGTACGAAGTTTATTAAATAAATTATAACTTTTACTTAAATAAAAATAAACTATATTTTTAATTTCGTAAAAAATAAAACTATACTTATTATCATATTATTATTTAACAATAGTTACGGTAATATTTATTAAAACTATAGTTTTTTATTAATAATTAGTACGTATTACTTTAAAAACGTTTTTATTAACTAATTTATTATATAGTTTAACGAATATATTTAATATTATTTTATGTTTAAAATTATAAACTAACTCGTTTAGTAATCGGTTAATCGTAACGGTTATAACGTTATTAATATAATATTAAAACGTTAATAGTAAATTATATTATAATACGTTTAAGTTTATTACGATATAATAATAAATAGTTATTTTTACTATTTAATTTATACGTTCTAATTACTTATCCGTTTAAAGGTAATATATTTTAAAAAAGAAAATTTTAACGTTAAAAATAGTAAATATAGTTCATTATATTTTGAAAATAAACTTCGAGTTTTTATTTAAAATAATATACTTTAATATATTTTAATTAATTATTTTTAACGTTTTAATAATTATAATTACTTAGTTTTTCGTTTTATATATCGAGTAGTTTATTATAAATAACGTTTTCTTATTAAATTTATATATTATTATATAGATCGTATTTAAAACGTAGTATCTTAATAATATTTAAAAAATATTTTTTACTTATATTTTTAATAACTACGTTATAAAGTTTATTATTATCGTATAAAATAATTATAACGGAACTTTAATTAACGTTATTTTTCTTAGTAGTAAACTTTTATTTATTTAATTCTAATAGTAAATTTCGTAAAATTATATTTATTTACGGACTTTTTAAAATTTCTTATTAAATATAACGTTATTAAAGTTAATTATTATCTTATTAATATTAAAGTAATATTTATAGTTATAAACTAGCTTAAAGAACTTTAGAACGTAGTTTATAAAAATATAAAATCTTCTTCTACTAAAGTAATTAATATAATAAAAAAGATTATCTATTATTTCGAACGGTCTGTACGGAAGGGAAAGTTTTTTTCGTCGTTTTTATTTCGAAATATTAAACTTAAAGTCTAGTTCGTTCGTTTTAATATAGTTAACGTAATTTTAAAATCTCTAAATAATTTTTCTATATTTTTTATTCTTATAATATTTATTAATAATACGGCTTTTAAAATCGAAATGTAAAATCGGTTCGATCGACGTTTTTTCTACGTATAACGCGAAATTATTACTTTTAATCTACATATTAGTTATAATATTATTTAATTCGTTAATTTTATTATCTTATAATTTATTTAAGTTTTTTACGAACGTTAGTAGTTTAAATAATATATTAAGAACGATATTTAATTTATTAAAAATATAAAAGATTCGTAAGTTAAACTATAATAAATAATTAATTACAGCTTAAGTCGAGAAATCGCTGTTGTGGCCGCCGAATTTGGCTGGCGCATGTCGCCAATTTCAGCGGCGTTGACAGTGAGGCGCATTAGTCACTGTCATGTACTTAGTACCACTTCTCCGACCCCTGTACGGCTTGACCCCTCCACCCAGCTGGTCGACAGCCGCCGCCCCACCCATGTTCCAAGCGCAAGGCTTGGGGCATTCTGTTTCTTAAGGACATGTTTCCAGCATCCCGGATTCAGGACCTGACCTCCATTTTCGGCTCCCCAGTCTCAGCATGGTACAAAATGGCGGTTTTCGCACATTTCGCGCTCTCCGACTCTGCACTAGAGTCGGAGGGCTTCGCATTCAGCTTCATCTGAAGACATGGCTCCACGGGCCCCCGCACGACCGCTCCCAAACGCTCTCAAGCGTCGCGACGCGGATTTCATCCAACGCTTCACGCAGCAAGAATCGGACAGTCGAATTGCAAAAAGGCCAAAGGCCCTCACAGCCGCCCAGCACGCCGCCCTCCGCGAGCAGCTCAAGGACGTTCAATTCCTCAAGCCAGACTATGCCGACAACACCAAGACCAACATTGCGGGCATGCTACGAAAATGGAAGAGGTAAATGGGCCGTTCTCTCGGTCAACCAGCACCGTGGCTAACTGACATGGAGATACTGCGTATCCGCCGAGCTGACAGGGACTTGGGAAGAGGTCATCAACAGAGCAGACCGAGCAATGGCGATGGATTTCCTCCTCCATTTGTGTGAAGCATACAGGATCAAGTCTTGGGGCACATCATGGGAATATTTTCGCCAATACAAGCAGTTGTACGCCAGCGCCACAGGTCGCTACATGGACAGGAATGACAGCAGAGAAGTTCTCAAGGTAAGTCTCGTCTCAACTTCTGGTTCTATGATGCGAATGCTGACGGACCGTGCAAGTGGCACGATGCGACCTTAGTCCCTCGCTTTGGTCTCCAGGCGCCCAACAGCGGCGGAAAGGACGTCGCCGACTCCGGCGATCTGCTAGCCCTCCTGATCTTCAATATTGCCTACGATACCAGCATCGTCTCTTGGGAGGGACACCGCATATACCTATCGGGGTGCTACGTCGGCCTTGCTTGCACGGGGGCTCGCGCGGCCGAGTTCGTGGACGGCGAGAAAAAGAACCCCAAGGACGGGTGTTTGGAAGAGCTTTTCGGCCCAAGAGCTATCGAGGGGTCCTCCGCCGGCAAAGACAAAGACTGTGCGCTAGATGACAATTCCAGGGTGCTGGAAGAGATACTCTCGCAAGAGACCGTTGGCCGCGGACGTCCAAAGTGTCTTTGTTACGAAGACATCTTGCTGATGGTCGTGCGCCACCCGGACACCGGCGAGGACGTCTTGGCAATGTCCATCAAGTTCATCCACCACAAGGGGGCAGACAACAAGCCCAAGCCGTAGGTACTCCCCAGTTCTCCTAAATGGTCTTGGGCTTAAACGATCTGTAATTAGGACCGTCTTCTTCTTCACGCTTACCAGGAGGGTGATCTTCTGTCTTATCACCGTCATCGTCAGTCTTGCAGTGTACGACGGCGCGTTCGCGGCGCCGAGTTTGACCAGTGTCAGTCGAGTGTTTCAAGTGAAGAATCGCGGCCCAGTCAAGTGCACGCCGCTCCGGTGGAAGAAGGAATGGCTCAAGAGGCCTGTTTTCCGCCGATTCGACGGCTCCATCATCTCAGCGAGTGCAGGTGCGGCAGAGCACACACAGAGCGGGACAAGCGGGAGTCAAGACACCCATTCAGAAGATCGACCTCCTCGATATGAATCTCCAGATGGACCTCCTCCATATGAACTTCCTCCAGATGAGCCTCCTCCATATGAACCTCCTCCATATGAACCCCTCCCATACCACAAACTGAGAGACGACATGGAGCGACAATCGCTAGACTATGGATGTGAGAGGCCGATTGAGCCCAAGGCCTGGCGTAGAGGAGCAGGAAATGTGGCCAACGGTATGTCTTTCCATGCCCTGAGAGTTGCGCTTATCCTAAGAGTGAACAGGCAAGGCGTCTGACGCTGTCCGCGATCAGATGATGCGCCACGATCCGAAGTGGGCCACGTTCAACAGCGCATATATCAACGAGAAGGTCCAGTTCCACCTGCAGAACGCAGTGCTGGATGAGCCGACCGAAGACAGCCTGATCGGAATGCTTTCGCACATAGGCCTCATGCGCGACCCCCGCGCGCGCAAGGATATGGTCCCTGATGAGGTCTGGGCCGAATTGCCCCCCGACCCGGAGATCCTCGCGCTGGAGGCGGAGAGAGCACAGCTCAAAGGCGGTCAATACCGGATTACAGGCACGGAGCACGAGGACCGGATTCGAGAGCTTACTAAGTTGATTGCCCAAAAGAAGGCAAAGCGCGCCAAGGACTTTCGGCGGGGGTACCGGGAGGATTATTTCCACAACCGCCCGACCTGGGAGATTGAGGCGCAGGCCAATGGGGAGGAGGAGCTGGAGTACGTCGAGCCGGCCATCGACCTGTCTATCCCGGAGCGTGCCGAGCTCGCCAAGATCCTGTGCAACCAGCCGGAAGACTTGAGCTCCACCGCGCTCCTTGCACTCCGCATCCGGGCGGGCGAGCTCATGTCTATCCTGTGTGGCAAGCGAGAGACCATCAAACGGGAACGCATTCGGCAAAGAGCGCCCACCGATGTTATGGTGAAGGAGGAGTCTCCCGGCCCAGACACGTTTCCGCTCTTGATGCAGAGAACGCAATGCCCGCGCTGCATCGGGGATGAGAGCCTATCCTACGAAGAGAGGACTTTCCAATACTGTCGGCCTGCTGTGATGTACGACCACTTCGACAGGGCACATGCGAGGCATATGGGCGATGCGAAGCAGATAGTGTGCAACCACCCCAAGTGTCAGGGGGGGGCGTTGAAGTTCAAGCACTTGAACCACTTTAAGAACCACGTAGAGACGATTCACGGCGTCAAATTGAGGGCCTAAATGTATTTACCTTAGACTTTAACCTTCATCCTAGACAACAAACCTGAATGAATTTCCTTCATCCACTTGACCAACCCTATAACGATTTGGGCACATTGAGGGCGTGCTCTACCTTGATGCCTACGTCCTGAGAAAGAACGAAGCAGGGAAGGTACGGTACCGAGATTCATGCCACCCCCAAGACGCAGTGCCTATCATGTCCGAAAAGTCCACCAGCATACTGTTCTTCCAATTTCGACCGTGTGGTGATGACGCGGCGCAGAATCCGGCAAGGTACATGAACTTGAGGAAGGCTTCAACTTTGGCCGGGTCATTGGGGCCGTCCTCAATATACTCATAAACGATGGCAATGTACTCCTTGCCCCTCTCTATGTGACGTGCAACCTTCTCGACCGCAACAGGTTGTGGCCGCAGTCTTGGTGGAATCCTGGGAAGAATCTTGTCTGTGTTGAACTTGAGCCAGCCATAGCACTTTGTAATAGGCGGAATTGACGTGAGGGAAACCAGTCGGTCCAGTTCTTGTAGTTCTGGGCTTGGCGGATTCAGCCGATTTTCTTGAGCAAAGCGGAAAAGGTTGTCCCGCGCGTCTTCATAGGTCTTCGGGTCGGGGAAGAGTAGGACTGGTCTGGAACCGCCCTCTTTGTTGGCCTCCTCCACGGCGGCTTGCATCATCTGGAGGTGCGCGACATTTTGGCATTCCCGCTGCACAGCGAAGTTATCGGGTTCGTCTACCGGCGGCTCAGCGATCCAAAACTGGGCAAGCGATCAGATGTAAGCGTGCTGCCGGCTTCTAGGGACTTGACCAGGACACAGAGACCAGGGCGGCCGAGAACTGACCAACTTGAGGGCAAATGGTCCCTCGTCCCCGAAATTGACGCGCCACACCCAACCGTCCAGTCCGCTGCCGAGGACTTTCGCGTCCTTCCACGCAATCGACCCTATGTCAAATGGGCACTTTCGGAGTCTTGGCCTGCCAAAGTCGGATAGTTTGCAACCAGCAGGACCGTCCATAAGGGTTTCGTCAAGGAATGGCCTCGACTGTAGTCGCAGCTGCTTGAGACTGGGTCCAAAATAAGGCCATTGCCGCTGGGAGGCTGATGTCTTTTCTGAGAGAGGCATGGTCAAGGTAGACTAGACAGATGATGAGAGGCGATTGCTTGTGTATCAAGGAGAGAAGTTGCGTTTTGTGTGTCTCTCTTCGCTGGTTGGCCGAGCAACAAAAGTGGTCTCAGGCGACAAGCATATCATGTGATGTCGCGCATCACTACTTCTGCCCCGCGTCAACGTGGACGTGACGCGGGCGGCAACATCGTGGGCTCGTGGCATAGTCTACACCGGTTGAGCTGGGCAATTGTGACTCACATTATGAGTCAAGCGATGGCGACGGTCTCGGACCGCTAATGCAGAAGGCTCCCGTCCGCAAGCGCCAGGCAGCGACGCGGATAAGCGAGGCGATGTGTTAGGGGGAACCGATACTGCCTCGCCATTGACAGACAGAAGTGTTAGAGCGAGAAACCCATAAATACCATCTGATCAACCCATGTCCTGGAGCAGGGAGGTTCATCCGCATCACAATATGCCTACCCTCCTCGAGGTCCTTTCAAGGGCTAATCCCGACGTCGACAGTCGTGCTGTTCGGGGTGGACTTAATACGGCAACCAATGAGGACAACTACCCCGCTACTTGGTACGGTTGGAGCGAGTTCAACTACGACACCTTAACAACCATCTTCTCTCGGCAACTACACCAACAGTACCGTAGTGGCCCGGCATCGGTGCCGGATGCCGTTCCACTTGACCTGCGCATCTGCAACGAGGCGACGCTAGAATTGGCACTGCACCGCTTCGTCGTGCCCCCGGTCAACCACAGCTTGTTCCATCAGTCGGGCGACCCTCATCTCGGCCCGGGCGCGCGTTGCCAGGACAGCTTGTTCAAGCCCGACTGGTCTTGCGTTGCCCACAATGACTACGGCGTCAATGTGCTCCCCGGAGACACCAAGCTCAGTAAGAAATGGCAGCCTACGATGGCCAACTCGCGGAATGACAACGATGTATACGAGTGGGGCAAGGTTGTAGGCCAGGTCATCGGATATATGAAGTCCTGGAAGTCGAGGTATGGTTTCATCATTACAGATCAGCACCTCGTCGCCCTTAGGATTACGCGACTTCCTACGGGCGAGGGCCTTGCTGCCGGTCGCGGGCAAAGGGTTGCTACTACGCGTCCGGCCTTATATGATCCTGACTCATCTGGGCTCGAATCCTCATTTGCCAACACGACACTGTCATATGTTGACGACGAGCCTACCGTATGGGAGATCTACCCGCCTGAGTATGCCGTCATTCCTTGGGCCAGGCATGGTCCCGGTAAGCTCACCGTGAAACTCGCGCTCTGGTGCCTGGCCATGATGGCGGCCAACGGCGACAATTACATTGATTACTCGTATCCAGCGCCTAATACCTGGCGTAAGGTGGGAAGGGAGTACGTCCATAACACCTCGGGAGCAAGAAAACGACATATGAGCCGACACGACATTGTGGACAGCGGGGCGCCTGCCCAGGATGCGCCCGCGGGATCGAGCGGAGGATATGCCCAAGCATACTCCGACGATGGCGGCAATGGCGGCGAGGCTGAGGACGGCGGGGATGGCGTCGACAACCTGACCTACTTCAGCCAGGCTGGGACAGGATTCGAGGAAGACCAACCCCAGGAGTTTCAGGGGTACGATGAAAGCCGCGTCAACGAGGACGAGGACGAGGACGACGGCGACAGTCAGACTGTGGTTCCACCCACGAACACAATGAAGAAGCCACTACTCGTCAAAGTCAAGAAGCATGTGATCAAGAGGACCCTTTATTTCGCCGATTCTAAGGGTCGGGAGGTGGAAACGAGTGCGTCGGCATGGACTGAGGTGCAGGGCGGCTTTTTGCTTACAACCAAGAAGCATACCTATTTCACCAAGTCACTTCCTTAGCCACTTCTCTCCTTCCCTGGAGTTAGTCCCACTCTTTGAATTGAAACTGGTCCGGCGGTTTGAAGCATTGGAGGGCACTGATGAGTTCCATTTCGAGAGTTGTCGCCGCGCCCGTCAGGACAAGTTTGGTGGAAGCTCCTTTAAAAATCTGGGGGATTGGCAGATCCTTTGCAGCCTTCCCCTTTTTCCCCGCAAGGCTTGTCGTTGATTGCCCACCAACAACACAGCAAACTCCGACGTGTAGCAGGTAGTAATAATAAGTTGGCAGATCAGGCGAATCAAAGCCTACGAAGCAATCAATGCGCAGTCGCTCGTTTGTCTTCAGCTTTCTCTTTAGAATGGACGACAAAACGGCTTCTATCCAGGTTGGGAACGACGAAGGAAGCTGATGGCATCCCACTTTCGGTGACTGACTAATCAGCCTGGCTCGAGCCACATGTGGCTGAGCGCGAAGCTGGCCGGAAACTGCGACGCGAACCACAATGCTTTCTCTCCGTTTGACTTCCCAAGAGCATCGCCTCCGCCATGACCGTTCAACTGCGGTCAAAGCTAATCAAGGATGACCTCATTAGGAATGGTCTCGATGCCTTCCCCTTCCATCTGTTTATGAAAATTTGCAGCACGATTGGAAACTCTACTTCTGGACGCCTGTAGCCGTCGCCAAAGCTAAAAATACCCCGCTGCGCCGACGGCTCCTCGCCATCATGTCGCGTCCGACAAGAGAGCATGACCATGCTCTGGAAGCACAACGCCAGATGGAACGCATCTACGCCGAGTGGAGGGCACGGCGCGATCAACTTCAGTCTGAATACAAGGAAGAAATAAAGAATGAGGAATGCGCAACAAGGAAGGCGGTTACCGTCGTCGAGGCTGAATTCCGCCAAAACATGCAGGCCGCGGAAGAAAATGGCTCTCAGACGGTAGCCATGGTGGAGGAAGTCATGGCTACTAAGAAAGACCTAAAGATCAAGGAGTTGGAGAATCGGCTCCGAGAAACGCGGTCTAAGGTGCAGGCCCACTACGACAAGCAACTTCTGGAGCACACGTCGAAGTTCAGTGACGCCATCATGGCCACATTGAGTCCTATCGCTATGTACACTACAGTAAGTGAACCCCGTCTCGGCCACGTGTAGTGCCCTTGGATACGCTATGTACTCACTGTCTTGAAGCAGCAACATGCCTCGTTAGCAAGCCGCCCTCTAGCCTCGCCAGTGGCACCGGTGAGTGCACCCCTTCATTCCGGCCAACCTTTAGGCAGCGATGCCGACAGCAGACTTTCGATTCACGGACATGGCCGGGAACCACCGCAACCAGGGTCAGGTGCATTGCGTGGCGGGTTGTATACTCAGTACCGCAAAGGAGACGATACTCGCCAACTTAGTCAACCTCGTCAACCAAGACTGCCTGGTGAATATTCGAGCCGGGTTGGGCCTGAGCCACAGCAGCATAGGTTCATCTACACCTCATCCCAGCCGCACCCAAGTTTCAACAGCAGCAACAACAACCCGGGTGATGGAAGGCCCCGACACACGTTACCCAGCCAGCAGCGAACCCTACCGTCTACGCCCATGGCTGTCGAACCACAGCGAGTTATCGACCCCCTAAACATCGCACGCAGTTATCTGCAATTACAGTTGCGCGCCGTAATGCCAAAGTTGGCCCGGCCTCTTGGAGGCCCCGCCGACAGGGCTCAAACTCTTCCCGGCGAGGGATCCCCGGACGATGCTGATAAAGCCAAGCCTCCCATTCCTCGACCCATGCCGAAGGTTCAGGCTGTCAAGGGGACTATTGGCTTCAACGAGGTTTACCAGAATGGCTGTGCCCAATACAAGCACATGATCGTCATATACCCACCAGGCGACAGTGGCGGCGACTGGTACATATTCAAGTGTGACAAGCATGGTAGGCACTTCGGCCAGAACCCTTTCCGCGGCGCTGCGGCGCATCTCAGCACCCACACATTGCCCGGGAGGCCCTCCCTGGTAATCCGTGAGCTGGGACACCGGGTCTTGGGCTGTAGCAAGGAGCTGGCCGACAAGAACAACGACGTAGTCAATAAGGCTTTCGAGAACGGGTACACGCCCTTGAACGAGACTCGGCTTAGAAGGATTGAGCGCAGGGAAATGGGGTCGCTGAACCAGCACGAAGGAATATTCCGATGGCCCACGGTAAGCGCAAGAAGGACAAGGCCGCGTCGAGTGCTGCGCAGGAGTTTGCTGGAATCGCCTATCCGGTAGATGGAGAGCTGTATCTTGGCGGTCAAGGCTACGGCGGTCAAGACTACGACAGCCAAGGTTTTGAAGCTTCTGCAGTGGCTGTGTCCGATTCGAGGCGAGCTAGCTGTCACCAGGCGCCCCGCCTACGCCAGAGGGTGACTCACGAAACGCCCGCAATCGCAAGCATGAGGGTCTGGCCGACTGCTGCCTGTTCCCTGTGACGGAATCTTGCCAATAAGCTGGTCCCATGCCCGCGGTCAGTCCGGAGCCAAAGCCGCCAGAAATAAGCTTCATTGCTACCCGGCTTTACGTTTCGTTACAGCTTGCCTCACCGTTCTAGACCATTCCTGTAAGGACGCATGGCCTCTGGAGAGGTTAGGTTAGTAGATAACGACCGCAATCACCCTTTGGAGCTACCAGCAGCTCGCTCGTGAGCGAGCTATCGTGGCTACTACCAGCAGCTCGCTTCGCTACCAGCAGCTCGCTTCGTGGCTACCAGCAGCTCGCTTCGTGGCTACCAGCAGCTCGCTTCGTGGCTACCAGCAGCTCGGTCTTCGATTAGGGAGGGGTCGCCATATCGAGCAACGATTCCTCATCTAAAATTAGGTAGCTACGGCGCCAATCTGGAACAAGCGCCTTATTATGGCTCCAATGACGTATGCGGTATCCCCATCACCCCTACTGTGCCGCGCGCCTAAATCACAATTAGTAGCGGGGTCACCTACTTTCGCAACCAAAGCAAAGACTGCGATTGCTCCTTCCCGCAAGAAGGCTTCTTGGAAGCCCGGTTCGTAAATGGGGCTTGGCGGGATGAGAGCAAATAGCTTACACCAAATGGCTTGCACAAGGCAGCCTCCCCGCAGTGACGCAGGAACCCCTATGCCGGAGGTCATATGCAGCGTCTACGATCCCGATCCACCATTTGCCAGAGTGGAGCGATAAGCGAGGCTTAGCACGCATCAAATCTCCGTGGAGGCACCCCATTTGGTGCAAGCCATTTGGTGCAAGCCATTTGGTGCAAGCCATTTGGTGCAAGCCATTTGGTGCAAGCCAATTTGTGCAAGCTATTTCGTGCAAGACGGCTCCATGCAGGGGCGGTCATGCATGCCGCTTCAGTGCACGGCCCCATACTTCTGTGCACCACAACCTCCGAAGCTCCGTCAAACTTCATGAGCTGGAAACTGCAGCCACGGGCGCTAGAAACGGGCACGCTAAACTGGAATTCGAGACACTAGAACTGATCTATAAAGCACATCGCGACAGAGCTGCCGAGCCTAAGGGAAGTGCTTCGTGAAATAAATATTCTTCCTCCCCATGAGCTGATATCCACCAGGAACCTTTTTCCACTCCTCCCTTGTGGTGACTCGCTCATTTCCTTTGGCGTCTACAAAGGTGAGCTTCGACGAAAACCTGTGCCTCTTTATCGTGGCCTTGGAGCGTTGGACTACAGGTCCAACCACTGTCCGATTGTCATCGTCGTTGGAGTCGTCGGTGCCTCCGGCGCGGGGAACTCCTTGTGCCACGGCCCGTTGTTTTCCTTTTCCTCTGTATTCTTCTTCGTCCTCCTCCGCCCCTTCCTCCTCCTCCTCCGCGTTCTCCTCAGCATGCTCATAGTGCGGCTCGTCTTCCTCGTGCCCTGCTTCTCCCTCCCAACCGGGAAAAGGGCTGGCAGCTTGGCTGAAGTACGGCACATCCTGGCCGGTGCTCGGCTCCGGCAGCTCTAAGTGTCCCAGACTGCTGTCAAGAACCTCACCTTCCAAGGCAGCAGCCAGCGGCTGGCCGGCATCCCATGCCCTGTCCCCTCCAGGGGTTTTGGGGGTGGGGTTCTGAAGAAGGGCGCCTCGGTCCAGCCTCCTCTTCTTCGCACCCGTCGTGTTGTGGACGTAATATCCTTCCATTCCAAGCCGCCAGGAGTCCAAATCGGGATACCAGTAGTCGATGTAGTTGTCGCCGTTCGCAGCCATCATCGCCAGATACTATAGAGCAAGCTTGATAGTCAGCCTTCCTCGTCCATGCGCGTCCTAGGGTACCACGGCGTATTCCGGATCGTGGTATTCCCACTCCAGTGGTTCGTCATCAAGGTAGGACGAGCCGGCCGACGCCATAGACTCGTTAGAAGGTTGTCTTTGGTGTGAAACCGTCGCCGCTATGGCTCGTCGGGGACGGCCAGTAGCCAGGCCCGGACCAACTTCGTAACGGGTGATCCTCAGAGCGACGAAGACAGTGTCGGTAATGATGAATCCGTACCTCGAATGGTTGAGGGCCATATAGGTGACAATCTGCGCCATAACGTTTTGCCATTCTCCGTAGTTTTCCTGTTCATCGACCATAGTAGGCCGCCATTTGGCGTCAATCTTGGTATCTCCCGGAAGCACATTCATGTAGTGCCCCGTCTCATCGACGCGCAGGTTTGATACCACGGACTAGTCGGGCTTGTATATGCCAACGTTGTACCGAGTCCCGCGGCCGTAGTGACAGGAGCCAGGTTGGTCCTCCAGGGCATAGTTGACAACGGGGGTCACAAACCTCCGGAGAAGGTCCTCCAATGTGTCTTCGTTGAAGATGCACAGGTCGTTGAGCAGTGGCCTCGGCTGCTGTTCGCCGCGGTATTCCTGGCTAAGCTGGAGCCGGAAGATTTGGGTGAGAGCGTCATAGTTGAAGCCTCCCCATTCCCGCCAGTTGGTCGGGTGGATGTTTGTATTGACGAGTGTGTTAGGACCTAGGGCAGTTGCGTCTGAGTTCACGCCCACATTTCGCCTTGTGAAGGCGTCGAGGAGGGTAGCCATTGTCACAGCGTGTTATTAGTAGACGAAGAGCGACGTCTGACAGAGACGTAAAGGTAAACTTGGCCTCCAGCCCGCTGCAAGGGGACCATGAAGGATGCTTGCCTATAGAACTACTTCTCTCTTAGTGACTGTGACCATACCACCAGTTACCCCGTTTCGCGATAGCACCAACATGGCCGCGCACCAAGCCATGCCGCAAGGTGGATTGAGAATGGGAAGGCGTAAGAGGTGGGGTAAGTCCGGTGCGGAAGCTTTCATTCACGAAGGTACCGGGGGAAACGGCGAAACACTGCGGAAAAGAAGGTGCATCGCGATCGAGGGTGAACGCGCCCCCTTACTCCTGATAAGGCAGAACCAGAGGCGGGATTGGCTGTCAGTGAATGTGGTGGAGGCGCCTCGCTACGTCACTGTCGACATCTCCCTTCTCTCAAGGCGGTAGTGTCGGTTTTGTGAGGCTGCTTCATACAGAGTCCATCAAGAGCCAAACGATTGGCAAAACCAGCCGGCGGAATGTAGGCCCAGTCCATGGTCACTTTTGGCCGTGGTGGCCGGTTCGGACGCACGCAGCTCTGACTCAACAATGCGTCTCCCAGGCAACAGCTCAGCGCCTCGGCCAAACAGGTGTTTGAAGCACTTGTGGTGTGCTTCGATTTAAGTGGGGATGGACTATGTGGGGCCCTCGTGACTTCTGCAGTGCACCTGCTTGCAGTTGCCTGCCTGGACCAAGGCAGCTTTCTTCAATCAATTCGTGTGAGTTGGCGAGATGGCCTCGCGCTTCCCAAGCTCACTCAACTCCCTTCCCTTTTTCCCCCCTGATGTCGTCGGGTTACGCCGAGGGGCGGGTGGCCTTGCAGCGTAGAGTGCGACGCCGACGGCCATGGCTGGACGCAGCACAGACACCTTTCCGCGACGACGCGCCGATGATGGGGCCGCCCGGGACGACTGCCGCAGACTTCGAGATGCCCCGGTTGCGGCGCTGCCCTTTCAACCTGGGCAGCATGGTCTGGGAAGCCCGCGTGGACGGCGGCGTAGATGGGTATGTTTGGAAGGTCTGCTTCGGAGCCCAGGGGCCTTTTGCGTTGAAGGTGGTAAGTGGTACTCAGGGTGCCTGACCCAAGACAAAACTGGCAGCGCTCATTAACCATCGCTTGCGTCCAGTTCTGGGATGCGAAGCCCGCCGACTTTCCTACGTACTATGCCCCACAGCGAGAATGCCAGAATGCCGCCCTCCTCCAGATGATGCAGACTGCGGTGGAGCAGGCGGCTGCAGCCTCTCATCCAATCTTGGTCAACGCCAAGCCGAACACTTGGGACGACGCGGTCGCCAACCTCGCCGCCTTTTCCGACGAGGCACGTCTGAAGCAGCCGTCGCCAGCCGATCACGGCTCAGTGCCGCCTCTAGGGCTCCGGCAAATATCGACCATGCCACGTATGAAGAGATGCTACGGCTGGCTGACCATCCCTGGCAAGGTATTCTGGAATCTGCACTCGTCACTCCGGCCGCCCCAGGTTGAGGTCGACAGAATCAAACGTTACCTAAGACCTGACCAAGAATACATAGCTATTGTCTACGAGTATGTCGAGGAAGGCGAAAACGACCCGGATACGATGTAGAGAGCGATGGACTTCTTTTGGCTTGCCGGCTTCAGCCGCACCTTCTCGCCCCTCTTGGGGAACTGGAAAAGCGGAGTGCTCGTGGATCTGTCCGACATCGTTTCCCCCCGCGGGTATGGCTGGCAAGCAGGACTCTACGAAAACGGACCGGGGTCGGCATATATCCTGCAAAAACAACATGGAGGCCCGCTACAAGGAGAGCAAGCAAGTGCAGGGAGGCCATTTGGTGCAAGCCATTTGGTGCAAGCCGGCTCCATGCAGAATGGGTCATGCATGCCGCTTCAGTGCGCTGCCCCATAGTTCTGTGCACCACAACCTCCGAAGCTCCGTCAAACTTCATGAGCTAAAGATAGAAACATGGGGTGCAGACAGGCATTTGAAGGAGCTGGAATCTGCAGCCACGGTCGCTAGAAACGGGCACGCTAACTGGAATTCGGGACACTAGAACTGATCTCTATTATTTACATTGAAAGATTAGCTCTGTCTAGGCTTAGCCAAATCTTGGCTTATGAGGGCTCGACGCTGAGCTTCTTAAGCACCACTGCGCCTTATCCGCCGAATTATGAGGGCCAAGCGCCGACGTTCTTCATCATTTCTGCGCCTTGTTTCTTACAGATCAATGATGTTGTATAGTAGAGGATTCTGGCTTGCCAATCCGTGATATTGAATGCGTTCTGGTTGCCATGGAGTGAGACTGCTGATTGTTGGCTTTAATGGATCCTTCTCGGCCCCGAGGCATATCACGAAAACGGCTCTTGCAACAGCCACCAGACTCCTGACGCTCCTCACTTGCTCGTCGGAATCATTCTCGAACGGTACCTCGAACAACGTGACAATCTTGCTCTTGGACTCGAGTAGTTGTCTTTCTCTGACGCGCGAGGTGTACTTGCTGGTGGCTGACAGGCCCGGTCACAGGCGTACGTGACAGTGGATTGGCTCTTGACTTCGGTCGACCGCAATAAGGCCAAGGCATCTAGTCATAGCCCATGCGTTGATTCTTGAACAGGGCTTCTCGGGACTCGTATACGGCTTCGGGAGGAGGCAGTCATCTGGGAAGGTGGCCATGGCGTTGGTGGTGGTGTTGTTGTTTTCGCTGCTGGGCGGCCGTGGGTGCCATGCATGTATGCGGGCTGACCTAATATGTTATGCTTATAGTTAGTGGGAGCCCAGGTGATGCTGAGGTGAGTAGCTGATAAAAGGTCGCGCGACCCATCCTTCCCGATTTCAGAGAAGAGGACACTGCAATCAACAAGCAACTTGCAGCACCCCAGCCAGACATACGGGATACTGAATACCAGTATGTACACAAGTACACATGTAACATTGACTGGTCAGACTTCCCATTCGCACACATTGACTGGTCAGACTGCCATTTCGCAGACATCGACTGGTCAGACTCCCCTTGGCAGACATTGACTGGTCAGACTCCCATGTTCGTACATTGACTGGTTTTTTTTTTTTTTTTTTTTTTTTTTTTTTAATTCATAGGCTGGCCCAGCCGCCCAAAAGGGCGGCTATGCAGCGTACAACTAGCAGTACAGATCCATTTCTGGCTTCTGGAAACACACTCCTACAAGAACTGCCGTCCGTTCAAAGAAGCCGTTCTTGTAGGAGTGCTCGTCCGTCCGCCATACGTGGATGTCCTCTACTGACCGTCTTTCTAGCTATTCTACGTCTATATATATATCAGGCCTTTCCTGGCCCTCCTCTGCTTCTGTCTGCTGAATATCGCTCCGCGACTAGTTATACTAGAGTACTATAGACGGTACGGCCCGGAATTACTCCAGGAGTCCCGTCCTGAGGATCATTTTTGCTGCTCGTACTGCCATATTCGGGCTATAGAGAATACGCCGGACGTCCACACACGGTTGCTTACCGGCCCATATCAGGTGTCGTTCGTGCGCCCAGTCCCGGCATTCTAGGAGGATATGCCGCACGGTCTACGGCCTGCGGCCGTACTAGTACGCGTCGGTGTCGGCCTTGTTAATACTATAGAGATAGGCGCGGAGGCCAATCTTGCCCGTACGTATCTGCGTGATTACGGAGCTAATCGCCCTATACGTTCCGACATACTTGTCGAGCGTCGCTTTGCCCGGCCGCACGCCCAGCCGGTAGAGCTCTCTGCCGTGCTTGGCTATCGCCCAGGCGGTCGCCCACTCGCGTCGTATCGCCTGGCGGATGGTGAGTTTCGTGGTCGCCATAAGGATGTGTGGAGACTCTGGGTCCGGTGGTCCAGGTTGGGCTTGTAGGTCCGGGTGTGAGCCGGCGGCCTCTTTCGCGGCTCGGTCGGCCTATTCGTTACCTGGCACCCCGACATAGGCCGGAATCCAGTAGAGCCGTATACTCCACCCCAGGCTCCGGAGCTAGTCGAGTGTATGGAGCGCCTCGGCCAGGAGGTACTATCCTGACGGGCACTTGGGATCCTGAGTCGCCCGGAGGGCGGCTTGATTATCGGTGAAAATGGCGCACGTGCCGGGGCGATCGAGAGTTTCATGTACGTCGAGGACAATCTACAGAGCCAGTCCAAGCCCCTTGAGTTCGGCTGCGTACACGGTAGAGGTGGTGGACGGGCCCATATATTGCATCCGCTTTGTGTCTGTATTGCCCGCGGGGGCTATTAGGACCGCCGCCGCGCCGATATATCCGTTAATAGAACTCCCGTCTGTGTAGACCTGTATCGTCCCTGGATCTGTAGCGTCGTGTTCCCTGATGGTACCCTCGGCGGATGGGTTGATCTGGACGGTAGGTGGGGTCCACCATGGTGGCACCACGTGTGGATGTCTTCGTTCCAGCCGGTCCAGCTGCATTGACTGGTCAGACTGCCATTTCGCAGACATCGACTGGTCAGACTCCCCTTGGCAGACATTGACTGGTCAGACTCCCATGTTCGTACATTGACTGGTCAGACTTCCATTCGCACACATTGACTAGTCAGACTGCCATCTCGCAACATCCTCACGCCGAGAAGTAAATCAGAACAGATGAAGCAGGAGCGCCTCACGAGGAGTAGCGCCTCTAAAAGTGGTTAAGTGCCTTGCAGGGTAGCGAGCGCCTCAATGAAGCGGAGATAAGCCGGGAGGCCTTCTCACAAGGGAATGACGCCACAAACAAAAAGTGGAGCCTCAAAAAGAGCGCCTCAGAAAGTTGCGAGACTCGGGATGGTGCCTCCTGAAGATCTGACGCGTGCTAAGCCTCGCTTATCGCTCCACCCGATTCTGCACGTGGGTTCCTGCATCCGCTGCGGGACGCTGCCTTGTGCAAGCCATTTCGCGCAAGTCGGCCCATACATCGGGTCGTGCATGCCACTTCAGTGCACGACCCATCGCGCATGGCAGTCTTAGACTGACAACGAGAAGCTCTACTGCACATTTACGAACATGCAACAAAATTAGACGGTACAGAACCAGGTGAGGAAGAAACGAATGGGTTCCGTCCTCCCCACTTGTTCATGGACATTCCTCCTGGGACAGAGTTCCGTCCTATTACCTGGGCTTTTAGCAGTATAGAACACAGAATAGCCCAGCCCAAGACATCTTAGTATCTTGAATGAGTCAGTACGTAAAGTCATACGACGTCAGATGAACCAGCGCACTGTATTGTGGTGCGCACATTATCACAGACCACCGTATCCCAGGATATGCTGTGCCACAGGACAAGGTGCCACAGACCACCAAGTCACAAGTTACTGAGACACAGGATACGAAGCCACATGGCTCCTTAACATATGGCTTGGTAGTATGTGGCTTGGAAGCATATGACGCCGTGGTATGGATCACTAGGTCTAGGACGAGCTATCCTCTACCACCACAGCTTTTGGGATATGAAAGCCTGAGCTATTGCGAGCAATGTAATTCAACGTTCTGGGTCATTTAACGTCCTGCAAGACCATGTGCTGAACCATTCAGTAAGTTAGAGTGCCTGACTCTGAGTTACCTTGCATTCCATCACCACATTTGCATGTGTCATCAACATTCCCACCAAATGTGGATGAGATTGCTGTTCGGTACAGTACAATTCACAAGCGATACGTACCAAGGGCCACTTTCCTCTCAGATCTAGAGATTGGCGTGTTCAAGAATACCTGCTTATAGAGTGGCTCAGTCCTACAATGTACATTAAGCCACTTCTGGACGATGAAATTTAAAAGGGCGAGCCAGAGTTACTTGAGAGTTCGCTGGAATACAAACAATAAGCCGAAAGTGGCTGACAGGGCCGGCACAAAGTAGAAATGAGTCACATGAGTCAGGTATCTGTAAGTAGCGCTAGGTAAATAGAGCAGCCAGGAGCTTATGTAAGACATGCTCACTATGTCCAGGAATGCGTATGCAAAGCCGTCTCTGCCAGGATTTACCGCCTTCCAATCCGGTCAGAGGCCGCCCCACTGTTAGAGCCACCAGGAAAACGGCGCCTCGATCACAAGCGTCCAGGCAAGCTCGATAAGGAAACCAGAAGATGTCGTGAATCAAGGTGTACGTCCACTGTCCCGGCACTGTTACTGTATGCGCCATCTGTCACTGTCACAGTTAAACCTATGTCCCCGGACGGAACTCTGTCCCAGGACGGAACTATGTCCCCGGACGGAACCATGTCCCAGGACGGAACTCTGTCCTAGGACGAATAAATGTCCCAGGACGGAACTCTGTCCTAGGACGAATAAATATCCCAGGACAGAACCATGTCCTAGGACGAAACCATGTCCCAGGACGGAACTCTGTCCTAGGACGAATAAATGTCCCAGGACGTAACCATGTCCTAGGACGAAACCATATCCTAGGACGGAACTCTGTCCTAGGACCCGGAAGAGGTCCCGGCCATGCTTGATTGATTGATTGATTGATTGATTAATTCATAGACTGTCCCAGCCGCCCTGGGGCGGCTATGCAGCGTACAACTACCAATATAGGTGCCTCCGTTTCTGGCTTCGGGGAGACTGGCCACTCCTACGAGAATTGCGTAGCTGTCAAACTTGGCTCTTCTCGCTGGAGTAGGTTCCCGTCCGCTCGACCTTTGGCTCTCTACTGACAATTATTCTGGCTGTTCTATCTCTATATACTCGTCAGGCCCTTCCCGGCCCTTCTCGCCTTTTGTTTGCTAATATCACTCGTCTACGCTAGGAAAATTTGGAGTATTGTCGACGGAACCGCCCTGAATTGCTTTAGGAGCCCCGTCCTGAGTATTATCTTTGCTACTTGTACCGCCATAGTCGGACTATAGAGAATACGCTTGATGTCCACGTACGGAATCTTGCCTGCCCATATCTGTCGTCGCTCTTCCGCCTAATAGCGGTATTCCAGAAGGATATGTCGCACTATCTGTGGTCCGTAGCCGTACTCGTACTGATCGGTGTCGGCTTTGTTGATGGCGTGGAGGTATGCGCGTAGGCCGATCTTGCCTATACGTATCTGGGTGATGACCGAGCTAACCGCTCGGTGTGTCCCTTTGTGGATTTTCAAGATGCCCTTTCCTGGCTGGACGCCGAGTCGGTGGAGGTCCCGGCCGTGTTTTGCGTACTCCCAGGCCGCGTCCCACTCGTCCTTCATCCTCGCGCGGATGTTGGTCCTCGTGGTGGCTATCAGCGTTCGCACGGTCGTTGGTCGTTGTTGTCTGCTCGATCCCATGCCGGCCGCTTCCTTGGCCGCTCGGTCGGCTGCTTCGTTGCCGGGCACTCCGACATGTGCGGGGATCCACCGGAACTGGAGCTCCCATCCTTGATTTCGGAGCTCATCGAGGATCAGGATTACCTCCGCCAGAATATACTATCCCGACGGGCATTTCGGATTCCGGACCGCCTGGATGGCAGCCTGGTTGTCGGTGAAGATGGCGCACTTGCCGGGGCTGCTGGTTTCGGTGTATATGTCTTGTACGATCTGCAGTGCAAGCACCAGTCCTTTGAGCTCCGCCGCGTACACCGTGGAGGTGTCGGACGTGCCCATGTACTGCAGTCGTTTCGACCTAATGTCGCTGTTGGATAGCATTGGCGCCACCGCTGCGGCGCCCACGTGGTCGTTGATCCCGCTGCCGTCGGTGTAGATCCGGAACGTTCCTGGGTCTGCGGCGTCATGCTCCTGGATGGCTTCGATGGTGGAGTCGCTGATCCGGATGAACGGCGGCGTCCACCATGGTGGTACCACGTGCGGTTGGCGTTTCTCTAGGTGGTCAAGTTGGAGGCCATGCTTGTGTTCCAAAATAGTCGAGAAACGGTCCAGCGGGCTCTGAGCGTCCCGCAGGGGTGTGCGGCCGTTGCGCGCCGTTGGTGCCATATCGCTGTACAGCGGGCTGGTTCGAATACGCATGGTGGCTTCCAGCGCCGTCTGCTCGAGCTGCTGTTGCACCGGGAGCAGGTTGGCTTCGACGTCTACTGCGTCGCCCGCCGTGGTTCTGAATGCCCCTGTGATGGTCTGGGCCGCCCGTCTCTGGATTTTCTTGATGGCGTTGACCATCGAGCTGCCCCTCCTTGTCGGGCTCTTTCCTGGGATGTACCACGCGGAGCACCCATAGAGCATCTGCGGGACGATCATCGCGCGGTACACGTGTCGGAGGTTAATCATTCCCGTGCCCCATGTTGAAGACGCTAGGGCAGAGAGGGCCGAGAGTCGGTTTGTCGCCGCTGCCTCTACCTTCTCGCGGTGGTGGTCCCATCGGAGCTTGGTGTCCATCTGGACGCCTAGGTAGCGGCATGACGGGGACGCCTGGATTGTAGCGTGTGGTAGGCGGAGTGCGTGTGTGCTATTTGCCTTGGGGTCCCTGGTGAAGTGGACTAGCTCGTACTTTGCCGGCGCGAACTGCGATCCATGCTTCTTCGCCCACTCTTCTGCCTTCCGGTGGAGGCTCTTAAGGGTCTTACAGTTACGCTGCGCAGTCGGGCCTACCGCTAGGATCGATACGTCGTCGATGTAGCCCACCGCTTCCGTGTCCTCCGTCTTGCTGGCCTCGATGAGGTCGGCATTGTAGAAGAGGTAGAGGATGGGCGAAACGGGCGATCCTTGCGGAATGCCCGTCTGGATGGGTGTCGACGGTGCTGTGTATTCTTGTAGCTTGAGCGTGGTCGAGCGGTCGCTTAGGAACGATGCCACCCAGCTTACAATCGCCGGGCTGACCCGGCGTTGTCGTAGGTTGTGGAGCAGCCGCTCTCGCGACACATTGTCGTAGGCCCCGGACACGTCGAGCAGCAGTAGGGAGGCCACCTTGTCGTCCGCCCACGCTTGGTGGATTCGCTGGAGGAGGAAATGAATCGCGTGGTCGGTCGAGGCGAGTTTCCTACCTCCTGTGTGTCGGCTCGGAAGGAGTCCGTGGGCGTCCGCGAGGTAAGCGAGTCGGTTCGCCACGATAGCCTCTAATGCCTTTCCTAGTGTGTTGAGAAGGGCAATCGGTCGGTATGACTTTGGCTGGGTGTAGTCGTCCTTTCCTGGCTTCCGAAGCACGACCGTGACAGCCTCCTTGAAGTGTGCAGGGCAGTACCCTAGGCGGAAGCACGCGTTAAATAATATGTGGAGGCTCGGGAGCAGGATGTCGAGTGTCTGGTGCAGGATCGCGTTCGGGATCCCGTCTGTCCCAGGCGCTTTGTTCGGGGATGCCCTGCGCACCGCCTTCTCGATTTCCGCTTCGGTAATGTCTGGACATTCGACAGGGGTAGGGTATTCGTGTCCCTCCAAGTCTGAGAGGTCCGCTTGGTGAGGGGGCGGAAAGAAGGACTGGCGCAGCACGTCAGCCTTCTCCTCTGGCTGCTGCGCAAGTCCCCCGTCCGGTCGAACGAGCGCGGGCGTGCCCGCCGGTGTCTCGTTGTGTCGGTTCTTCGCCCATTTGACGAGCTTCCAGAGGCCGGACGGGGATTCGGACGCTTCCTCGACCCTCTGTCGGTGGGTATTGCGGAGAACCTTCTGTATGTGTCGACCCTTCTTGTTGCGTGCCTGTCGGTAGGCTTCGTAGTCGTCGTCTTGTCTCGTCCGCTGCCATCGTCGGCGGAGCCTTTGCACCTCTGAGCACAGGTCCTTGCACTCTTGGTCGAACCCCGCGATGGATCGGGGGGACGGGTTCGACCATGGTGTCGACGCGCCGATGGCGACCTGGATCGCCTCGACGATGGCTGATACAAGATGGTCAATGCTGCTGTGGTCTGTAAGCTCCGTCCCGTCCCCCGCTGCGAGGAGGCGGTCCTGGAGTGTCTGACGGAGGACCGCTGGGTTCGTCTTTGCCCAGAGGCGTTTTCTTGTCGGGGTTGCTGGCTGCCAGCGCCAGTCGATGGTTAGTTCCAAAGGGAGGTGGTCCGAGTCGCAGTCGAGCTGCTGGTCGATTCGGCAGCAGACCAGTCGGGATGCTATCTCCGGGGTACCGAAGGCGAGGTCGATTGTAGATTCCCCGTCCTTCCATCGGTGGGTCGGGGTTCCTGGCACTGTGAGGAGTTCCAGCTGAGCGTCTTCGATCACCGTGAGCAGTGGCTGGGCGCTGGGTCCCTCGCTTGCCCGTCGGTGTGCTGTTGACCAGAGGGGGTGGTGCAGGTTAAAGTCTCCGAGCATCACCACATCGCTGTCCGAGCCGAGGGCGGCCAGGGTTTCTGCCACGGTGGAGAGTGTATCTGTCCCGACCTCGTTGTAGACGTTGATGATGTGGAGGTGTCTGCCGGAACTTGGGTTGCGGATCGCTAAGGAGACGATGTCCTTGGAGATGTATGAAACGCTCCATGCTCCTGGGTCGATCCGCTTGTTGATATAGAGGCATGCCCTCGTGGCCGTGTCGTCGAGGTAGGTAAGTTGGAAGTGTGTCTTGAGGGGGTGGTAGGTGGTGTTGATGAATGGATTCCGCCAGGGTTCTTGGATTGCCAGGATGTCGTACTCGAGGACTCGCGGGTTTCGGAACAAGCTGGCGAGGACGACGTCCCTTGACTTCTGGACGTTGTACTGCAAGATTCGTAGCTCTTGATGTCCTAACATTCCTGTGGTGCTGTGCTGGCACCGTATGTTAGGGATTGGCTTCGTGTCATTCTAGTCTCGGTTCGCCCTTGCGAGTCCTCTATGGCGGTCCAGCCTGGGATAGCAGAGCTATATTTCCCTCGTGTCTCGTGGACCACTCTCAGGTTCCGGTGGGCGTATTTCTTCCTCATGTGCTTGCGTAGTTCGGCCGTGATTTCGTAGTCCTTGCCGCAGTACACGCACACTTTCATGCAGAGGGCGATGGTGAGCTCTGCATCCTGCGTTGGCCAGTCGCTGTATATATCCTGGTGCTCCGGACATTTACATCCTTTGTAGATCGTCCCTTGCGCCGTGCGCGTATCTGTCGCCATAGAGGTAGGCGGGGAGGGCTCCTCTACTTCGGGGTTGTTCAGCCAGTCATCTGCGTTGTTCGCCATGTTTTCCAGCCACTCATCTGCTTCTTGCATGGCCGCCCTCTCCGTCTCGTCCATTGGGTATGCGGACGTAGAGGGCTGATTGTCCATAGCCAAGAGCTGCGGATCAATTGCCAGGTCGAGCGGCGGTGCGTTGTGCGGCATCGCGGGAGTTTCCCACGCCTCCTCATTGGGCCCCTCGGTCGGGGATGGTACTATTATGATGTCACCGAGGGCCGGGGCCTCGGGGGGCGCGGTGTCCTGCGGCGGGGGGGTGCGGTTGCTTTCAGGCAGACGCGGACTTGTCCCCCCTGGCTGTCTCTCTCCTGCTATATGCCTAGGGACCTCTACCCGTGGCATCCTGGTTTGTCGGCGCGGGTTGGCGATGTGCGTCGGCGCACTCGGCGGCGTTGGCTTCTCCTTGGCCGGGACGTGCCAGTAGATGCTGCGGGCCTCCTTAGCTTGTTCCACTCTCCGCATTTCCTTTCTTCTTGCTGGGCAGGCATTGCTCCATGCTGTGTGGGCTTCTTTGCACATTGTGCATCGGGGGGTGAAACCTTCCGCTCCCTTCTGCTTGCAGTGCTTGGTCTCGTGTAGCTCGGCGCAATAGCCGCAAGTTTGGGATGCGTTGCATTGAGTGCCGATGTGGCCATACTGGTAGCAGCGGAAGCATTGCTTCACTCTGCAGGCGCGGTCGTAGAGTTGGCACTGGTGGATCTGGCCTTCCCATGCCAGCCCGGCGTAGATGACGGCGTTGGCCATCTCCGGGTCCGTGAATTCGACAACGATCGAGGATGCTCGCTTGAGTGTGGCCTCTTTGGTAAGCCATCCTATGTGTGATATATCCGCTCGGGGGATCACTGTGTAGTTGTCTGCGAGCATCTGCTGGATCGTTGCTTTCTGGTCCTTCATGTTGATGGAGCTGGTGGAGATACCATGGACGATGACTCCGTACGTCGGGACAATCACTTCTGCATGTTCTCCCAGGCCTCCGAGCCATCCTTTGTTCTGCTTGAGCTGCGTGGCCTCGGCGGTTGTGCTGGTGAAGATCTGGATGTCGCCGCTTTTGAGTTGATGCGCGGCGACTATCTTGGCCGTCTTGGTAGCTGCGTTGCCGTGTACCGCGGTTTCCACTTGATGCCGTATCCAGGTTGCCGGCTGGGTCCGATATCGCTGGGCGATGCCGTGGTCTTTGACCTTGACTGTTACTACTCGGTCCTTGTATGCTGTGACGGTGGAGTGGGTCTTGGACGCGGATGTGCTCGTGGGAGGAGGGCCTTTGGCATGTGCCGCTACCTGTGCCCACGACGGGGCTGTGTTTTTCCCCCGGTGGAAATTGGCTGCATTGAGCGGCGTTGTGCTCAGTCCTACCGAGTTCTTGATGATGGTGACGTCTCTCTGAATGTTCTGTGTGCATCTGGCCGCGTCCTGGACTTGCTGGAGGATCTCATTCATCGCAGGCTGTCGCAGGACTTTGCCAATGAGCGCCAGGGTGGAATCCATGTATTGCTGTACTACGTTCCATGGTACCAGGTCCTGCCGTCCTCTCTCTACCGCTTGCAGCTGGCTGCATGCTTCTCTGAGGTACGTGGCGTGCTCGTTGATGTGTTCGGGGCCATTGTTTACCTGCGGCCACCGAGGCGCCATTACCGCCGATGGACGCGTTTTGGACGCGTTATCGGCGTTAATTGCCTAGCTGGCTACCGGTAAACCGGATGGTTTCACAAAATTTACGCGTTTCCAAAAATGTGTTCTGAGCTTTGTGTGGTGTTTTTTTTCGGTCCCGGCCATGCTTGGCTGTCTCCCACGATGCCTCCCACTCGCCCCCCATCGCCTGGCGGATGGCGAGTTTCGTGGTCGCTATGAGGATTCGCGGCGACTGCGGGTCTGGCGGTCCGGGGCGGGCCTGCAGGTCCGGGTGGCAACCAGCGGCCTCTTTCGCGGCTTGGTCGGCCAGTTCGTTGCAGGCACCCTGGGACAGAGTCCCGCAGTTCAGGGGGCAAGATACGGCGGACGAAAGGGCCCACATGTAGCTGTGCAGCGGTTTCGAGAGCACCTAAGAACTCATGCAGCTGAATGGTGGCTACTTCTGAAGCTTTACAGGGGTCCCGGAAGGGCCTAGGTCTCGTCAAGTCCTCTGTAGCTCTACACGTGTCTCAGAAATTCCTAGGTAATTCTACAGCGGAGTGACTCGTACCCTTGTCGCTTTGCCACCCATGTAATTCTACAGCGGAATGACAGCCACCCATGTCGCTTTACCTAGGTAATTCTACCCATGTCGCTTTACCTGGGTAATTCTACAGCGGAATGACTGCCACCCATGTCGCTTTGCCTAGGTAATTCTACCCATGTCGCTTTACCTAGGTAATTCTACAGCTGTAGAAGCCGCCTGGACTGCGGGGAACCCTACAGCAAGGGCGCTGTGTACTATTTGCAGAACGGACGTAAAAGACGCACAGTGAGATACCACTTAGGGGCATGCTTTCGGGGGGCTCGAGATTTGGCCACTTCCTGCGGAAGTGGAGCGGTAGGTGTGTTGGTCCTCGAAATGGGATCGCCAGAAGCCAAAATGGCTTTGAGGCTACGCTGATCATTGGTGCAGCTGCCGCCATGTGCCGCCAAAATGGAAAGTGCCGCAGATCATTAAGGTGGGGACTGCGGGTGGGAGCCGAAAATAGGGCACAGGGGTGCAAAAGAGAGCGTAAGGTAAAAGCAGACCACTGCAGGCCAACACTAAAGCTCTGAAAATGGCAACCAGGCAGCCGGAAACGGCGACCCAAGAACCAGAAACCGGGACGCTGAACCAGAAACCGGGACGCTGAACCAGGATCTGGGACGCTAGAGAAGGCACCAGGCTGTATTCATATGTGTCCCAGCCGCAAGCCCTCTTATCGCCCTGCCCATCTAATCATCAGACCTGACAGCACCCTATTACAGACAACAATAGATATTATGGAGACACCTCTCGAGAAGGCACACAGCCAGCAGAATGCACTACAACTCCAGTCCAAGCCAGTAGATACGGCAAGCCGCCCAATACGAAAGCCAAAAAGGAATAGAAGTAGTACAAATTTCCTGAAGAGATGGCGGACTCTGGTTAAAACTGGACGCGAGCTTCATGAGGACTACGGCGCTAGGGTTTATTTCTCGATCTCAAAACCCAGGACACGAAAGGACTTTATCTTCCGATCTGGCAAGGAAGTCTTGCCAATACTGCCCAGCGACCTTGTAAACAGTCCTTCCCCTACTGGTGGTATAGCTGCTGACGATGAAAGGATACGCTCTACCCCCACCCCACCGTAGTCACCGGCGATGACGGTCAAGCGCTAGGGAATCGAGGTGGCCGACTTCTGAAGGAAGGTACCGTTTCCACATGTAAATAGACTTGATTACGTCGAGAAATTGATAAGAATTGTTTGTGTAACTCACTGGCCAGGCGTCTCCAACTTGAGCTGGCATTTGACAGGACCGAAATCGGCGTTCTACAAACGAGGTAGGCGATGCCGTCCCGCGTTGTTATACAGATCCTCAAATTCCTAGGTCTCGTCAGCAGGCAGTCTCAAACGGCCGCGAGGATCGTACCTTTATACTCCACTCCTACAAGTTTCCCTACAACACGAACATGGTCGGCGCGGTCGACTTCATATCCTCGTTGGTAATGTCCGGGTTCCTCATCTGGGCAAGTAGGACCTGCATCCACCGCTGAATGCCGGACCACTGAAGCGAGAGCCAGTGCTTGACGACTTCGCATCCGGAAAACAAAGTGAACCGTGCCCGGCGGAAAGTAAATGGATTGGCCCGGCTTGAGCACGATAGATCTCCATCTGCGGAGGGCGCGGCATTATTTCAGCGGTCTCGACGACCAACCGTAGTACAGGACTACCTCCCGGCCCCAGGATCTGACCACGGCTTTGAGTGCGCCGAGCACTTCGGTCGTCGTTTTGCCGGTGGTGGCAATGATAAAGCGCTCCCACTGTTCATCTTGCGAGTCCTCCGTCACTGTTGCTGCGGATGTCGCTACCGCCTCCTTTATAGTCTTATATCGGGAACATCGTGAAACACACGCAGCCGCCCGTAATGCCAATCTGGCATCCTCGCCGAGTATATCGTTCCGAGCCTGGATGCAATGCCGGGACTCGCGTCGTCGTCGTCGTCACTGCAGCCTGCAACGAGGTCCGAACGGCACGGAGCTTCTGGCGTTCGTCATCGTCGAAAAAGTCCTCATCGTCCGGCTCTGTGCAGGCCAGGGTTTCCGAAATGTCGTCCTCGGTAGGCTCGCCAAGCAGACAGGAGGTGTTCGGTGATATATGCCTCTCAAATGTTTGCTAGGAGTCCGGGCAGGAATCGCGCAGCTGCTGTACGTCGCGCCGGGTGCTTGTTCGATTGAAGCTGGAACTCACTGGACCCACATTAACATGGCCAAAGCGGCCGTGCTGCTGTGGAGCTGTAGGGCCTGCTGCTGAATGTTGGGAATTAGGTAATCCGTCCTGGCTATGATAGGTAGCGTGTGGCTTGCTGCAGGTGGCTCGATGCGTGTGGCTTGAACAGCTTGGCAAATGGCGTGCAATTGCCCATAGTCAACCAGCTCAAGTGTCGTGGCTGCTTCAGCAGCGTCTCGCACAGTTTGCCCTCGCTGACATTGGCTAGGTCACGCACGATCATGTTCCAAGAATACAGCTATCACGACTCCTTGAAATCGACTAAACATCTGGCAATTTCTCCGCCTATCAACAAAGCGGACCTCCGAAACGCGACTAAAACTTCAAAGAGCCGGTTGGAAAAGAGCGATGATTATAGGAATCGCAAATGAGTGTACACAGGTGAAGATCAGAAAAGACCTATGAGACGCCATCCGCTTTCTCCACATGGCACCACATCTCCGTCTCCGCGTCTCCTCCCGCGGCTTCGTGGGTAACAACTGAGCAGCGTGCATCCTGAACCAGAAGCCGGCACGCTGTAATCAATTTTTCTTCCCGCGAGCACTCTGCCAGAGAACGTGGGGACCCCAGAGAATGTAGGGCCGCCAGCATGCGAAAGTACGCCAGCCACGCCTTTCCGTCTCTTCCCTTGATCTCATGCACCGCAGGGCTATTACTACCTAGTATCCCGCATTGCAACAGCCAGATGGATGCAAGGGACGAAAAGAACTTGGTCCGGGCGTCGAGTGGGGAGTTCTAGTATCAGTTAGTAGGTGGCGGTCTAAGCGCAGAGGCGGATGATACTCACGATGATCTCACCAACTAAGATTGCCCATTTGATCGGGATCTTGACTCTGGCACTGAGACCGGCCGTGATCTACTCGTAATATTTTGCGTAAGCCGGGCCGAATGCAGACAGGATATCTCCTAATGCCCGACGGACGAAGCAACATCCGGGATCCTCGGACAGATCCTTGGTCGGGACCTCAACGTTAGGTTCAAGATCGCTGGGCACGGAGGTAGGTTTCTGGGCGACGATAACCATGCTGTTCACTGATTAGAAGGTGATTAATAGGAGGAGATCGCAACTTACCGCGTTACCTACACGTCATCTGATTCAGCGAGGAGGTCCCTATAGAGCTGCTGCTGCTGGTCTTGCCACCGGTAGTCATGGGAGCCAAAGACCTCATCCCTGTAACGCATCAGGCAGTCGACATATTCCCGGATGACATCAACAGAGCTTTTTACCTGACAGCGCTACTGGAAGACACGAATGTTGACAAAGCCTGCTCCTGCCAAGCAAGTTGCGTAGTTGCCAGATTCGGTGATGTTGAATGAGTAGCCCGTCCACGACCCTAAGCGTTGGATCTCGTTGGTGATATAAGACCAGGCGCTGCCACGACGTAATGGCCGCCCATGTGCGTCAGAGAAGAAGAAAGACCGTTCCCTGCCCTCGAACCAAGCCCCTGGTTTGAGGCAAGCGTATATCTCAGCAGCCAGCTTAGGCCAAATCTTGACCTGCCTATCAACTATGCGGGCGAAGATCAGGTCAAAGTGACAATGTTTCCTATTCCATTCCTTATTCCAGTCATGAATTTCGAGGTGGAAGTTAGGCTGCGTCGGGCCATGCTGAGGCCACTGCGTCTCGCGCTGCGGACAGGCGGTATCGGTGCCGATTACGTCGGAGTTGGGATAGGCCAGGGCGAAGTCG
Source organism: Pleurostoma richardsiae (assembly GCA_030052745.1). Classification (NCBI taxonomy): domain Eukaryota; kingdom Fungi; phylum Ascomycota; class Sordariomycetes; order Calosphaeriales; family Pleurostomataceae; genus Pleurostoma; species Pleurostoma richardsiae. The sequence continues at coordinate 98,054 of JANBVO010000033.1, forward strand.
CTAGGGCGACGTCAACTCTTGAACGATCGAGAACGAGACTAGCAGGATCACTTACTGTCCCCAACAGCCAGTCCCAGTGCCTATTTCGAGCATTTTCCGCGGGTCGCGCACAGGCGCAACGTGCACGCAACCCAGTTCAATCAACTCCACTGCATACCTTGGAGAGTTAGCATCAGTGCCCGTTCTGCTCGACGGTCGCGGCCTCATTCCATAATACAAATCTTCTGGAACTGGCGGTCGACAGGACGCCTTCAGAACAGTCAGCACCATACGATTCATGAATCACTGGTGCGATAACCCACCAGGTCCGTCCGAACATCTCAGTGTTTGGATAAATTCTCTCGTTCATCCATGTGTAACGGTCCATGGTTGTACCGTAGGAAGTTGTTGAGCCCCTACTCAAGACAAACGTCAGTCGATGCCCATGCAGCCAGATGTTGCAGACTCACTCGTCGTCGGATGTGCAGGATGCGAGAGAAGGGCTTGGTGTGTGTGTCGGCGTGCTGACCCGAAACAGGTCGGGATCATCGACGCTTGGGCTCCTGGCGCGCATGAGAGGACGTCCGACATCGACGGGACGCAAGGCAATCTCAAAGTACGGTTGGAAGGGCAGCTTGCTGGAGGAGAGCGACGGCAACATAGAGTCGACGTCTTGTGTTGAAGAGTCCCGAACCCTGGAAGTCCCGTCGTTCTGGTACCGACCGACTTCGGGCTTGATCGGCCCACCCTCAGGCAGAGGTACAACATTTGCATTCATCGTGCACAGATAAGCGGATGGTTCATGTAGAAGTCACCATTGCATATAGAAGGGAACCTTACGTGCAAAAGCGTGGCCATACGGAACAATGTGCTCGAAGGGGAAGCAGCCGCCCTTTTATGGTTGGCAAGGCGCTCTTGTCCAGCATCTGGCGGGACGGCTCTGCCTCCACAGCGATGATTGGGTCACCCTGCATGGCAAATCATCTCAGCCCAGAGCTTCCCGACTAGGATGTGGTCCATAACTTGCAGGGAGCAGCGCCGGATGGCCTTCCGGAGCTACGCGAACAGGGGCAGGGCCGCAGCTCTGTAGTGACGGGCAGGGTAACATCGATTTCAAAAAGGGGGCGAGAAAAAGATGCATGTGTAGCCTGATCTTCACCCCGGCTTCATCCAGGCCAGCTTGCATTCACTGCAAGCATCGCCTTCCTTCAACGCCTTTGCGAACCAACCCCATCCGGCCTTCCAGTCCTGTGGTCGCTCCTCTAACTCCGCCACCAAACAGTTGTGATACAGGAACTGACCGTTGCAATCAGTAACCTGCTGGAACGTGAGCTAAGTTCGCGAAGTCCCGGGCAAACTGTACCAACCGTGGTAGCGTGTGTGATTGTGCTTGTTCGCGTGGCTGTAGGGCCATCAGCGATATCCGTTGTAATGTGTGTGATTGTACTTGTTCGCGTGGCTGTAGGGCCATGAGACACGATATCCGTGGCCATGCCGGACGCAACATTCATAGAGGCAGCGATACTGAAACTGCACGGAAGCCGAAGAGGCAACCGTGGTTGCCTCATGGTGCTTCTTAACGTCCAGCCAGGAATGCACCCGGAGGCGCTACCCCAATCCTGGACTTCCACTGGTGCGGCTTTTTTCCATCACATGTCAATCTAACAGATATCCGCGTGGAACGAAAGGAGGCAGCCTTGCCCTGCGGTGTCCCTCAGTCCTATGAATCATAAAAGGATGCGGCTTTTTAGGTATCATTCCTAGCATTCCCAGCTTCATCTAGACTGGCCAGGTCTGATCTACCCTTACAGAGGTGGCAAAGGCACCGCGTTTCCCAATCTCGCCTCTTCATTGCCTTGCTGGAACACCTCTACAAGCCAATTCCATCCGGCCTTCCAGTCGCTGTACAGCTAGACCCGTTGGACTGGCCATTGCTCCTTCCATGTCCCACAATCAAAGCCCGGCTGACTGCCTCTACATCGTGCGGACAACCACACTCATCTTTAATTGCCTGCTCTCTGCACGTGTGGACTAGCGTTCTGGCCGGTACGCAGCTCTTCAGAAACTTCTCCATGTAGACGTCAAGCGATAGTATATCTTTGAGGATTTTCCCGTATATGCCGGCAGGGAGCCGTCCACGAACGGCGAAGACAGCGAATCCGAGGCCGGATATCCAAACGATTGCACGTATCTTATCACTGCATACTCTGCGCAACCGGGACTGCCGTAACTCTCTTTGCGTTCTCTCGTATTCCGACTTGTTTGAAGCATTGCTGTCAATTGTTAGCAAAACCTATTTCAGCTCGTAGTCGGAGTACTTACAAATACCGGTTCCTCTCAACCACGTCCTCCCAGTTTTTTTCGATAGCCCTGAACTGGCCCCCCAACCACCTAGAGCAAGCGTTGAGTCCAATCAAGGAAAGGCAGAGGATTATAGCAAGAGGAAGGCCCATGGCTTCCGAACTAGCTTGGACCAGCGAACCTGCAATAACCAAGATCCTAGTGGCGCCTATTTGGAGGACTGCGTCTAAAGACTCCACCTTTCGTAAGGCGTCTCGCTCTTTGCTATTTAGACTGGCACCGAATAATGCGTCGTGGAAGTATCTATCGGTGCCGTCCGTGATTAGAACCCAGGCCAAATCGGTTATGTTTCCGACGACCTCTGAACTGAAGATGCTGATCAAGAGTCCTAGATTGTCCGGGATAGTCGTGAGCAAAGGAGGGAGGACTATCGTCTGCAAGAAGAGCTGCATCACCGAAAGGCCAACACAAAAGCAGAATACGAGCAAAAGTCCATAATGCCTTCGCTCAAACAGACCGTGAGGCTGTCGCTGAGGGTAGGAGGATCCGCCGATTAAGGGGGTGATTTCGGCCGCCATTTTTGGAGGACTGGCGATCTCCATAACTGTAATGCGATAAACTTATATGGTTCACGTCTGTTACGCCAGATATCCAGTTATCTGGGTTTCAGGTCTTCATTAGGGGCCTTGAGGTTGACGAGCTTGTAGGGTAGATCATCGTGGGCACCGCGGACATTGTACTCCTTATGTGCTCGGCAAATCTGGTCAGCCAGCAGGAGTAAGGTAAATTCGACACCGTTCTTTGGTCCCCAGCAGGGTCCTTCCGCCATCATCAGCATGATAATGATTGATAGTTGTCATGGTTTGTGAGTCTCTAAATACGAATACGGCTAATAATAGAGGAAAGAGCCATCTACCATCGGCTTGCCACTGGGACTACTCTGGTTGGCGGTACGTCTAGATACAGGACTGGCGGAGGGCGTTCCGGGTTTACGGAAGTTGTTACCGGTTTTGCGGAGGTTGACTCGGGGAATTGGGCCGCTGCGGACCTGCCAGCCCCAGGGTCTCCCATACGGCACCGTTTGTGTTGCGTGCCGCTGTTTGCCAATGTGTCGTCTTCGATGTTGACGACCGGAGGCCCAAGGCCTCAGCGCATCTCCAGCTTTTTGGGCCGAGCATTGCCGACCTCCATCCAGTCGAATTGCCCAACATCCAAGTGGCCTGCATTCTCTCCTGCCTTCCGAAGGATATCCCGAAGATACTCATAGTTCGGCGGGTCTTCGAAGCCCAGGCCACGGACGTACTCGAGATACACGGCGAATTCCTTCGGAAAGCCTTCACACAGATCATTGATCGGTGTTTCCTGCTTCTTCTTGCCAATCAACTCATATTTCTGTGCGTTGGACTCCGCCTTTATCCCTTGCCATGGCAACCTGCCCCTCAAAAAGTATACCCATACGTGCCCTAAAGCCTCCATGTCATCTCGCCGGGATTGCTCTCGACCGAGATGCGTGTTGATGCTCATATACCGTGCAGTGCCGGTGAGCGACCGGCCTTCGCGGTAAGGAATGTGTTGCTTGGTCTCTGGATCTCGGTACTTCTTGGCTAGGCCAAGGTCGATCAAGTGTATAGTCTCGGCGCCTATTCCCGGTCTGCCGAACAGGAAATTGTCCGCCTTGATATCGCGGTACACCAGGCCACTCTTGTGCACGCCTTCAATTATGAGAAGCTAGCAAACAAGTTAGCCTCCACCACGAACAACCCAGGATCAGTCAAATATACATACCATTTGCTGAGCTAGAGAAACCACTGTCTCGAGTGAAAACTTCATTCTGCAGAAGCGCTGTTCTAGAGACTCGCCAAGGAGATCTATAACGAGAACATCATGCAAAAAGAGCCTGCCGAAGTAATAGACACGGGGAATACCCTCTTAGGATTCGTCAGTCAAAGGACATCAAAGAGTAGTTTTTAGTGTCTTACTGCGGCCTTTAAGGAGTGTGTAGTTCCGGTATTCGTCCCGTAGCTGAGGGAAGGCAGTCTTCCGAGGTTCCTGTACCTAATGTGAGCTCTGCTTTGGGTCCAACGGGGGAAGCTCATAGATAAACAAGGCACGCACGAATTTGAGGGCCACCGGTACCGATTCTCTGCCTGACAGCATTTCGCCCTCATAAACAACACCAAACGAGCCTTCATCGATTCTCTTCCCAATCCTATACTTCACACCATTCAGACCCGGAAACACATTGTCCATAGCCTGTCCAGCTTCGTCCAGCCTCTTGCGCCAATCCGCCTTGCTGTCCACTACAGCCCTCAGATGGCCCACCGCATCAGTATCTCTGTTATCGCCTGGGCCGCTGGGTACGTCTCCGCCACTGTCTTGGGTCGATGATGCCATGGTAGCGGTCATAGACTTCGTGTACACCTTAGTCGCTTGAACTCGATTCTCGGACGTCACTCGGGATCCTGGTACCACCCGGTGGAACACTTATCGAACCGTTGGGCGGCTGGAGGAAGGAAGGACGAAGTGGCGGCATGTGCACGGAGAGGCGCTCAACAGGCTTTATCTCCTCATAAGAGCCGGCCATGACCGGCGCCGCGTAGGGATGTCAACTGCGGCGGGTGGACGGATGTGATCGACACGGGAGCAGGCGGCAGCAAAGATCGGACATCCAAAGCAACAATAAAATGGGCAAGCTACACGAGAGAAAGACCGCGGCTAGCAGGAGCGACCAGCACACAACGAACGTAAGCTTTATGGCAGCGTTTCTAAGAAGAAGAAAGCCCTTAGCAAAGTAGTAGAATCGCTCAAGACAGAGTCCGTAATGAATACACTCAAGGCCTTCAATGACATCGCAGACAACAAGTACTGCTAAAAAAGGGAGGCGGTGCAATATTGGGCCATGAGTAGCTCTACTTGTCATCTTGAAAAACCACGAGGGTTTTCTTCCTCGGGGAAAGACAGAAATCCGGCATAGCGAGAGGCCATGGAGTTTATCTACCGGCGAGGGTCGAGGCGAACCAAAGGGAGCAGTGCTACATGGATGTCATACGAGCTGATTCTAATGGATGGGTAACTAGAATTTAGAAGGAAATAGAAATGAGGAGGTGGCGTTGATAACTAAATCCTCTCCCACACCTTGACAAGTCTCTCGCGAAGGTACAATGCCCACAGCTGACGACAATATTGGGACACTTCTGCCGGTAAACACGCGAAGTATAAGATCTAAAGTGTTAGCCTTGACTTTGCTTTTCGTCTGCTAGGACACATACTGAGCAGAACGTCTCGTATCGTTCCACGTAGAGACTGAACCAGACCGCCCAGCCGAAGAGGTGCAGCATAAGCAGGGGGGCCACCCAGTAGTGCAAAGTAGGATGCGTCTTTGACGCATGCTCCCTCTTCATGTGCATTCGCGTATTGAGGAGGGCCGCACACTCCCATGTAGACCACGTCCGGCTGCCAGATATCGTAAGCAGGGGCACAATCCTGCCTGCAATCAACCGTGATTGCCTTCCGGCTGCGTCCAGCTCCAGGGGTACACTCCCAACAAGGAGACCCAAGGTCATGGCGCTAAAGGCGACTGCGGCGAACATCTTGAGTTTGGTCCACGTCTCGGTCCATTGGCGAATCCAAAACATACGCTGAAGCTGTTAATCCAGACTCCGTCTGTCCATTGGCCGGTCGACTTACCTCGCCTGATAGACTTAAGTAGATACCAAAGTTGGCGACATAGGCCAAGAAGTTCTCCCCACGGCAAAAAAGAATGAAAAAGATGAGACTCGGGACGGTTCCAGCAAGCACTTGGCAACCGCCGAGCCAATCGAGTAATTTGGGGCGCGATAGAATGATCACTCGTTCTGCGCCCGGTTGGTTACGCATCGGTGACCGTCGTGCGTTGAGGCTGCCGAGCACCAACACGGTGATGCTCAGTGCTACCGATAAGTACATCGTAACAACTGTGCCCACGGCGGTCGCAGAGAGGGGCCGTGCTTCTTGCATCGTATGCATGAAGAAGGCAGACAAAAGGCGGCCAACGTAGCTCGGGGGAAAATGCAGATTTGGCAACCCATGTGCTCGACCACTTGCATATATACTTCAGATCTTGACGGTGAGCTAGCCAAGCTTCGGGAAAATTGCCTTTCGCAGGAGCCAGGGGATGGTTCGGAGGCAAACCACATTGCTCAGGATCCATGGCTTTGCCGTTCATGCAAGTAGAACATGAGCTAGTGTCACATCATGTAGGGTAGTGGAATGGGCATGGTCCCAAATAGCAAACATTGAAATTGTCTGCCACTATGCCGAATCGGGGGGTCAGTCGAACTGACCCCCCGATTTGGACGAAATGTTCTCTCAAACCGCAGCATCTCTCTACGCACATCCTTTCTCCGCCAGTTCACCGTCAGGAATGGCTCGCCAGTACCGACGCTTGTACCCATTCAAAGGCACAGAACTGGAATATATCATATACTTGGAAAATGAGCTTCGTTCCTTGCGTTCCCATGCTACGGCGCTGGAAGCGAAGCTGGCGGCACACGGCTCGCAGACAGCCGCCGATGTTGAGCTTACTTCAGACCCTATATTCGAAGTCAGCACTCCGGAGACTCTCAAAGCTGAGGTCGAGAAACGGGGAACGCCAGCCATCCCACCAAAGTGGGAAGCCGCCACGTCTGATTTCCTATCACGACTGCCGACAAGTGGAGCGAAATGGCTCCAGACGAGGAGCGATGCCCGACTTTCCACGCCGAAACAAATCATCGACTCCTTCCACATCCTCACTCTTAATCGGTGTCGCATCAGTTCCTCCTACCCGGCTGCCCAATCGACAGCGCATCCTCTTAAGGTCGTGGATGCATACGGGCACCTCGTAGGCTTACTTCAAGTGGATGCCCAGTTTTCGAAGCAACTGCACAATTACAGCCAGTTATTGTTTTTCTGCGTCTGCCATGTGGCTCGAAGCAATGGATTCAGCGTCGAGGATGTGGACACACTAGTCGCGACTTGTCTGCCAGAACGAGATGCGAGTTCGAAATATTTGTCGCGACTTCGAACGGCAGCCAGCTGGGTGGCTCAGTTAATCGACAAGCTCGAGCCTACATTGGGATATCTGTCTCCTGCGTGCTTTTTACTTTGTAAGGGCACCGGTCAGACTGGCGGGCTTGTAACTAACCGTGTATAGGTGGGCCTGCGATAGAAACATATCGAGAATATACGACCTGGGCCAAGACAGCGGAATATCTCGTTGAACAGATAAAGAAAAGGACCAAGTCGCTTCAGGATGATCCACCCGATGAAGTCCGCGTATCCTTTTCCCCAACATTTTTGATCACATATGTCGGTCCATGGAGGTGAGTCGGATTCCTTGATACTGAATCGCTGAGGCTAACGCCAACCGAGTCCAGTCTTGATCAAGTGAACAAAGCCCTGGGGACAAGTCTCAGCCAAGAGGACTATGCCAGCAGACTTAGAATTGTGCGAGAGACAGAGGATCTTGTTCGGGAGCCCGGTGCGAACGGGGGAGAGGGTGAGATTGGCCAGAGATATGCGCAAGTACGGCGTGAGTAATAATCTGTAATGGTTGACTCGGAATCGCTTTCTCAGGCTAATGACGGGATAGGAACAGAGACCCGCCAAGACCCATCTCCATCCGAGTCGACCACAGCTTGCGGGATGGATGCAGAACTGTCCGGAACATCTCTGTGCCAGTGTCCACCAAACCGTTGCCACTGTCTTCACACACCTGTCGACGCAGCGCAAGACTCGACACACCCCGACAGCTTCTCCCCCAGATCCAGCTTGGACGAAAGCTCGACGGGACAGTTTCAGTCCATCAACGCTGGCAAGCACGGTCGCGACGATCCGACGGCAACAGGTCAGTTTCAGGGTAGGCCGACCGATCAAGTAACGGGTAAGAAGCGACGAAGGATTTCCCGAGGTGGCAGGGAAGAATCTACATCCGAGGCCTCACTGCCGGCACCTTATATGGGAGCTAGCCGATTACCAAGTCCTCGACCGGTACAACATGGTACGGGTGAGGTTCCCGATATTTCAGAGGACAGCTTGGAAGGCCATTTGGCATCCCAGTCGGTAGCTCCTAATCTATATACTATCGAGAACGCCGAGGGGAACTTTCCTAGCACCAATCTCTTAGATAGGTCAGTTCCGCTGCGCAAGGTAGGTCGACACGAAGCACCAGCTCTAGTCGCCGAGTCCTACGGCGAGCCTCGCACGTACCTCCACTACGGTTCGCATCACGGCTTCTACATCCACGCGCTTATCGACGCACCGCAAGGAAACGTGGGTACCACAATATCTACCAGTAGCAGTACGCAGCTCGACGCCAACGTCCGCCTCCGAGACAGGTCCTCCTTACAAATCGCCCATCTCACTAGGTCGAGAGGGGATTTAGTAGATATAGGGGATACCAGCAAAAGACACCTAACAGCTAGGATAGGCGACACATATACTAATCTGGCAGATAATACGAATAAATCGCTACGTGCCTTAGGATATACCGGAACGGCTCTAGCTAAGCAACGCACTAGCGGCTTAGGCATAGCGTCGGAGTTTTCCTCCACAGACCCAAGTAGTCTTTCACCCTACCCTGTTGAGAATACTATATCAGTATAGGTACTAGACACAGATCTACCAAGCCATAGAACGGGGCTCGATAAATAGCCCGATATTTTCGAGCTCTGGGATAAGCCGTTAGGTATATTCGAGCTACAATAAGAATAAAGGCATTAAGACGCTCGCTATTCTTAATCCCCGCCACCAGTGACCTCGTCTAAATATACTCGGTAAACGTTTATTACCATACATATACCGCCATCTCTCGCTTAGAGCTTCTCCTTTCCGTAGAGCAGAATAATATCGCCAACTACTAACGTAGCTAAAGTAGCACTCAGACTACCGATAAGCGGTTTATTCGGCCGCGACTATATTTACGGCAGGGAAAGTATCGTATAAACTTCGGATCTTTCGGCTACTTCCTACGGTCCCGCTATACTACCAACGGCGCGCTCATTCGGCCTTAGAAACACTATCGATATCTAGATTTGATTCTCCGGTATAGAGAGATAACCGGCCTTGAGCCAGAATATCTAGGGGCCTAGAAAGAGTTTCTTCTCTATACGTCGTCCTTTAGTTCGCACCCAGTTAGTCGCCTCGTCCGACTTCTATCTCATCAACATAGATACATCATTAACGGGTATTTACACATACCTTTTGTTCGTAAAAAGTTTCGAGAAGCTTTTTAACGATATCCTACTTTAGTATGAGGGCTATAGGCAACCTCCAAAAGTCTTCGAACTCTGCCAGGCGGACTAAATCTTCGGCGTAGCACTGGACTTGCTCGGCAAGCCGCCGAAAGTCTAGATCACGGATCAAGTACATATTATAGATCTGGAGGAAGCACCATAACTGTCGATAACTATAGATGACTAGATGTAAATAGGTGATTATGGATAGCATACGGATATAGAGTTCCGCTTCTTATTTTGTCCTGAAGTCGGTACGCGGTTATCTGGAGGCGCTTTGTGCGTCATACGGCTTGGCGCTTATGTAATCAGACGAGGTTTTTGGCTGCGTTGGTTTATACATATATGCCCTCGGCACGAGCCGCGTCCTTCCTGACATCCACATATCACGTGGGACCGCGAGTGAAAGTCACGAATACGAGACGCGTAACAACCGCGCCATCATCGACTTGGAATAGATCACAAAGGAACTTAGCAGTAACCCATTTATTTGAGTATACGAAATCCCCAAAGAGCAGATAGATATATACACGTCACTCTTAAAGTAAGTCCACGTTTCGGGACTGGAATCAGGCCCCTGTGGCATCCCTCGTCTAGTCCAAGACCAACGCCGCCGGACGTAGGTCAACGGATCGGTATAGCCCTGATATAAAGTATCGTGTAAGTCAAAGCTTGGCTCTTGAGAACAGGCGCTGATACCTTCATTTGAACCCCATATTTTTGGTGATATCCTCATCAGCCTTCTGTACGACCTCACCCTCCCCGGAGTCACCCTCTCCTGAGTGGGAAGAAGTCTTGTCCGTACCGTCTCCGTTCGTGATAGGGCTAGGCTCTCGCTCCTTCTCGGAGTCGGGAGACTTTGGCGTTTTCTCTGGCATGATGCAGGTGGCGTCGGGTAGGGAGGGCTGCAGAGAAATGTCGACTCGATCGCCGGTTGATATGGGCTTTGCTGAATATATGGGCGTCGATATATGGGCGGAGTAAGGCAGACTGATATTGTGTTAAGTTGTCAATGAGGCTCGGAGTCTATTGAAATCGGACGGAAGTGAACATTATCTTAGATAATATAATGGTAAGTTTATCAAGAAGTGTGGCAAGATTCAGACAGCGAGTAAAACTTCGTTGGATGGCCTATTATATAGGCGGTCAAGGCTATGAGAGTAGCCGTTCGGATCGCAGTCATTGCATTGAAAGTCCTAAGCCTCAATCTCTCGTGACATCTCGCCTCTCCAAGTGAAGCGGTCCGTGATGCGGTCTTCGATCGATCCCGCAAGGACACTTACTCCTGATTATTGGTTGGGTTGAAGTCACCATGACCACCGTTGCAAAATGCCGTGGTATTCCGTATTGTCAGCGATATTTTAGCCCCAGGCGTTTGGAGGATAGACACTCGTGTGGTTAAAAGATGGTTGGACCCTTGATTGTGGCGCTGCGCGATCATACCCAACCCGAGCGCGACAGGGCATATGCAAGTGCAAGTGGTCAGAGCATTGAGCAAGAGGGATGAGCAGAGTTGCAGGACGAGCGAATACACAACAGATGACAATGAGGAGCACTAGCCCTCTCTAGCTTTCAAACACCGGATATGCCTGAGAGAGGAAGTTTTCCTTTCGCAGTGCTTGCGGGGCTTTCAAGCCTCAGGCTGGTGCTGCAATGCGGAAAAAAGGTTTCCGGATTCGTCTGGGCTCGTCCGGCCGGCCCCCACCGGGCTATCCCAAACAGACGGTGCAGAGCTAACCATCATGCAATGCGAAAACACTGTTTCCGTATCCGGTTTGGACTATCTTGGGCCAGATAACAACTTGACTGAGGTCGGCCTGGGTAGTGTCATCGAGTACGAAGTCACGACGGATCCCAATGACCTGCGCGGCTAGAAACGGCGCCGGGTATGGGCGCATATCTCGCAGTAGGTCGCCTATTCAGTGCTCGTGCATGAACACACACATGCGTCGAGGTGTTGGGCGGACTGCACCTCACGTCCTGGGACGATATCGATTATGAGGCATGGTTAGGATGAGATGAGATTAAAGGTCCAGACTGTCGAGGTCGTGGATAGCTTCGCCCTCCGTCCATCAGCATTCTTCTTTAACTGCGATGAACATTTGAACCACAGCCAACACCGTATGTAATATTCGGACTGATTCTTTATACCTCAATGACTTCGCCTGCAAGCCACCGCTAACGTGAAAACTAGATGACCTCATACTCAGATAAGCCGGGCTTTTGCGGTAGGTGTGGTTGTGCAAACGGGAACCACACAATCAGCCCTTGCAAAGGGTTTAACAAGAGGGGCCGAGGCAAAAAAGCAGAATATGTCCCCTGTGAATACAATTGGAGCCGCTGTACCACAGGGGGTTACACAGCCTACTTTCAGGCCGATGAAGATGCGCAGTACATGGACTGTTTCCGCTGCCCGAACCATCCTGGTGCGCCGCCAGACGGCTTCTGGGGAACCGAACCCGACGATGAGGCCGGTGTGCTGACCGCGGACTTTCTGGGAATTCCCTGGCCAGCGGCAGAAGAACCTAATCCGGCCTCGTCACAGAGCGAAGCCAGGCGAACTCTGGAATCGCCCGACCCTCTTGCATCGGGCCAAGACTTGACATGGTCTGGCCAGACCAGGACCACGAAGCACGGACACGGTCGAACTCTGTCGGAGGAATCGGAGGATCCTCTCCAATCGGATAATCCCTAGGACCGGACCTCAACGGAGGAGACGGATCCTGTACTTGCACTTACACAGGATCTCGGCCAGCTCGACCTCCAAGAAGATGTAGAGCTTTATGTTGAGACAACCTTGGTCACTAGTCACGTCCACTTCACGGACGCAGGAGGCAATGAGGTGGTGTCTGACCGCAGGGATTGGAGCGAATCCTCGATCGAATATGATGGACAGGAGGCTCCATGTTACAAGTACGTTGGCGGAATCCCACCCCGTCGGTACTTCACTTGGGAGTTCGGTGGAGACGGCAGTTCTGGCGGGAAGGGAAAGGGGAAAGCCAAGAGTACTCACATAGGCCAAAAGAAGAAAAAACGGTAATTTGTTGTGTGTAAATAAACTTTTGCTATTGTCCGGGATACTCGGTATCTTGCCGAGCGGTGAGTTCGACCGATGGGTGGATGGAGATGGCGCGCGATTGTCGCGTTTGGCTCCACTCCAGATTTTAGCCAGTGTCGACAGGAGCCAGGCAGGGAGGGCACCCGCTATTTTCTTTTAAACCCCGAAGTTTCATACCTACAACATCAATTCCACCACCTCTGCCATGACTTCTATCCGCAGTCTTTCACCTGCCAATCAATCACTCTCCAGCGAGTTTCTTTCCCCTGACAATCTTCCCAAGGTCGGTCAGCAAATGCATCAAGGGACAGCGCCTCTCCAGATCGACTACGACGGCCCCGAACCCGAGTCAATCTTTTCGCGAAGCCAGTCACGGTGGCAAGCTGCTCTTCGATCGGCGAACGCGATACAGCAGCTTCCAGAAAACAGCTTCGACTTGGAGAGGATTCTCTTCCGAACCCCGTCACTACCCAGAACCATTCCAAGTGATGCTACTTCCATCGAAGGCTATTCTGCGTGGACAAATCGAAACCCTTCATGTCATCTGCGGAAGGCTGGGAAGCTCCGGAAATTCGTTCTGAGGAGGACCTATCCTATAATATGTTCGATCTCTTCGTCGCCCAACTTCTCGGTTTGGGAAGATACCCCAAATAATGGCATTGCCCTCCTAGTATTGGGTTGGGCATACATATTGACAGCGGATCTCGCAGAGAGGCAAAAACTCACGATGGAGTATCGTTTGCCACAGGACAAACCTTCCGATAACCAACCTACCGTGCTTCGTCTCGGCTACGCACTGCCAAGAGAACGTGCTTGGTGGAAAGCGATCGTCACTCGGGGGATGGGATGGTCTATTACCGGCGCGCCGGGCGACACGAAGGTCTCTCCATGGGCGGTGGAAGTTGAGGATCTTGGACTCGATATCGCCGGTGTTATTGACACCAATCAGCGACCGCCAGCACCCAGGGAAGCTGCGTGTTACCTAGCGAGGCTTTGCCGAGTCTTTGGCCTCGGGCACCAGTGTTCTGTAGCACTCGCAGCAGCTCTTACCTTCCCGCTCTATGCGAGCTATGCCACCCGCGCGTCCGCTAAGATCGAACTTCCCAGGCCGTCGTTAACGCAGCCCTCGAGCGACAAGAAGCAAGATGATCCCCCGGCTGAATATCTCCACCTAGGCTTTTACATGTCGCTCAGCATCTGTCCAGGGATTTTCGGTCCCTTGCTATGGAGTATATTTTGGGAGCCGGATGTGCCATGTCATTGTGCAGGAGCGTGGCTGCTTCCTATCGCGACCGTTCTGAAGCCGATCATCGAGGACAATAATCTGGAGCATCTTGCCAGAGTCCTATCCTTCACACCTGTTGCGCCGCTATGGCTTGGCCTTGCTCTCTGTGGCCCACGGGGAATCATAAAGTCCGTTATGCGCTCTATTACCGCACTAGCAGAATATCCTCACACAAAGCCCGATATTGACTCTGCTGCGTGGACGGGGATAGCTCAGTCATTCCTACATCTTCACTCCCCTGGACCCTACCTGTAGGTTGATGGTACGGTTTCCAGAGCAGATGTTTGGCGCCTACGACACGATTGTTATGACAAGTACAATCCCGTTACTTTCGAACATACTCCACCACATGGGTGGCCACCATTTGGGAAGATGCAAGAGCAGGATGTCGAGCTTGAGATACGTTCGCATCTCAGTTGCTCACCCGAGTGGGCCTATTCACACTGGACTTGGTTGCCGGCTAAGGTCACTGGTGTAGAGTTGTCGACCATCAATACGACTTGTCCGACTTGGCCGCCACCGGAATAGAGTGGAATAGATGGCGGCGAATTTAAACGATGCGAATTCCCAACCGAAGACATCCGTAGAGTGTCAGAAGAAGCAACGCGAAAGGTTTTTTGGTGGGCTTGTAGCCAGGTTGAGAAGGGCTTTGGTAGGCTGTTACGGCCCCTCGTCGAATATGATGGGCCTCTCGGCAGTGCTCAATCGCCTTTATCAACCGAACCTGGAGCTATCGAAAGAGTGGCAAAGTGGCTACAAACGAGGAGCCAGTGGAATGTACCAACAAAGCCCACAGATAGCGGCTGACCCTAAATGCCACGGTGCGCAGGTTATGCCAGCTCACGTCAGGCGACCTCCAGGACCTCTGCCTTTGAAAGACAGAGAATGTTTCCGTTGTTGATGTTTCCACATTGACTTGGCCATGAAGAGACACCGGAGCTAGCAAAGACAGCCACTGAAAGATTTAGAATAGCAAGACGAAGTCTTGGAAACTTGTAGCCAGAAGGTAGCCGAGGCCACACGGCGGCCGTCGAGCAGCCGGCGCTGGTCATCGCCGCGCAACCATCGGAAGTCGGCGCTATTTAGAACCAGCCGTAGGAATCCCTCCAGCAGCCGCCCTTGGTCTCTTCGATGCGGTTCTTCTTGTGGCGCGGATCGGTGACTCGCATGGCGGCGGGGCAGGATGGGTCTGACGCTCGGGAGCGGTCAGTGCGATGCGATGAGCTGCGGAATCATGTACTGTGGGCGGGTCGCTCTTACCGACATGCACGGGGCCGTTGAGTGTAGCCCCAGGAAATTGAAGGCCGCTGTCAGAGCTCGTGCTCTACAGCACCGCTCTGAAGCAGTGGTTGTGGAAGGACGAGGTCGGAGGAATTCGGTTCCCACTCGTCGGCTGTGGATTGTGCGGGGCGGTGTCCCGCTTGGCTGCGGACGCCTGCCACCTTCGACCCACATGCAGTGGTCAAAAGTGACCAAGTGCATTGGGGGCTCGTGGACAGGACCGGATCCGACATGCATACTCACCTGTTTCGTTTCCGGATGCTACCGGCCCGTCCCCGCGCGCCGAAAGGGGGACGCCGAACCGGCCGATGACTGTTTAGCTTACAAGACACTCGGTCTCACAAGCGAGTCCCTGAGACATGCCAAGAAGCACGCCGAAATAGGAGAAAAAGTTTATCGGATGAGTGCGACGATCACATCGCTTGGCATTTTCTCTACCTACCAAGGGCAATATATAAAGCCTAGGCTAATCTGACAAATGGTGAACCGACGTTTAATGTGGCTGATTCAATTGGGCTAACCTGCAATCTGATTCGAAGATCCTGAACGAGGGATGGAATAAAACGTGCCTCTTTTATTAGATCTCAAGTCTTGTCTGACACCTCAACGGAAGAATCCGCCCTCTTCATCTTCTCCCTCTCCGCCCGCGTCCTGTCCACCCACTGCTGCGCTTTCTCCACCGCCAAACGAGCTGAGCATCTATGTTCCAGTAGGAATGACTGTATTTCGGCTGGGGAGAACTCCCACTCCGGTATCTTCCTAGAAAATTCATGTGCCCACCGTTCAACGGTTTGGTCGTCTTCAGCCGATTTCCCCGGATCGAGGATATCGCCTTCCGACTGCTTGAAGACCATGCAGAAGATTCGGAACGTCACGTCCTTGTCTGCTCGCGGGAGCACGATTTTCTTGTCGGCTCGACCCGCCCGTATGAGCGCCGGATCTAGATGCTCAATGTGGTTCGTCGTCATTAAGAGCAGCCGACCCTCATTTGACGATATCCCGTCGAGAGCATTGAGGAGGTCCGACAGGGCCAATCTCCCCCGGAATCGCGGACGATCCTCCGCAGAGCCGACCTCAACTGTGCCCTCCGTATCGGCTTGCCGAGACTGCACTATGCCGACAGCATCCACGTCTTCCAGCAGGAGGACACACCGAGGGGGGAGATCCGCAAACAACTTGCTCAGGGAGGAGCCGTCCACGCTAGAAAGGTTCAGGATATAGATGTCCAAGTCAAAGTGCCCTGATATAGACAAGCACAAGCTTGATTTTCCGGTACCTGGTGGTCCATAGAGTAGGTAGCCTCTCCGGTAAGGGATGCCACGGTTTGTATGCCATGTGCGAGCGTCTGGGCTGAGGAAGTTTCCAACGTCTGTTATGAGCTCTTGCTTCTCCTTCTCATCCATGATCATGGTCGAGAGTCGTCTGATGCCGCTCGCTTTCGTTCTTCTCCACTTGCCATCTTGATTCTCGAAGATCGAGATTTTGTTCTGCGTCAGCTGCAGGTACTCCTTTCGGCGGTCGTTGAAGAACTGCCGCAAGACAGCTTGACAACCCAAGCAGGAGACCCAAACCACCTCCTCCATTCGAAAGCCAACCTCCTTTTCCGTAGAGCGAAACCAGAACAGGTGCTTCCTGTAGAGGAAGAAGAACGTTCCATTCCAAGGAGAGAAGTGTAGGGGTTTTTTCTGCGTATCATCATCACACATGCGTCTCCAGCCGACACGGGCTAGGGACGATCGAGCCCTGCGGGCGAATGGTTGATCGGCTAGCCAAGGCATAACCATATCGTATGCTTCACTGGAATAGGGAACGTGGGCTGTTGAAGCTGCTGACTGTTAGAAAGGTTCAGCAGGCCGGAAGGAAGGGACGAACCAAAGTGAGTCTCCACTAATGTCCACAAGTACTTGCAGACATGCCTTGCCAGGAACACGAGGAGCATGCAGGCGAACATGGCCTGAGCATAGCTGTTCATAGCCAAAACGTGCTCGAGGGTGGCAACGATGCCAGTGGAGCCAGGTACGAAGAAGTCCAAGATGGAGACGTGGGAGGATGCGAGCAATGGCGTCGATGGAGTGGCGTTGTTGAGTGTAGCCATCTTGAAGTATGGCATAGCAGGTAATCCGGCTATCTACTTTCCAGGGAGGAATCAATACCAAGAACCGCGATGATCCTGGGGTGAAATGGAAGGTATATGTCCGACTGAAGGTATCTCAAGAGGGAATTCTGCCATTCTTATATACAGGTTGCCAGCAGCGTCCCGCAGGTCGACGCAACAACCACGCGTTGGCAGTCCATCGGTATCCGGTTCTACGTGTATGTGTAACAAAGTGTCGTGATCACAAGTCTTTCGGATAAGCGCCGTATCAGCATCTCTATACATTCGATACTTGACGAGGTTAATCGGGAAACTAGGTCAATAGCATACGCCGGATATTCTGAGAGAGGAAGCTTTCTTTTCGCAATGCTTGCGGAGTTGTCAAGCCTCAGGTTGGTGGTGCAATGCGAAAAAGATGTTTCCGTATTTGTCTGGGCTCGTCTGCACCCCCACCGGGATATCCCGTGCGCATGCCGCAGCTAACCATTATGCAATGCGAAAACACTATTTCCGTATTCGGTTTGGGCTGTCTTGGGCCACTGACATGCCCAGCGCGGTCCACTGTTTAAAGCCACGGCTACCTCCCTTTGCCGTTGAGCCTGAGACCAAGGCAACATCTGGCGCACAGGCCAATCCAGATCCGCAGCTCCCATTTGAGTTTACTACACGAAGATCTCTTCAGTCAAGCCTACTTTATAAGATGATATCTGTCTTGCGGGCCCCAAGTTCCAAATGTCGTACTTGCAATATTTCTTTTAAGAAGAAGCATACCTGTCCCGGAAGAGGCCATAGGACCTCACTGTGGGCGAGGATGTTTGATCATGAATCGCACGACCTTATGGCGGTTATTTCATTCTTAGACGGAGCCAACATAACGGAAAGGCTTTTGGAGCGAATGACTGCAAGGAAGCTAGCTTGGGGAGCCGACGGCGACATAGAAGTTCTTGACCCAGGTGTCCTTCCGGCTCTTGCGAACATGTCTAAGGCTAGATTTCGGTATCTCCAAGCTTCTGTTACCGCCGCCCCAGAAGCAACCGAGACCAGCAGTTGGAAATTTGAAGCCCTCAGGGTTGTGCTCCATACTTTCCCTGAGCATCGACAACTTGACCCGGTATAGTGAGTGTAGTGATCGACATTGGACGAGATGAAGCTGATGAGTCTCGGTAGTTACTCTTCAATCGGCAACGATATCCTTCCTCAACTTCAACATGTTCTATCATATTTGGACGACGATGCCGTTCGCAATAAGCTCCAGCCGTTTCATGTTACCCAAATATCGAACGTTTGCATATCAGCCTCGAACTTTTTGGACACTGGTTGGAAGAAGAAAGTCCTAGCCGCTGCTGAGAGGCTTTTGAGTCCTCAAGACCCGGAGCTCGCGAGAATCACGTCGAGAAAGATCGCACTGGCACGCATATGCCAGGAAGAAGCCCCGGAGCAACTAATCCTCCAAGTGCATGAGCTCTCTTCCCACTTCCAACCCGTTGACAAGCGCTCCAACGCCTATCTCGGGGAGATGCTCCTGCTGGAGGCGCGTCTTCTGCTTGACATTCAGAAGCACAAAGACGAGCTTTCTACGCTGCAGCTGTTCACGCCCTGGAAATCAAACGAAACTTCGAAGTTAGAGCACCTTATTTTGAACGACATAGCGTCAATGCAAGGCGACGTATTTCGATTTAATGGAGAATTTGCAATGGCCCGAGATTGTTTCACGCACCTGCTGCAGCAAGTACCAACACCTCCCAAAATCACAACGCAACTGAGTGCCGTTTCTTGTGAACTAGGCGGTTTCGACTCAGCTATTCGACTTCTCATCGAAGAGCTCCAATTCCTGGAAAGTCCGGGTAGCCAGCTGCAGAGTCGGAATGCAAAGCGCTTGCGACTAGCTCTGGTAG
The DNA here is from genome assembly GCA_030052745.1 of Pleurostoma richardsiae. Classification (NCBI taxonomy): domain Eukaryota; kingdom Fungi; phylum Ascomycota; class Sordariomycetes; order Calosphaeriales; family Pleurostomataceae; genus Pleurostoma; species Pleurostoma richardsiae. The sequence goes on from JANBVO010000033.1 coordinate 117,201, forward strand.
ACGCTTATCTCATGAAAGCCGTCAAGCTGCAGTCAATATCCTTGGAGAGCGAGTCAATGAGCAGAGCTACGCAGCTCTTGGAAAACCTTGAGGAGGATTTCAAGGAGACCGCCAAGCTCCGCAAAATAGGCAGGATGAATTACTTCCGGATCCGGGTCTCCATTGCTATAGTTGAGCACCTACGGGGTAGCCCAGGCCGTGCCCTTGAGCGTTGGAACGAGGCACAGGAAGCTTCCAGGAAGTGCTGGCCAGAAGGCTACACAGACATGGTCATCAACTATTCGAAAAGTGAACTGATGTATAGGCTTGGACACAGTGATCATGCGCGTGAACTTGAGCAAGCGGCAATCGACCTGTACCAGATAACTGGGCGTCAATATCATTTCACCGGTCTCGGTTCAATCTGGCTAGATTATATAGTAGGTCTTATTGGGCTTCATGGAGGTAGACAGCTAGAATAAATTATCAACTTTTATGTGAAGGTCGGTTGCCTTCTTAGAGACCATTATCTTCTAATAAAGCTAAAGCTTGTCCTACAAGATGAGTAGAGCCACATATCAGCGTCTCTACTCCCGTCTGTGTGCTCGCCCGTTCAGCCATTGCGAGAGCATCTGCCACAGAGGCAGCACAAGAAACGCGCACCGAGCCTTGCATACTCTGCCAAAATGCTGCATGCCTTTCGACCGCGGTGTCGTGTATCTTCTGACCTATATTCAAGTTAGTAACTGATAGCGAATGGCACTGTATCAACGCACCGTAACGTTCGTAAGGTGTTAAGATGACGCGGTCGAAATGGAACTGATGATTCTTGCAGTGCTGTACGATAGTTTGAATAAGTTCCTGTGTATTTCGCGTAGATTCGTGTCCAAATATAAGAACTCGAGGACAGCTCTCGGAAAGCTGAGAGCTGGTTGGAGTGCAAACGACCGACTCGAACCAGTCTAATGCAACCGAGAGACTCAACGTATTATGTGCGCAATCCAGGAACCAGCGGCTTATCCCCTTCCGGATCAACTGAAACCGTCCTGGCCACTTGCACTCGGCAATTCCGACTTCGATGTCTTTTTGACTCAACTCGTCGCGATATCGACTAAGATAAGCATTTGCCAGCGAGATAGCTAGTGACGCGTTCATCTTCTGAGCCGCGAGCCCGATATTGGGATGTTTCGGCAGGTTTGCGGAACATTCGAGGAACGTGAGCGAGCACCCGATTTGTGTAGCCTCACTTTTCAGGACGTCCCTTGCTGCGCGTTGTTGAATGACAGAGAACGCAGGTGTACCCGGCTTCATGATTCCGCTCTTGTGCCAAGCAATGTCTTGAATAGTAGGCCCAAGTAGGTCTATGTGGTCTAAGCCGATGATGGTAAAGCCGCAAGCAACTGCTCGGTCGAAGATATTCGTAGCATCCTTCCTTCCGCCAGCATGGACCTCATATATTGCCACATCAACCTTTTCTTGCTTGAAAATGTGTACTGAGAGCAGGGCGAGGAGCTGTAGATATCCCGGCATGTCCTGTTCGTCGCCAGCCTTGTCGCGCAAGGTGTCCCAGACTTCGAAGAAATGCTGGGCAAAGAGGTTTTCTGCAATGGGTTGGAAATTGATTCGGATGCGTTCTCGCTCGGTTCTTAAGTGGGGAGATGTGTATAGACCAATTTTAATCGGTTTCGAGAGATGGCGGAAGTGTGTCCTGAGGAGTGACTCTGTGATGGCGGCCGTGCTGCCTTTGCCCTTGGTCCCAGTTATATGGATAACCTCGAGATCACTGGTGTTCTAATCAATCGGAATGTGTTGCGAAAGCCAGGCGAAAGCCTTACCTTGTGACCTAAATCTGCGAGCCATGATTTCATGCCGAAGTTGTTGGGCTGATTTTTCGTCGGCCGAACGAACAAAGGCCTCGAACGAGAACGAAGGATCTGAACGGCATCCTGCACTCGTCAGTGAGTGCCATGGGACCTGCCAGTGCTGAACATACTTCATAGAGTCTGGACATGTCGCAACAAGGAATCGTTCCGCTGTTGATCCACGCTATCGGACATTGGTGGTGACTGAGGACGGAATATTTTGCAAGATGAGGAGTCAGCTGCAGTTATTTCTCGCTTCTCAGCCGCTCGTGCTTTGCCCCACATACTCGATCGTACGAACCGACAGGGGTATACGTAGCTAACTCCGCTGTATGTCACCCGTGCGTTGCTGGCAGCCCCACAATAATTGGTCAGATTTTGACCCAGGACGTGTGGATCAGATGGCTTGTGATCTCAGTGCTGACGAGTGGCTCAGGTAGATTCCCGCCATCTCCCAGGGGTGCACATCTTCATGGTGCGACTTGGATGGAAACTTTCTTGGTGCAGGTTTCTCGGGGACGATGAGGACCATGCTGCGATAGATAGGCACCCGGAAAGGCAGAATGTGGAGGTCAGAACATGCGAGATATAGCTAGGAAGGAAGAAGGAAGTGTTTCCTTTTGTGGCTGATTGTACTTGAGCTTCGGCTGGCGGTCGATCTCCCGCTGTGGATCGCCTAAAGGGATGATTGCGATGGCACGGGCGTCAAGGACGGATTCATCTGTGGTGGCTGCGGCGGAAAGGGGACGATAACTTGTACACTGAAACATGGTATGCAAAACACTCAAGGGGCATCGTCACAAAATAGTTCTTAATTATTAGGTTCTACCACTGCGACGGCTTCGAACGGCCTCTGGAAAACGGGCGTGCCAGCGTCCGAGATAGGAGGATCCCTGGTCTCTCTGAGCAGGAGTGTTTCGATTAGCATTCCTTTTATGGCGTTATTGTATTTGAGCAACGTGTGCCGCGTCAGCCTCTTTAAGCTTCGGCTGGCGGTCGATCTCCCCGCTATGGATGCTTTCAGGGATGATTAAGCCCACAATCAGCCATCCGGGGATGGCGGTGGTGCTCCAGATTGCCAACAGGCACGGAAATCTGCCATATCTAGAGCCGCCGTGCCGGATTGACCGCGGACGCAACGTTTATTTCTTAACTTCGCCCTTCCTCCTTTTTACCACCTTCGGTCCTACCCCGGGTCCTACCCCAGGTCCTACCCCAGGTCCTATCCCAGGTCCTACCTCCGGTCCTGTCTTAGGTCTAGTAAATGAGGTGCCTGGAGTAGATGTATGCTGCTTAGCATTGCTCGACTGGCTGTCCCCCTCGAGAGGTATGGATGCGGAGCTAGCATCCGACTACATCAGATTCCCCAAGTCCTAGGAAAGTCCAGTAGCCTCAGAAAGTGGCGGAACATCAAAGTCCAAATTAGACGGCAACTAATCCAGGGCGGAGCAAATATTCTTGAAATAACCGGGTATCCATATATCGTAGACGTTCTTCGTGAATCGATACGCTATCCATTTGTCCCTCCCGTCTAGTTCGGTAAAGTCAAACTTCCGGATTGGATAGCGGTAATATTTGGTCTCTTTCCCATCTATCACTAGGTAGTGGCCGTAGATACGTACCGACTGATAATCATGAGAGATAGAGAAGGAGAGAATTTGCCGGTTGACCTTATCCTCGCGCTTTACAGCGCGGAAGAGCTTTACGATAGCCCGTACCGCAAGTATCATACTATAGGCGTTCTGCCGGTCGGTAGTATCGAGCGCCGCGGCGCCGCACTTCACCTCGTAGGTCAGAAACGGGAAGTACATATAGTACGTAGCCATAAAGAGGGACTAATCTCCACCGATAAAGTCGCTAATAAATGGCGACAGCTTGGCAAGCTGGTCCTGGGTAAACGTATCTCGCCTAAACCCAACAGAGTAGTCGGGCTGGGGACGGGGGCTGGTGACAGGGATCGTATTGTTCCACCCTTCGTTGACGCTCTCCGCCAGGATATTAAGATGCTCTACACCGAATATCGCAAGACTTTCTGCCGAAGGAACAATAAGCCGACTAATATCTTAGATAACTCGCGCCTTATTTTTGTTGTGTATCTTCTGGCACGTGGCTTTAAAGACGTCGTCGCGGAAGAGGGAATCGTCGGGAACTGGCTACGCCTTGTCGAGAAGAGATTGGCAGGTAGCCTAGCTAGTACCGGCCAAGCCCAAGGGAGATTAAGTTATGTAGCTGCCTTTGATCTCGAGCAGGGTTTTATAGCGCTGGTCTCGATATGGCGCGCTCTTCTCGTCCCTCGGCTTCTAATCGCTAGGAGTCGTGGATATAGCAGAGTTCGATCGCTTACGGGATAGAGTAGACGAGGATTTCTTCCGCGTAAGCAGACGGTCCATGGTAGAGTCCGTCTCCGATTTCTCTTCCAGCTAGTCCTTCTCCTTTGGCTAACGTCCTTACTCTACCCAGATTGCAATAGGGTTAATATGTTTGGAAGCGCCGCTACTAATCGCTAGCTTTGTAAGTACGTCTTCGGTAGGGCTTGTATGGGATATCCGTTGTCGCTTCGGACCTAGGTCGGGGTTGGGTTCGAAGGTATTCTTAATTAATTACTTACGTTTACGACCTCTATTCTAGATAAGCGCCGATAGATCCTAAGACGCGACTTAGCTTGTAGACTACTATACTATAAATAATAGACGGCATACTTGTTGAGGCGACGTCTAGTTGATTATAGAACGGCTTGGGCGATTATATCCGGTACGTTTGGTTACGGGTTGCTCGGGGAGGCGACCGCGCTTTCGAGGTACGCTTTTGCGGATGCCCCGGGGTCGTTTCCCTGATAAGCGTTAGCCAAGATGTCCTTTGGCGCCGCGACAAATAAGCACCTTGATTCTTTGGCGCCAACGATGGCTGAGGCTTTTAGCCTGTCTGGGCTCGAGTACGGGCCATGATGGTAACAACGGAGGGGAGGGCGAGGTCCTGGTTATAAGTTCAGAGAATCGAGGAGGGAGTTCACAGGATAGAGTAACGTACGGGAAATAGCTGGCCAAGGCGCCTTCAAACCCAGACCCACTATTTCGGTATGTAGCACGGAGCCAATAATTAGGCGCTGCAGTCGCTCCACTATTCTGCGCTTTAACGCCATTAAGCTGTCGGCCTATACGGACTTCGACAACGGACGACAAGGGCATACGAGAACCACCATGTCAGGTTGTCATATGGTCTGTTATTATCATTGAGGTAGCGCTTTGAAGAGTACATTGGAGAGAGTTGCCTAGTCACTAGATTCACCCTGGTTTGGGTAAGGGAGAGATTGTATTAACGTACTTGAGCCGTCTATCATGCCAATGCGCCCTCTCAGCTATACTCTCTACAGTTTCCTCCACACTCAGCTCAGCTTGTCTGACCTAAGTACGCGTTGACATCTGTCTTTGACAGGTAGCCACCGGAAATAATGCATTGGCACATTTCAAGTGCATGGCATTGCCTCAAGAGAAGCACGTTGGGTCAGGTTTAGAGGTGGCTACTGAGGAACGAAAGTCCTCACTTCTACGTAGCCCAAACAGCAGGCGATTCCAGCAGCTAGCGATAAAGGTGCGGCACCCGCGTTAGGTCGATTTGCAGGCTTCATGGAGGGGTGGCTTCGCGAGATGCATTGTCACAGGGATCTGTCACTGCTGATGGCCTTAGCATGCATGGCTGATACCACTTTACTGCCTCGCCTGTCAAGCCCTCCGAGTCCAGCTGGTACGGACAACGCGGATCGAGATGGTTGGACACCGGCCGCCGACCGTTGGATAAGCATGGAGAGCACAGAGAGCAGACGCCCAGGATCGCTGGAGGGGTGTGGAGGAAAGGGGGTGAGGGGTTGTCTGACGATCTCTGCTCAGGTGTTTGGGTGCCAAGGAGGTCGAAATGGTGTTGCCGCAGATAGACATTCTCGGGCATTGAAGGCCATCCGGTGGATTGCCGTCAATGGTCAGAGCACATGTTCGCCGAGCTCAGTACGTCCCGAAGGCTGTCAAGGGCAAGGATCTAAGGCAACCTCCTCCTGGTGTTACATCTGCAGGTCAATCACAATCCGCCGCGGCCGTATCAAATCGTATTGGTGCACGGAGGTTACAGGGAGGTGGCAAGGCATGAATGCGTGGGTTGATCAAGCGGGAAGTCTGGGCACACGGAGGAGGATGACCCACAGTTGAACCAAGAAAGCACCGCCCGAGGGCATGGAGACGATATCTTCCATCAGCCAGTCGGATCATGGGGTGTCATCACGCCGCGGACGTGGACGGAAACTCCAGGGGCCGCAGACGGGTCTTACATGAACGCTCAGGACGTGCGGCAAGGAGGACGGCACAGGAATTGGCGGGGCATGAATACGCCACCTAGTCATACGACATGACTGGCACACACACGATGGTAATAAACTGTCGGGGGAATGGAAGCACGTTCCGTAGGCTACAGAGACAGCTTGCAGGCGTCATGGAGGGCCGGCTTCGTAACCAGGAGGCGAAGTCGGAAAGGAGCAACAAGGCAGCTGGCAGAGCTGCTGTGTTACTAGGTCATGTCGGGGATGATGCAGGAAGCAACCAAGGCGGCTAGCATGGGGCAAGCCTTCCGTCCACCAAGCCGGTCAGATCATGGACGGTTATCCTACGTCGGGTAGACTCGGCAAGCTTGGCATAACCCCTGGAGTCCCTGAAGCATTGGCTGAGTCCGAATGCCCGTCTCCTATTTCTGGAAAGAAGCAGCAACCACTGACGGCGAAGAGGGAAGCGGGGGTGTGAACGAGACTCACAAGACCAAGGCAAAGGGCATGACGGTAACGAACCAGGCAAGGCTACCCTGGCGGGGACAACACTTCGTCTGCAAGGAGACGCCGGCCATGCCACAGGTGGTAACCCTGCACCGCACGCCGTGAGGGTTTTTGATGCGCATGCGCGTCCTATTCTTGCAGGCGGATGGCAGAGCCAACAAGCGGGGTATTGGCCAGAAAGGGGGGACAAAAGTTGGCAGCGCTACCCAGCCGATCAGGCGGCAACGCTCAGGGGTTGATTAGAAGATCAGGATTCGGCCGGCGCACGCGGGCCCATGGGGACAGAATCAGGTGGACTCTGCTAAAGTGGCTTCCGAGGAGCACGATTGGCCGAACCTACGTGACGTGTTATCTCTGGTACGCTGACAGGAGAGGGATGGCAGGGAGCTAGAACCAGGAGATGGAGGCCGCAAGGAGGGTAACAGGGGGCCAAGGAGTAGAGCCGAGCTCCCGCGTTCACAAAAGGGTAGTCAAGGGAGAGGGGCCTTGGTAGCCTAACTAGGCGGGAAGCTTCCGGGGCATGGTGGCTTGCGCGGAGATTGCTGGTTAGCGGACGAAGATTTCAGCGAGCGTGTCATACCCGGGGGCTGGCGGTTTGGAGACCATTCCGGGGGGTTAGTACCCAAGTCCTAGGCGAAGTTAAGAGGCAGCCCATGCCGGGCGTCCAACTCTTCGCTTCGTCCATATCTACTCATGATACAGAGGCTGGGATGTGAGCTCGTTCCTCAGCACAGGCCACGACCACATCGCCTTCAATCGACTATGTCGGCAGATTCCTCACGAACAGCTCCTGCGAGTCCCCTGGACATCTCTTCAAGCCAGTCCGAGCAGCTCGGGCAGACCGGTATGGTCAGGGAATGGATGGCAGCTCTCAATGGCGACATAGATGATCTACCGCCTGAAGACCACGTCGTCGATTCAGTCTCGGAGGATGACGCCAATCGCAGCTTGCTCGGGGGAACGCCGGCGAACTCGATCGGCCGAGACAATGCTCGAAAATGCCCACCCAACGCCTACGGCAGCGAGAATCAGGAGAACCAGCGACCAGTGCTCGGAGAACTACATCGATACTCCTTGACTGCAACCTGGGCCTGTGGGAGTTTCCAGTACAACGGATTTATCGAGCTTGAGGACGGACTGCCAGAGTTCAGCTTCACTCCGAATCCCCGGATAGGGCCGATCAACATCACATTGGATATACGCAAATCCAAGGAATCCCGGCAGCAGACCACGCAACCGCGCAACAATCAGCAAAACGATAACGGCCGGTCAGCTAAACGGGAGTCTTGCCCGCACACTCGACACCGCATCGGCAAGAGCACAACAAGATCAAGGCAGAGCGATTTGTCACAGCGTCGCGGCCTCGGAGCGAGACACGCGCAGAAATTACAGGGCAGAAGAGGGCTGCAGGAGGTCAGAAACTTATAAATTCTGCGCCTCGACGAGTGCCGCTGCCCAGCCAGGGTCTGGGGCCGTGGAGGCCTGGATTATATATGCCTCCTGTCGTTCCCTCTCCTCCACCCTCGCGCCTCAGAACCAAATTCCTTCCTCTCCAGTGGTAGAAAGTGACCGAGGCCCAGCAGCACAGCATTAGAGGCTCTACATCGTGAACCAATTTGCAACATCCGTGATGCGAGAATCCCACAACAAGAGGGTATCCGCCTCGTTAGCCTCAAAGAGACACCTATGCGATCGCTCTTGCACATAGACTCACTCGCCTCGCTCCGAAGCCCGACGTGAAGCTCGTGGCGAGGCTCACGGACTCCTAGCTAGGCTTTTGTCCTCCGCACACAGGTACTGTGGAAGAGCCGGCTCCTCGTCGACGACTCTAGGTGCAGCGTCGTCCTCGGCGCCGACTGCTTGTGCTGCAAAGTCCTCCACTTGCTCAATCTTGTCGAAGGCACACGGCGCACCACCGAACCTGCTACACTACTGCCTCACGTCCGACGGCCACACAGGCAACAGGTAGCGATGCCACCATACTGTCTGGAGCTGGGATCTAGGTGTGGCCTGGAGCCGGCATCTGGGTGTGTCATCTCGGTGTGGCATGTGAGCGCGGCCTGGAGCCAGGATCTCGGTGTGGCACCTGGGTGCGTCCTGGAGCCGGGATCTGGGTGTGGCATTTGGGTGTGGCGTGAGGGTGTGGCGTGAGGGTGTGGCGTCAGGGTGTGGCATGTGGCCTCTGAGTGTGGCCCTGGAGCCGGAATGGCACCTGGATCCTGGAGCCGGGATCTCGTTGTGGCATCTGGGTGTGGCCTCTGAGGGTGGCCTGGAGCCGGGATCTTGGTGTGGTTTTTGAACCACCGCGGCCTCAAGTGTGTTACTCGAATCAAGCCGTGCCGCATTGCCATGTGTCCAGTAATCACGGCAACCTCTGCATTCTATTACTGGAGTCGCCGTGCCGCATTGGCCGCGAGTCTGGTAACCACCGCTGCCTCTGAAGTATGTTACTAGAATCAAGCCATCCTTAGAACCGTGTTACTAGACACATAGTATCCCTAAAACGGCGTTACTAGACACATCATACCCCTGGAACCCTGTTACTGGACACATGGTATCCTTGGAACCGTGTTACTGGACACAGTCGTTACCACTCAC